>JAIVFH010000049.1:0-252439 GCA_025765595.1 Obelidium mucronatum | reverse complement strand
CCTAACCCTAACCCTAACCCTAACCCTAACCCTAACCCTAACCCTAACCCTAACCCTAACCCTGACTCTAATCCTAAGCCTAACCCTAATGCTAATGCTATCCTACCCTTTCTACTAAATCCTAGCCCTAATCCTAAGCCTGATCCTAATCCTTACCCTACTCCTAACATTAATCCTTACCCTAAGCTCTTGCGTGTCCTTGGTTGGAAGCGAGAGTGTACAACTCCACAGCTTTGGAACAGTCCTGGGCCATCCCTTTGCCATTGTTGTACATGTAAGCCAAGTTACACTGCCCTTCTGCGTCTCCTTTGTTGGCAGCGAGAGTGTACAATTCCACTGCTTTGGTATAGTCTTGCACAACACCTTGTCCATGGTAGTAGCTATCTCCCAAATTGATTGTCCCTTTTATATCTCCTTGATAGGCAGCAATTTTGGATGATTTTGATACAGTAAGCTGGGCTCTTGGTTCATCCGCACTGGCCGGTGCAGGGGATTCAACAAGAGTCATATCTAACTTCCCAGCGGAAAAAGAGGGTCTACTATCTTTGCCACTGGTCGCCGGTGTAGATGTTTCAAAGAGAGTTGTCTCAGTTTTATCCTTGAGCAAGGTAGATCTTGCTCGGACGTTGGGCGAAACTTTTAGCGCTGAGATTGACTCAGACAGCGAGAAAGATCGGGGTCCAAGGTTTGGTAAATACGAGTGTTCCAAGATATTCTTGACAATCTCTTCAAAGGACGGACGTTTGGACGGGTCTTGGTCCCAGCAAGCTTGAATCAACGACCACTCCCAAGAATCCTCGGGAATATGATCAGGCTGGCTTACCGGTCGTTCACCATCTCTAACCCATGTTGAAATCATCTCTGGAAAGTGAGCTTCGTCAAATGGCGGAACTTGTGAAAGAATCTCATAGACAGTCATTGCAAAGGAGTAGACATCGTAAGCTGTGGTGGCCTGGTACTTTCGGCCAAACGATTCGGGCGGAGAGTATCGCATTGTTCCATGCGCTTGGCGAGAGAAGGTGTGGGATGCAAGGAGACAGCGAGAAAGGCCAAAATCCGTAATCTTTGCAACACCATCACAACCTACAACAGTCGCCAGCGGGAGAAACGGTGTCAAAACGTGAGCAAATAACAACCCCCCCACCTTAAAATCTCCTACCAATCAGCACATTACGCGGATTCAAGTCAGCGTGAATAACCGGGTTCTTTTGCATGTGGAGATACTTGAACGCCTGGGCAATTTGCAAAATCCAGCGCATCTTGACCTCCCTAGACACTGGCTCCTCCCCTCTCCAACAATGAAGGCGACTGATGAGACTTGTTTCAGCACGCTCAATGATCAACATCGGATTGCCATATTCGTCGACACTCACTCCATAGAGCGGTGTGATATTGGGATGCCTCAAGGTGTGCCAGAGGGTAGCTTCGCTCTTGGCCATCTTGACGGCTTTGGGATCATCAACTCCCGTGATGGTTTTGATTGCGACAGGGATGGTTCCGTAGTAACCAGTGTAAACCTCCCCGAATCCACCTTTTCCAAGCGGCTCAGCCTTGCTGATTGTGATGTCAGTGGCTGGAATGAACCACACATTGTCTTCGTACGGATTGGGCACTGTGAATTCAATGGCGGGGAGCGAAGGAGTGAGAAAGACGAAAGTAAGGGCAACAAGATGCTCACTCTTATCAATGCAAGGAACAAATTTTCAAAATTGCGCACTTGCCGTCATTTACAAAACAATTATATAGACATTTTCCCAGCTATTTTCCCAAAGTATTCAACCAAACTACCAACTCCCTCGCCGTCCGCCTCGCACCCCCATCCATCTCCAAAAAAGCACACATGATTCGCACAGACTCAGGATCCAACCGACTCCCTCCACCACTCACACCAAATCGCAACATGCCTTCCCAACAGTAACGCAATCCCCTTCTTGTAGCCAACGATTTCCTTTAATCCAACTCAAACCAGTAGTACTGCTCCCACCGCCTTGACAAGGACTGCCGCATCTCTGCCCTATTCTCACAAAGGTGCACGCTTCAGAAGTTCAGCTTGATCAACAGTTTCTCCCCCTTTAGACACGTTCAGGACCGTACACACCAACCCCAGTTTGCGACCTAGACGCCCAAAACCTTCTCCGGATCCCCATCATCATATGGGCTCCCTTGCGCGGAGCCCAATTGGAATTTTATTTAAAACATAAAGGAAAGCCACCAACAATAATTATGAGACTTATCCCGCTGACCATCGACGTGCTTATCGCGTCCACCATCTTTGCCGCAGTTCTTAGAATTGGTGGTTTACGTAAGTGAATGGTGTGGCTTCTGCTTGTGCTTAGTCAAACCAACAGAAATCCGGCTGGAGCGCTTCTCAAACTTTGCAGTGCGATGGCTCTTGCTCCAGATACTCTTTCTCGGAGACTCGGTTATCGACGCAGCGGTCAACTTTGCAAAACAGTATCCCGAAGTGCTCGAGTCGAAGTTCAAACGCGAGGAAGAACAACCAAAGCCGGCAACATTGACAACGGCGGCTTTGTCTGGTCTTGCGTCAGCCCTGGGAATAAACGGCTCTTCGGTGAAGGACGAAAGACGTTGGCGGGAGGGTTCGCCGCAGCCAGGGCTTCAGCCGAATCTGAACTCTGACGGCGTCAAGAAACGCAGCTCGAGCCATGGTACGCCGTCCCTTTCGTGTTATTTCTTTCTGACTGCATTTATAATAGGTCGGCAGTAATTGTGTTTATATTTATCGCGCGTTCTTCACATGAAACATAATAAAAAGGCAATCAATTCCCCTCGTCGATGATAATATTTGGATGGCTAAACTTCTTAATGTCTTCTTCCAAGAGCGTCAACTGCTTTTCAATAGATGTTTTTCTGTGGTGTGCATTTTTTTGTTTAGGATTTTGCAATAATTAATGTCGCAATTCCATATACCTGTTTCTCTTGGAGACAGTATCATCTGCCACAGATAGTCGGTTGTAGATACCCATCAACGACTGATAATTTGATTTTAATCCGGCTAGTACAGCCAAACGTTCAGCTTCGGGTAACATTCGTCTGCGGTTACCCCCTCCAATGTTACTTCCAGATAATATAGGCGCACTGCCCTTTGCCACTCCGCCTTTTTTGATACCTTGCTTTCTTACGCTGCCTGTTTCCATTTCCCTTGGCGTTGGAGAGGACTGACGGCCCAGACCCTCGTCAGTATCCTGGTTGAATGGTTCCCAGTGCTCGATTAGTTCTTCAGGTACCTCTTCATAGTTTAATGTCTTTTTAACGACGGGTACTGGCGGTGGTGGTTCATCTCCTGCTTCGGCTGCGATGTGATCCCAGCTGTTTGGATCTGCAACTACAGGAGTTGCTGCGTTAGATCGACGTTCAGCAGCCATGGCAATTCTTCCAGAAGTGGGTTTCGAGATTGGTTTTGTTACTGATTTTGGTGCATGAATTTTGGTTGGATCTACACGTTTTGGGTTAGAGTTTTCATGCTTCGCGACAGTCAGTTATTACCTCCTTTCTTTGCATAAGTAATCGGGAGTTTTTGTTTTTGTTTTGCTGTTGTTGTTGTGGCACGTTGGAAGTTTTCAGCACGTTGCAAAAACTGAAGGCAACACGTACTTGACTTTCCATTCTTCTCCTTTTCACTCTTTGATGAACTCTTAAATCCAGCTTTGACGCTTGATTTAATTATACCACTGACAGGAATCGCGCTTCTGGCAATGTGGTCTCTTTCCAATGGAATGGCAGCTGGATTCGAAACAGTTCTTCTTGCTTTCAAATGCTCTGATCTCACATGGTGTGCAAATTTAGATTTGTAGAGGGGTGGCGGTCTGTCCTCGATGCCTGGACGTAAGACCATGTTATAAATATTCTCGTCCATTGGGTCGCTTGGAATTCTGCGACGCGATCTCGTCGTAGGATTGATTTGCACTGTTGCGGCCATTTGTAAATTGTGATGTTGAGGTTTGAGTCAGGAGGGAGGGATTGTTTTGTTCAAAATAATTGTCAGTGTTTTTGGCCAACACCACCCAATGTATTTCGGTTTGAAGATATATACTATCCCATTTGTGCAATTTATGGATATATAAAGGTGAGAAATGAAACATAAACTTCCGACGCGTTTAAGGACTTTGCTTAAAAATTCGCGAAAGTATCCTTGTAATGGTCTTTTCCATGCCCTCCATATGCAGGATAATCCTCGTCATAAGCTTCGAACTGTACGATAGCATAAGATTCATTTTCAATACTACAACCCTTCACTTACATTTGAAGTATCACTCTCTCCATTAACTTTTGGAATGTAGGGTGCAGCAATTTCCAGCCTGACTAAGCGCTCCCAGTCAATCGCTTCAAACCAGACATGGCTTTTCACATCCTGCAGCACCTCTTTTCAGATTTCCATAATCGCTTCGATAAGTCCGGTGTAAGCAGGCATTTACACAAGTCCTTTGCTTTTTTATCGAAGCCTTCCGGAAATCGAAGTTTGCATGCTGTTATTTTTTCAAATAGTTTGATGTTATCGTCATCTGAGAATGGCGGAAATCCTGCAATCATCTAGTGATACGTTAATATCGACTCACATAAAACCTGTCCTCACCTCATATATTAGAATACCCAAAGCCCACCAGTCCACTGACTTTCCAGTATCCCTTTCGCTTTGATCTGACATATACTGAGCAAGTAAAGAATAAATACCAATGGTTTTCTGCATCAAGATTATTCTCCTTATACTCACGATTTCAGGGGCAGAGATAATCTGGTGTCCCGCACAAAGTCCAGGTTTGGTCGTCCTTTGATTTGTTTTGCAAATCCAAAGTCTGTGATTTTAATATGGCCCCTTGGAATCAATCAATAGATTCTATGTGTTTTCATGAGTTTGACTATTCTGACAACGCAATACAGATACCTCCGGTTTTAAATCCCTGTAGACTATGTGACGTGCGTGGAGATATTCAAACGCCGAACATACTTCAGCAGCATAAAATTTAGCCACGTTATTTTCGAAACGCTAATTGGCAAAGATGATTCAGTAAACCCAGCCCCTCTACAGACTACGAAATGACACCAACCCCACTTCGCCGTAAATACGAAAACAGCTCCCCGCCCTGAATATATTCCAGAACGAAATACAGGTGCCCTGCATCCTGAAAACTGGCCAACATCCCCACAAGGAATGGAAAATCCAAGACGGATAGAATCGCCTTTTCATTCAGGATATGCTCCACTTGATGCATTTTTATGACGTCCGATTTCCTTAGTGCTTTCAACGCGAAATAAGTTCCCGTAGCATTTAATTTCACCAGGTGAACTCTTCCAAAAGAACCCGTTCCTACGGTTTTTTTGATTGAGAAGTCTGAGATAATAAACTCCTTCCGGTCCATAGATTGTAGGGTTCGAGCAGCAAGCTCTTTTACAGTCAATGGTTTTCTTGGTAATGATGAGCCAGTGGATGAAGATGATGAGGTTTGCCCAGCTGTTGTAGCCGCTGCCGGGGTTTTGGACATGAGTCGCCGCAGCAGATTCGGTTCCTTCTCCTTTTCCTTTTCTTTTTCCTTTTCTTTTCCTTTCGAAAACATTGAGAGGGGTCTATACATTCCGCTGTTTGTGACGCTACTATTTCGTGTATTCTCAGTTGCACTGTCACGCCCTGAAGCGGTATTGAACCGAGTGCTGTCAATCGTCGAGCCAGACTGATTTGCACTATCCATTGTCTTTCGTGATACTTGTGGAGAGTTGCGCGAAGAGCCGACTTTTGAGGAGGACATTTGGAGGCAAGGAATCGAAACCGCGATCTGACAGGTAAGTCAGTTATGGATATATTAGCAGCCCAGTTGAAAATAACGTCCATTACCCAATTTTAAAAATTCCCGTTGGTTTCAGAGGTAATCGTGAGTGGCGGAGGTTGGTTGGGCACTTCTCCCTTTGTTCTGTCGAAATTTTTCCGCTTCCCCAATCACAACACAAATGTCCAAGGCCACAGCACTGAGACGGTATTGGCTCTTCAATTAGTGCTTTCTTCTAACGTCATTCAACACTCACATGTATCCAGGCTCATGACAGAGTATAAGGGTATATTCGGATTTGGAGATTTGATTATTTGTTTTGACACTACACCCCCACCCCCGTCCCCCAGAGCTTACTGTGAATGCGCCTGAAGGAATTACAGCGGGTATGTTTTGCTAGTGCTTTGAGTTCGGCCTGCTTCGGGATAATTAATCGGACCATAACAATGACTTAAACTCCAAACGCCCCATTCAGGTCCAATTGACGAAAACAACTTCTTTCTATGGGAGGCATTGATCTGGTAAAACCTTATTTTGAAACTTAAATGATCGAGTGGAAACCAGGTCAAAATTAACACACGTTGATTTTGGACACAGTGGCCCAGAAGGGACAGTATACGAGAACGGAATCTTTACAGCAACACTCTCCTTCCCAAACGACTATCCTCTGTCGCCCCCACAAATGAAGTTCACTCCGCCCTTGTTCCACCCAAACATTTACTCGGATGGCCGGGTTTGCATATCGATTCTTCATGCACCAGGAGATGATCCTTTGGGATATGAATTGGCTTCGGAGAGATGGAGTCCTGTTCAATCTGTGGAAAAGATTCTATTGTCGGTTGTTAGCATGTTGGCAGAACCAAATGATGAGTCTGGAGCAAATATCGAAGCATCGAAAATGTGGAGAACGAACCGGGAACAGTTCAATGCAATCGTGAAGAAGCAAGTTCTCACAACGTTGGGGCTGTAAAAGTTGCACCCCAACTCAGGAATTTGGAAGAAGAAGGAATGATGAAGGAGTACCACAGAGAATAAACCCGTAATAAGCAAACTATATCAAGTACATTTTTTATTATATGTGCGGTTGAATTGAACTACTGGGTTGTGGAGGTAGAAGATGAACCAATATCAGCCTTGGACGTCATCGCATCCGCCATTGTAGAATCATCATCAAGACCCACATCACAGTTTGAAACAATCCAATTGACCACCCGTTCACGGCCCATCATTTCAGCCAAACCCAAAGAACTTTTACCCTCCAGATTCTTTTGACTCACACTGGCTCCAAACTTGACGAGCAACTTTACAATTTCCAAATGACCATTCAAGCAAGCCCAATGAAGAGGGGAACCTCCATCTTCGTTTGTGGAAAGAGTGTTGTTGAAGTCACCAGGCAAAACCAAAGCATCCAAAAACAAGAGAGAAAGCAGAGGCAGATGATTGTTTGCACAGGCAGCGTGTATAGGAGTGAATCCTTGCTTGCAAGGAGTCGTTGCGATTTTGCGAATAAGGACTTTGAGAGGAGTAGACAGTTCTGGAACATGTTGAATGGCAGGGGGGTTTGGCTCAGGGCAAAGCTCAGTAGGTTTTTGTGGCTCAGAGTCATCCATGTTGTTATCTTCGTCTTCTTCGGCAATAGCACCTTCAGTGACTTCAAAAGTTGGAACTGGGTGTTGAACTTCAAATGCCCGCACAATCTCGGCGTATTCAACATAGAAAGAGTCGAGGGCTTCGATGCCACTTTTTGCCAGTTGTCCAAAGATTGCAAATTCTGCCTCTAAGGCTGGGTGGTCCTTCAGGAGGTAGCCGATCAGGGAAAGCAAATTGTCCACTTCATTGTACCGAACACAGTCGCTGAAGGTGTCAATGAATGAGTCACCGTCTTCGTCGATTGGATAAGCATTCAGTGCGTCCAAGAGCTGCTGTTCAACAGGAAGGGAGGACATGATTGTTTGAGATTAGAAAATTAAAAAAAAAAAAAAAAAAAAAAAAAAAGACAGGATTCAAATCAATGTCTACATTTATTAAGTATTAGTCCTTAAACAGTCGCTTTCCAGTCGACGATACGGTCTCAAAAACTAAAATAGCAGCTCCATTCATTGGAAACGAGCGCAAGAAGCACGGAGCAAAGCCGCGATAAAAGCCCTTGATTCCCTCACTCTTGTAAATATGTTTGGCACATGAGGCAACGCCATCGTACTTCCACGCTTTGGATCCTTTTCCTGGATCAGGTTGTGCCATGATACGGTTCTTGATAACGTCGCATGGATAAGATATTGTCCAGAACACGTTAGCCGACATTCCACCTGCCAGGAAAGCTGTTGCAGTGTCAGAATACCCCTTCTTTTTCAATATATTGGAAAAGATCTAGAGATGGACAGTCGTTAAGATAAGGGAATATCTTCCTCATCAATAAAACACAACTCACATCATACGATCCCCACAAAGCCCAAAAGAACGATCTGAACATGAGGCATGGGACTAGACCCTGATAAATCGCTGTGATTCCGTGATTGTGAACCAGTTTTCTCGCCAAATCAACAGGTCCAGTATACAATCTCCCTTCCGCACTGGCTTTCGCATTGTATTGAACTTGCAGTTTCGCCTTCAAGAGCTCAATTGGAGTTGCCACAAAACTGACAGTCAGTCCAGCAACTAAACCGGCTGCGCATTGATCGATTGTTCGAAGAGGTCGATCAGGGTTCCGAGATTGTATCAAGATTCTCATATTTGTTAACGTCGTCAAGGTAACCGAGTCCATAATCGTCCATCCAATAAGTGGCGGAGTTGCTCCTCTGTACAAAGCCCTGAATCCTTCCTAGAGTTGAAATCTTCATTAAGGCTAATCTTTCAACAGGCTGCCACACCTTCCGAATTGTAGTCATTAAGCAATCCATTGGGCCTTTAAACCGTCCATGGCCTCCCTCTGTTTGCATTCTGACTTTTACAGTGTCCAGCGGATGCTATCAAGGAACAGTTACTTCTCCCAAAAGACCTGCTGAGTTTTAATACAGCAACTCACCCCAACAATCAGCTTTGTCACTCCGCTGGCGATTCCAGCCGGTATTCCAATCAGGCGCTGTTTCAGCCAGTTAAACCCTTAAGTTGGTGGATGCTGAAGAAACTGTACATCAATTTGACTCGTTTCCTTGTTTGACATGATTGTGATAAGATTTCGAGTGATTTGTTTCCAAACAAATGAAAAGTGTCATCTAACATAATCTTGTATTTTACATGATAAAATCTCAGTGCAATCAAACAAATCTCGCGGGTCACCAATCGGTAGGAGCGTAATCTTTGAAGAAGATTCCCGAAAACTTGTCCTCCCCACGAACGCCTACAAACACAGGATCCAAAACCCGCATCGCTCCATCCATTTCATCCAAAGGCGGCTGCTCTCTCGACAGCTCCGTTTCACCCTGCCGTAAAGGATGCTCAATGGTCACCCAACCAGTATCCACGCAAGTCATATAGATCCCGTCCTTGACAAATCCAGCCGCGCTTGTTCTGGTAAGCATATTCAATGATGCTTTTGCCATGTTCGTATGTGGATGGTTCGTTGTTTTGGCGCGATTAAATTGTCCCTCCATTGCAGAAACGTTTACAATATACTGTAGAAAGACTATTTAAAACTACTATTAAAGGAATCAAAATTTTCAAAAACATACCTTGTCCCACTTGCGTCCATAATCCAAAACAACACCTTCTGTCGGACCCGTTTGAACCATCAGCGGCTTCAACTCGGAAATCAGAATCCAAGGCCCGAAACTGTTGATTGTGTGGCATTCAATCATTTCCGTAGTATGTACATCATCGATATCCATAATCCCAGCTATTTTCGGGTCTGTAATCGATTTGCTGTTGGTGCCGATCCAGACACCCTTCTGGAAAGTACTCAGCCTCTTGGGCAGGCGTAAGCATGTCGGTAGGTATCAATGGTATTTGAGACAGCGCAGAAGATTCATTCATGAGGCTTGCTAATGGTTGTAGTGGGAGTTGTTCAAGTTGTGCAGTTTCTTTTGTGTCGGAATTGGATGCAACAGTGAGATTCGTTCCAGATGGGCCATCAGCAGGGTCTGACTGATTGTCGTCATCGGACGAAGTCAAGAGACGCATTGTATTGCTTAAATTTTCAATGGCTGACTGTTGGATTAAATCTGTTTGCATGAACGAAAACCCGTTCGCAGACTTGACTGCTCCCATCGCAGGAATTCCAGCAATTGGCTTGGCTAATGATTCCACGTCAATCAAGTGACGATAAAAGGCTGGTGGTTTCCGCACAGTTTGAGCGGCGTTGTTGATCAAGACGTCTAATCGAGATTCTGTTCTTTTGATGTGGCTGCAAAAGGCTTGAAGCATTGGAATACTTCTAAAATCGATGCCATAAATGACAACGCGGTTCACGAAAGAAGACGCATCGGGTTCGTTGGCGAGTCGAGCGGCTGCATCGTTCGGAAATCGAGTAGTAACAATGACTTTTGCCGCGTTTGCACGAAGCAGTTGGAGCACAATGCAGTAGCCGATCTGATACAATCAGTGTTAGAATTGATACAACTGAGAATGTAAAAAACCTTGATTCTTCCGCCCGTCACCAAACACACACGGCCAGTCATGTCAGCCAGGTCCGATCGTTTTGCATAGTTGTAGTTGCCGCAGTCAACGCACAGACGATCGTAAAAGTGGTGCAGGACCCTGTAGGGGGCCTTGCAGATGTGGCATACTTGCCTCTTGTTGAGAAACTCGAGCTCCCTGCCTTTGGGCAGCAGGTCTTCGGCAAGCGATCTTGGAGTGAAGACTTAGACAACAGAAGAAAGAAGAAAGAGAAACAGCAGAAAGAAAGAAACAAAAGAAACCGGCTCGAGTTGCCGCCGCGCCGCCGCACGCGGATGCCCGTTGCCGCCAGCGCTGCTTCGTCGGCGGCCCGCAGCCGGCGCCGTGCGGACTGCGCCGCCGTGGCCGCAAGCACGCGCTGCAGGTCCGGCTGCGCGCGGCCGAGCTGCTTGAGCTGCGGGTGGCGCCCGAGCGCCTCGAGCACCTTGGCCGCCGCCGCGAGCTCGTGCGGCGTGAAGTGCGTCCACAGCTCTTCGTCCATTTTGTTATTATTCTATTCATCCAAATTTAAATTTAAAGACTGGTCCGCATTCACTGCATTCACATCAGCACCCAGCTCAATCAACAACAGAATTACATGCGCTGGCATAGCGGTTTTCCCTTCTTCCTCATCAAAAAACTCGACCTGCCCCCACGCCAGGTTCTCTGCAACAAGATGTATGTTCTGACGGAAACAATTGCCAAAAATCGGTATTAATTCGGCACTGATTACGGTGTATAGATTCTGATTGTAGTCTATAGCCCGGCTGCTTCGGAGGAGATCAATGAGAAAGTGTTTAAGATCCCCATATGAAACAATATGGCTCTTTACACCCATCCTATTCTTTAAAGCCGTGTTGATGAGGCACCGAACCGTAGACCGAGTAAATGCTCTCTTTTGTTTATCCTCTTTCGACCAAGTTCTATTGGAGCGCCGATCACCAAAGAATTTTGTTTTGGCAGCGATATGGAGTGGAGCATTCCCCGTAGAATAACCCAACCCAATACTTGTCACCTGACATTTATGAGTAAATTTACCCAGGTCAGGAATGTCTGTCACTAAATGAAAGAAGAAAAAAAATCACCTTCTGGGGCAAACATGTCCGGCTCGTCCTCAAATATAGTATCGTCAATAACAACCGGCTCCTAACCCTAATCACTTGTGCTTGTCCACTTCAGTAACTAAACGCATCTACAAAAAAAAGGAGCTGATGTTTTCGATGCTCTTGAACAACGTTCAAAGTCCTCATCTTCTTAATTTATCTTCTTTTTTTATTTTCTACTTTTTTATTTTTCCAGAAATTAAAAAAAAAAAACACCAATGCAGAGCATTCGAACCATTAGATTAAGCAACTTCTTGAGAGGAGGATTGTCTCTGTCCAATCAAGAAATTCCTTTTGCTGCAGCACGAGCCTATCAACAGTCATGCAGAGTGCCTGGCTCCACCATTCTATCGCAATGCAATAACAGTCACTACAACTTTAATCAAAAGAGATCATACCAACACCACCAGCAGCAGCAGCAATACCACCAAGAGTCTGCAGAAGAAAGCATCATGCCATCGCAACCGGTTCTGCTTGTAGTTGGAGGATACTTGGCATTGGTCAACTTGTTTGCAGCAGGTCTCTTTTGGTATGATAAACGCCAGGCCTTGACAAAGGGATGGAGAATTCCCGAAAAGCAATTGCAAATGACTGCGCTTCTTGGAGGCTGGGTAGGAGGTAAGATATTGTTTCCTTGATTGATATGCCTAGTTAAGTAAACAACAACCAAACAACATACAACACACAACTCAACAACGAATATTTATTCAGGACTCTGGGCCATGCAAACATTCAAACACAAGACAATCAAAAAAGAATTCCGAGAACCTTACAACTTGGCAATGATGGGTAATTGGGTGATTATGGGTGGAATCGCGGGAGCATGGGTGTTTCTGCCACAAGCCAGACGAAGCTTGCAATCCAAAGTCAAAGGAATCATGAGAGGTTGAATTATGAACAAAAACTCAATGATATCGTTCAATAAATAAAAAACGAACGTTTGAGACTTTTTTTTTGACGTAAACATAGATATTTGTGTTTGAAACTGATCTCTCTCTCTCTCATCTCTATCATTCATGTCGAGCACCATCACTCTCAACAGTGATTTGCTGGTGAATCCAGGACCAGGGATAGCGCCAGTGTTTAGACTGACGAGCACAATCATCAACCTGGCAGAGGGGGTGCACCACGACAAGAGACGAATCAAGCGTTTGGCGTGGCGGATTCAGGTAAGCAGTGGATTGTTCAAGCAGTTGTGGCACGTGGAAGCGTGTTGACCAGTTGCTCGCTGTAGACGCTTGCGCTAGTGCTCAACACGCTGTCGCATGCAGGCGAGTTGTCGCCAGCGGCAGGGTCACCAGTCAGTGCTGGGAGTACCGGGCAGTGGGTCGCCGCTTGCTAAGCCCGGGCCGGCGCGAGACGTCCGCGAAAGAGAGCGAGAGCAGCGCCAGGCGCTGAGCCGCCGCAGCTCGGGGCTCGGCGTGGCGGCGCTGGGGCTCGCGGCGCTGCAAATTGCGCCGAGCTGCAGCGCAGAGCGACGCCGCCGCCGAGTCGCCGCCCGCCGTCGCCGTCGCCACGCCGCCGCCCGAGCGGCCGCTGTCGCGGGCGTGGCGCGCCGTGTCGCGGCTGTCGCTGCTGGCGCTGTCGCCCGTTAGCCGCGAGCGCCCCGCCGCTGCTTCCCACGCCAGGGTACAATCCCGCTGCTGCGCCATCGTGCCCCGCCGCCCCACATGACTCTCGATTCCCTGGTGCTGCTGCTGGAACGCATCAAGGGCTTCATCAAAAACACGAGCACACAAGACTTACTGCGGATCATGGGCACTCGCCAACGCTTCGAAGATCGCCTAAGGACATATCAGGGACTCGTGCGAACTTGGGTCGAAGAATGCGGGGATGGGGTGAGTGTTGGAATCTCCCTTGTTAAATCATCACAATCACACTTGTCATTTTCGGCATCGTTATTGGATGGCTTCCCTCTCGAAGCAAACATCAGCCATGGATATACTCTAGTTCTTACTCCTTCTGTTTTTGCATAGCTGGATCTTATTCTTAAAAAAACCCTAATGGTTCTAATATAACGTAATCAGATCGAAGCCCCAGAAACCTACGATCTCGACAACGTCCTCGACATTGTTTCAGACATTGAGAACCTCAAAGAAATTCTTGGATCGCATATTTCAAAGCTGACGGGAGATCGAGATTACGCTCACTACAGATCCAACGAGCTCTTGTCGTCTTCTTCATCGAGATCTTCTTCTCAATCTGCATCATACGATGAATCGACAGATGATGACGGAGACTTTGATTTCCTCGCCTGAATTGCATATTGATCCTGGAATGCATTGTGCTGCTCGTGAGTTTGCGCAACGCCGATTCACCGAGCTTGTTTCAATCGTTGAAGAATCTACTCAACTGGCGGCCGTTTTTCAAAACAATGCATCGAGTAGCAGTGATTCTTCGGAACATTATAGCATTGATATATCCCTTGAAGTCAAATGGCTTGGCTTGGTTGTGAAAGTACTTTCCGGATTCGAAATGCTGGATACCACCGCCATTTCTCCATATGATTTAGATCAGGAAGGAGATGGGGCTCCATTAGGGCCGATAGGGATCTCGGAGTCAGTTCGTGGGAGCTTGTTTGTTCGTGGAGACAACTCTAGTCTAGATTGTCGGGATGTTGTGATTAAGAAGTTTATTCCATCTCCGAAAAGGAATTTACGGCGCTTATTCTGTGAGAATGTATGACTTCAGATAGTTCTTTTTTTTTTGGCGGTTTTCTGACCCTAACTCAACAACCAGAGTGCACTTTGGCTTTCTGCAAGTAACGATAAAAGAATTCTGCCTATAATCGGGACCTGCTTTCAAACAGCCCCTCAGCTTACTCATTACACCATTCATGCGAAATGGAAATATATCCTCCTACTCACGACTGCATCCTGGTCCACTCTCTGCGACTCCTATATGAAACCTCATCAACAATGTCATTACTTCATGGAATGGGCATTATTCACTGGTAGCTTTGCGAAGCTCGAATGTGTTGGTAGATGATGCTGGTAAAGCTATTCTGTGTGATTTTGGATTTTGGGAATACCGAATGGAGATGGCTGGGGATGGAATCGCCTAGAAACGGTTGGAGAAGATGGACCGCGCCCGAAGCTACTTCGCGGAGGTCAGTTAACCCGTCCTGGAAGGAATAATGTGCTTTCAACTTAACCAATTTGTTAAAATCCATCTCCCAGGCACAATGCGAACACAATCGGATGTATATAGTTTCGCAATGACCATGTATGAAATCCTAACCGGGAATATTCCATTCCACAACACCCTCAATGATCCGGATGACCCAGAATCCGGCTTTGACCCCGACACGGAAGAATCGGAAATATCTCGATTGGTTCTGTACGATTCAATTCGCCCCGTATCGTCCTTCTCATTGTCCTGATAAGTTCTGGACGCTTATTGAATCTTGTTGGGCTCAGGATCCGCTGCAAAGACCCTCCTTTTCGAGTATAGAGAGCCAGCTGCAAGTCTTGCTCAAGCTCCAAAGTTCCTTCCGAAGACAGAGTCAAATCAAGTCACGACAGGAAGCATTCTTGGTTGAAGTTCCATTGGATGATTTGTTGAGTTCGGTGCTGGCAGTGGGAGGCAGTACGACCCCTAGATCTGTTACGTCGCCTGTAGAGCCAAGTCCCTTGCGCCGATCAAGCTCGATTGAACAGAGCAACAGTAGTGTACTTGATTCTAGACGGTCTTCGGAGGAACAAAAAATCAGTGTGAATTTGTCCTTCAACCTTGACTCAAACATTTACTTGACCACGATTCCGACATTGCCGCTAGGGATTGATTTGCCAGTTAAAACCGTGAATGTTGATAGAGATGGGTCTGATACCGATTCCGACGGGGAGAATGAAGATGGTCTACCGATTCATTCAATCGAGGAATGGTCATCAGAATACGATGAAAGCATTTTCGCGTTTTGGGATGTCTTGATTAATGCAGACGTTGCCGATCCCATGCAACCAGTTCCCTGGTCAATTTTCACAGCCGCCCTGCAAAACCAATATCCTACAATAATCACATCGTTACCCTCATTGAAGTCTGCATTTCAAGACCCTCACATCAAACACCACGCCTCTTTTACCACTTTTCGCAAGTACATTACAACACAAATACCTGAATCCGCAATGTCCATCAGCGACAGTTTCGCGCCACTAGAGTCCATTTTCGGCCAATTCTGTATTGCTCAAGACGCATCCCGGAATCCTCAAAGCACTGGACCCGTTTCACCCACTAGAATTCAAGAAGCCATCACAAACGTGACAAGCAACAGTATCGCTATTAATACTCAACAGCACTACATTCATTCTCTCGTAACTCTCCCCAACAGCCTCGGCCTCGATATCCTTACGACTCTCACAAACCCTCGAATCTTTCTTGAAGCCACCACCACTGACACCGATGACCGCGCCACCGCCACCGTCTGCTCGTTTTCAGATATTATAAATTGCATCTACGACAGCAAAGGATACCTACCCCTCCATTCCGCATCCAAGCTCTCTTCCGACAACAGCCGCGTCATCCAAGTCCTACTGAAACACGGCGCAGATCCATTGCTCACTTGCAAAAAGGGCGGATGGACAGCCCTTCATATCGCATCATGGTCCGGCGCCACACTCACCGTCTCAACCCTGTTGAACCACTTTTCTTCGGGACACGGCTCTTCAAAAGAGAGACACGGCTTGATTTCTGTGAAGGATGATGAAGGATGGACGTGTTTAATGCATGCTGCACGGTATGGGCATTTGGAGACTGTCAAAGTGATTGTGGAATCGAGTCGTCAAAACAAAGACGCGGTGGTCAATGATAATGGTGATGATGATGATGGTGGTGGTGATCGTGAAACACTTGCTGCTGCGATTGAGTTATCGGAACAATATGGATGGCGAGACGTGACAGAGTACCTCAAAAGCGTTTAGAGAAAAAAAAAGAGAAAAAAAAGCGCGGGAACTCGTTTTAGATTATATTTTCGCAGGGCTGAGTGGGTTTATGTGTTTTGTTCATTGAAAAAAAAAAAATAGATTTTATAATATCCATACTTTGGCCTTCTCCCTTTTTCCTCGAATGAAAACTCCGCCGGCTTCAGTAAAGAGAAATGCAAAGAAAAGTCGAAGGGATCGACTTGAGGAAGGTGGCAGTAGTAGCAGTAGGCGAATGGATCAAGACGCAGCTTCCGACAGTGACACGAGCGATCAGGGAGAACAGGTCTTTATCGTAGAAGAGATTATCAATCATCGGTACAATAAAGTAAGTTTTCTGGAAAAAAAAAGGAACTCATTTGCGATCAGTGGAGGGAGGGGGAGTCTGGAAGCTTTAAGCGCTCTCTCCCATTTAACAACGTATTATTCCCTCAAAACAGAGACGTTTGCGGATGGAATATCACGTCAAGTGGTCTGGATATCCGTCGTCAGACAACTCTTGGGAACCCAGTGAATCGTTCATGGTAAGTCTAAGGTTGTTTTTGGTGTGTGGTTCTTGTTTAAAAACTCCAAGCATTTTGATCATAATTCGACCCCTCCCCCCCTCTCAAATAAAATAGGCAACTGGAATACTCGAGGCGTATCAGGACGAGCATTTCGACAGTTTCCCAAGATCCGTGCAACGGCAGCTTGGCTCATCACTCAATCGTTCACGTGGTCAACAAAAACCACCTTCTAAAAAACGCAGACGCAGCTCCTCAGAAGAAAGCGCGCGTTTTCAAAAAGATTCCGATACCTCCTCTGAAATCGACGATCGCCCTCCTTTAGATTCCACAGAGGAGGATCACGCCGACACTACAACAACAACCACAGCGTACACGGAAGAAGTAATCGAAGAAGGCAGTTGCCACCACTTTGGACCCGGAATCGAAGTAGAAAAGGGCGTCTTTTTGCCAGCGGTGCCCGAGAATCGAATCGAGGAACTCGAAGGTATTTGTTTTTCCCTTCCCACTTAATTTACGTTCTTCCAGCTGCTGTGAAACTCATATCTTCTCGAACCAAAAAAAAAAAAAAAAAGACGAAGCGATGCCAGAGTCCACAATCCGTGATGAAACGCGAAATGAAAGATTGTCCAGTAAAGTTGCCACCTCGTCAACTGCGGTTCCTGACAATGTGAATGATAGTAATGCATTTATTGGTTTCATATCGTTTTATTAGCTCTTTTTTTTTAAAAATCATGGGGTTTCTTTTTAGAGAAAACAAAGCCGGCGGAATTGGGAGCAGAAAATCCCGGTACTTATAAATCCCACCCTATTCCCCCACCACCTCATTTACCATTCGAATACACAATGACAGACGTTCAGAAATTCGCTCATCAAATTTTACAACTTGACTCATGGGATCCATATGTGGAACGTGTCCAGACCATAACTCAAGATGCGGACCCTACAAATGGAGACCAACTTCAAGTGCACATCATCTGGAAAGATAATACCTTCATGAGCCAGGGCGATAGCATCAAACGATCTGCCATTCCCTTGAGTCTTGCAAGGGAAAAGTGTTGTAGAGCTCTTGTGGATTTTATGATTCCCAAAATATCCTTCAAGAAAACAACGAGCCAAGGTTGAAAAAAAAAAAATTACCGCAAAATGAATATTAATTAAAAAGCAATGATATAGAAATGGATTTATTTATATAAGATAGACACTATTACCAATCATTGGGAGAAAAATTCTATGAGGCAATCGCCCCGTCACCCTTTTGTGCATACACAGGAAGGGCCTCCACGGAAATTCCTTCCAATGGCTTGTCTTCATATTCGTAGTAGTTGATGGTAACAGTCAGCAACGATTGCAACTCTCCGTTTCTCCATGGGAGAGCCTTGATCAACCAGTTACGTCCTGCCACTTTATCCTCTTCGTTCCACTTCTCAACGTGCTCCTTCACCATTTCAACATATGGCGCCGACATTGGCATCCACATGACAACAACTTTACAAATCACACAGGCAAGGACCCACAGCGGGTCTCCAGTCATGAATCCAGCAATACAACCACCAACGAAAATGGCCCATCCAATAATGTTTGTCCAAAGTCCAATACGGTGCATGCGGATCAACGACGGGTATCCTTCGTTTGTCAGCTGCTCATTCAAAGCTTCCATGCGGGCACGGTAGAGGTCCTCCGGAATCTTATCTCTGAGTTGCGCTGGCTTCATGGTTGAGTAGTAGTCTGGTCGGCCCCAGACGTTCATGCGGACACAAGCCATGGCTCTTGTTCCTTCCGGGATACGGAAGAGAATCGGGTTGAAGTAATCTGGGTCCGGATGCCTTCTTGGGCCGTAGACAACAGGCTCTCCGAAAGGTGGTTGTCCTCCTGGAACTTGGGCTGCGCGGCTAGAGCCGCCGGATGTCATTGATGGAAACATGTTTGGGCTTAGAACTGTTGTTGGGGTGTTGGATGATGCTAGGAAGGGGAATGTGTTTGCTTTTTGTATCTATTTGTGATAGCAAATTTTTTCATTTTCCTGAGTGCTTTTTGTGGCCGTTAGAGTGCCTCATTTCAAAAGCCGGCCGCAAAAGTTAACCCTAATCACGTGAAAGCGGCCAACCAGAATGAAACCTGCGTGTGTTTTTAAATGTGTGAAGTAGTGAATTAACAAAGGTAACACGTAACACCTTCTCAATGCAGCAATCATGAATTCAATAAAGTATTGTCTGGTGGACGTACAACACCACCAATCTGTTCCGAGGTCTGCGTCAAAGAAACCAGACTTCGTTTTGCGCTTCACAACCGTAAGTGTCGAGAACATTGGTTTCAAAAATGTAAAGCTTACAATTTTAATTACATCCATTTGCCGGTCACATACATTACTCATCTACAAAACTGCAAGGAAAATGTAAATTCTTCAGAAAAAGAAAACATCAAGATTGAAACCGAATAAGCGAGGATAGAAAGAGGAGTTTATTTATACGATAGAGGTTACTAAATGATTAAAGTGAAAACCTATGAGGCAATCAGTCCTTCACCCTTGTGGGCATATACAGGAAGGGCCTCCACGGAAATTCCTTCCAATGGCTTGTCTTCATATTCGTAGTAGTTGATGGTAACAGTCAGCAACGATTGCAACTCTCCGTTTCTCCATGGGAGAGCCTTGATCAACCAGTTGCGTCCTGCCACTTTGTCCTCTTCATTCCACTTCTCAACGTGCTCCTTCACCATTTCAACATACGGCGCCGACATTGGCATCCACATGACAACCACTTTACAAATTACACAGGCAAGGACCCACAGCGGGTCTCCAGTCATGAATCCAGCAATGCAACCACCAACGAAAATGGCCCATCCAATAATGTTTGTCCAAAGTCCAATACGGTGCATGCGGATCAAGGACGGGTATCCTTCGTTTGTCAGCTGCTCATTCAAAGCTTCCATACGGGAACGGTAGAGGTCCTCAGGAATCTTATCTCTGAGTTGCGCTGGCTTCATGGTTGAGTAGTAGTCTGGACGGCCCCAGACGTTCATACGGACACAAGCCATGGCTCTGGTTCCTTCAGGGATACGGAAGAGAATTGGGTTGAAGTAATCTGGGTCCGGATGCCTTCTTGGGCCGTAGACAACAGGCTCTCCGAAAGGCGGTTGCCCTCCTGGGACTTGAGCTGCACGGCTAGAGCCGCCGGATGTCATTGATGGGAACATTTTGTAATAGAAGGCTTGCTGTAGGACGATACAAGTTGGGAGAAAATGTATGGCCTTTTATGTTTCATTTTTGTGGTTGTGCTCTATTTCTTGCCGTTAGAGTGCCGTCATTAACAGAAAATGGCCGCTAATCACGTGACTGCGGCAATCGAACTTGAAATGAAACACCGCAATACAAGTCCCTTTACACAAGACGAAACCAATATACACCATTTCATTATGAGACCAGTTTATTGTCGATTTTCAGAAATATATACAGGCAAATCCTCCGAAGCAACACCGCGCTGTATTTCACCTCCATCTTCCACACCCTTGTCAAATATGGCAATCTTAACATTAATAAACGTGTCCCATAAGCCATCTTGTCTGGTTCGCGTATAATACCACAAATCCGTTCCAGCATCTCCGTCCTCTTTGCTCCATCGATGTGTTGTTTCGTCAATAAGTTGAATGTACTATTTATCGACGATTAAACAGCTGTTGCAGGAATACTATGATTAAAACCTTGGCGTGGGTCGGAACGAGAAACAGCATCACCACCGGCACCAACACAGGCACAAACAAATAGTCAAGCGATTTATATCCTCCCAACAAAAAGAACAGGCCAGTTGCAGCCAATGCCGACACAGCCACAATACCCAACAAGATCCACCGATAATATCTGATCCAAAAGATGCTCCAAGCAGCACTCGAGCTATGAAGAACCGAGTTCAAATCCATCATCCGTCTTGTGTATATGGGGAGTGGGATCCTTCCTGCCAGCCTTTCCGGTCGAGAAGTTTCGAAGTAAATAGGCGCCTTGCTAAGCTCCATTGGGATGAAAGCCAAGAGACGCATTCCATAAGGGATCGGGCCATCATATTCGGGCGGAGGCTCAGAAGGGACATCTATCGCTGATGGGTAGTCTCTCGGTGGTAGAAGTGCAACAGGGGATGCCAACTGTTCCACAACTGATTGCTCTGAAACCGACTCTCCTCCGTGGCTAGCCAATGAGGTGCCAGTAGTTCGAGGACCAAAGACCATGGGCGAATATGCTATGTTGTCGCTGTTCGAATTGCGGCAGAAACTTTGGTTGAGTGCTTTTTCGTTTGCCGTTCAATCGAATTCAAACCCTGACAACACTTTCTCGTTTTAATCAAACCATAGAGGTAAACTGCCATTTATTGTAACAAACTGGTATGAGGTGTCAAACTCTCCATAAAAGAGACTCAAATATTAACAAATGCAGCAGTATTGTCGAGTTTGATTATTCCAGGAAACTCTCGCTCAAGGGCAGCCAAATCATGCTGGAATTTTCCAGGCGTTAACCGAATACGCTCATCGTATTTGACCTCCAGCAGAGACTCAGAATGCTTCTCACCACTGAAGACATTCATAAAGACGATTCGTTTAAAAGTATCAACCCGATTAAACAGTTCATGAGGCTTCCAGTCATGTACTCCATCGAATGGACGACGAATTCTGGGAATATGACCGAATCTGCCAACCACGTATGTCAACTGAATGTGGTTGAAACTGTGTAGAAATGACCCTTCATAAATGAATCGCGCAATCACATCAACTACACAGCCACGTGTCAAGTCATTCGGAATCCAAGGAACTCTAGATCTCAAATCAAATAAAACGCTTAAGATTTTGTCGAATTGCGCATCGGTTGTCACGTTTTGGTCAAAGAAGTCAAGCACATGGTCCCGAACAACTTCTTCGGCCTTCTGAAGAGCAGTATTAGCCAAGGTGTCCACGAACTCAGAATTCATTTGACTGTTTCTCGGGTATTTGTTTCCTCCAGCCGCAAACTTGAATACGGTATCGATTTGTAGGGCTAGCGAGTTTCCCGGTGAAGTGTGTTTGTGAAATAGCCTCACCAAGGCATCAATCAGAGCCAAGCCAAACCCAAAATGACTTTTGAGGAACCAATACAATGGATTAGAGGTAGGCAAGTGTTTTCTAATGCTACACTCCAAGAACGCGTTGTTTTGATGAATCACCGTGTGATCGCAAACAAAGGCCTCGTGACCGAGAGCTTGAACAAAGAAGATCTTGGCCAGATTCCACAATGGATCATTAGGTTTAACGAGAAAGCCGTTGACTTCGAGGCAAGTAAGTGTGACTCGGCGGTTACTGTCTTGCTCAAGGTGTGCCAGAACACCTGCAACAAAGAATCCAGGTAGAGGCAAAAGTTCCGAATGATGTCGCAGATCAATTTTTAGGTCTTCAGAAATCATACGAGAGTAAATGGTTCTGTTCAGCACGTCATTGACTTGTTCGTTGGTAACATCGACTTTGTACGGTCTTGTGATAAGAATCCAAAGTCCGGCGAGCATTCCTCTGAAAGTTCTCTTCATCAATTGTGGTTGGACGTTTCGTTCAAAGTCGCAGGAATCTTGTTCAGTGGGTCTGACAGTCAGAATTCCATGCGGCCAGGCAATTAGCCCTAATGGCTCTCCAATCAATGCCGCTGTAACTTCTTCATCCGGGATTCTGGTTAGCCAGAATATGAGCTTCTTGATGAGGCCGTAGAGAAAAATGGCAATGCTCTTAAACATGCCTTTTCGAGTTAACTTTTGGTATTCTACTTCGCTTGCTTTGTTTCACTGCCACAGCTGAACATTATGGTCTCCTGTTAAATTTATTTATAAGCCAGACTGTGATCTGGGCGGTTTTCAGGTCGAGGTGGCTGGTTTTTGCCAAGTTCCAAGTGAAAAAGAAAAAAAAAAACCAAACCAAACTTGTATACATTTCTTTTTCCATAATCACGTTGAGTAGGTTGGCAACGCCTCCCCACATATTTGATTCTCACCAGCAAACATAGTCTTTTCAAACACAAGAATCTTGACGTGAATCAAAGTTCCCTTCCCACTAACACGAATCGCTTGAGTCGAATATGTCAAGTTAATTCCGATCTCTTGATCCTCTTTTGTCCATCTCTTTACGTGGTTTTCAATAACTTCGAGGTACTTGTAAGTCACGGAAAGGGTGTGAGTTGGGTTCACTGATAAGTGAAAAAAGCTCAAACCTTTGCAGTTGTAGGCACCATTGCAATAAGCAACACGGGAATCGCAATAGGAGCCCACGTGAAATTGCTGTACCCAGAGTCCTTGGAAACAACAAAATATAGCACCGTTGACACAATCACACAGTTGATTGCAACAACAAGAATTGCCCATCCAAAATATTTCAAATACTGAATACTGTTTTGATTTTCGGTGAGACCCAATTCTGCGTTCAGGGATTTCATGCGTGTTGAATACGTCAAGTTCGGAATCTTTTCTTCCAATCGATGAGGTCTTTCAGGACTGAGCGAGCAAAAACAGGAGTGGCACTGTCAGTATTTTGTGTGACTTAAGTGATAAAATACCTGAAATAGGTCCCTTGCTTATCAAATTCCATTCGAACAACTGCCAAGAGATTCAACCCAGACGGAATCAATCCTTCATAATCTGGGGGAGCATCTGCTTCATTCGTAGTATCAGGAGGCGATGAATCCGAGCCGAAAATGAGCGGTGGAGTATTCCCACTTATTGGTGGGCTTGGTGGTGACCGATTGATGTCTTGTGAGTTCATTTCGATTGCAGTGTCATTTCTCAGCCGCCCAGAAATAGAGCCTGTAGAATAATGTACAGATGTATCTGTAGCTGGTGGGACCGTTGATCCCATTCCAATCTATTTATAAACTTCCCTTCTAGAATTAGTTCTAAAATAGTTTTATCATGTAAATCCAAAGTCACACTAAGAAAAAAGGTATGTTCTTAATTCGACAGTCACTTGACGTAAGTTGGTAAACCCTCAGATTCCACAATCTGGACACCCGAAAATGTTACTTTCTCAAAAATCGCCAACTTGACATCGATTATGGTTTGTCCATTGGGTCGACTCGCTTTTATGGCATATTGGAGGTTAATTCCTTGACTCTCGTCTTCTTGTGTCCACTTGGATGCAAAAGTTTCAACAACTCTGACATACTATATTGTATGTTAGGGTTAGCGTTAAAAAGGGCTCAAAAATAAAACGACGGAGTGTACTTACCTTCGCACTCGTTGGAATCGTTGTAAAGAGAGCCACCGCCACAATTAACGGCGTTAAAGCAAAATATGAGGATTTGGTAGACGGGATCACAAAGTAGAGAAGAACAATCACAATGACAACAAATGATGACACCGCCACTACCATAGTTCCATATCTTCGCATAAATTGAATGCTCTGCTGGTTTTCGGGCTGGAAAAGCTCGGTATTAAGTTCATTGATTCGGGTGAGGAACGTCAGGTTTGGGATCTTTTCCTCAAGCCTTGCAGGGCGAACCAGATACTGCACCGTACAGTTGTAAGGCCGATTCGGGCGCCTTTCGCAGTGTGATTCGGTGTCGTTCGGGCGGGAATTCGGCCTCAATTCGGCCCCTAGCCTGTTCGGTTAGGATCTTTATTCGGTTTCAAAAAATAAAAATAAAATAACCGAATACAAATAGAGTTGACCGAATGCCACCAACAACCCGCCGTACCGCCGGAATCACACTCCCCGAGCCGCCTCCTACAGCAAAGGAAACTGTTACACGTGTCGAATTTGGTTTTTCGCAGCAAACCCTTGTAAACGCAGGCATCTGCTTGGCAGAGCAAGTCCACAAGGCTGACGAAATCAATGGCTACAACATGAATGCCATTTATCCAAATGGCGTGAAGCCAACCAAAGCTTTTGACTGGTACATGACAAGCAACAAGCACTCAAACTCGGTTGCTGGTACAATTGCCATCTTGGACATGCTTGGATTTCTATCAGTTGAGCAAAAGAAGCTCACCAACACCAAGTTCAATAGAATGGGCTGGATCGATTGGTTTGACCAAATCATCAGGTATGTGGGTCTATTTATCATTGCAAACTGTTGCCAACCAGACGTTTCAGACACATCAACTCAGATTCAAAATACGAAGTCATCTTTGCCTCAGGATCCCTTCAAATGCCTTCCTTCTTTGCTTGCGATGGGAGCAGCATTAAAGACGTTGCCAGCAGTATTGCTGGACTGGATATAGCCCAAGCTCGTCAGATGGCATGTTTACTGTGCATCCCTTACCCAACCTCTACAAACTATGCCTCCAAGGAGATCTTTAATGCTGTATTAATGCGTGCCATATCCAGTAAGTATTATATTTGGCCCACTGAAAGTGTTGCTAAATCAAAAATTAGATCTTTGGCAAAGCAACAACTCTCGGAACACTCAGCTCATTTGGCAAAATCAACTTTCTCAACCACAACCAACCATCTCCAGCGTATCCAATCCTCGGCAACCAGTAGTCTCCTACAAAACCAAACCCTGCTCAAGCCTATTGCCAGAGAATATGGCTCCCCCAAAACCACCAGTCATGTTTGCCACAAGCTTCAACGAAGCCTTCATCCATAAGTTGCCATTGTCTCCTTTGGCGCTTGCTACACAACAAATGTGCCCCACAAGATTACTTTTCGATGGTCCTGTGGGTGATTCACGAGTCTCACTGGAGTTTGGGTCAGAGGACTCTATTTCTTCAGGAGCTCATTCACCAGTTCGGTCTCCAATTGGTCTTTGTGGGCCTATTTCAAATGTTTCGACAAGAAGCAAGATGATATCATCAGTCGACTCGAACGTATACATCTTTCGGACATTTGCAATCACACCACAGCTCCACACAAGAGTAAATAGGCAAGGCAGAAAGTACTCGTGCATTCCAAACTTGACGAACCCAGTCTGTGGAGCTTCGTGACGCTCTTGGTGACACGTAGACACCTGCAAGCCGCAAACAGTAAGTAACTGAGTCCAAAATTGAATAAATAAAATGGCCCAACCTGCGTTGACTTAATGTTCTTCCCGCGTCTTTGTGTGGCTTGCTTTCGATTGTAGAATTTGTTTGCCGGGTCAACCCCTTTGGCTCTGACTTGAGTCTCAATTTCAATGTGACTTTGATTACCGCACGCGTACACTTGTGATGCTTTCTGTGCATTTCCAAATCCACTGGCCTCAAACTTGCGACGCTGCTGACTGCACCCATACACAAAGCAAGTGGCTGCTTCAGCTTCATGTTGCTGACAAAACCCGACTTTGTTGTTAACAAGTGGAAGCTTGCAGGGGCGAATTGGGCAAACTCGATGTCCTATTTTCGGCATTGTTAGTATCAGCTTCATTGTCAAGAACAGAATACAAGGGATCAGAATACAAGGGAAATACACACCCATTACTTTTCCATCATCTACAATTGCAGAGAGTACCTCCTCATGCAAGCCAACTTGGTGACACAACTCACACGAGTGTTTGTTTTTGACAACAAAGTAAGATTCAAACCATTGAGAATAGAGGAGCATTCCTTCCTCCAAATCATCCATAGTTTTTGTGTCTCCGCCAACTACAATACGAACAATCGCAAATCCTTCGGGTGTCACGAGTCCAGGGGCACTATTTGTAAAGGATGTATGTGATTTTATCCACTCTGCAAGTCGTAGAAAACCAAAAAGAACGAATGCACGCTTGAATAATGCTGAATCCGCAGGAGCAGGCAATGCATTTTGACCAAACTTATTACGATACATTTGTTGCGATGTCCAAAATTTAGCTCTATTTTTGAGTGTTTATTTATTTAATAATTTAATGAATAAGTGTTTATTTACATTTAGAACAACTACTAACTTCAAATCCTTCACGACGTCAACACAGAGCCACTCCAATGTATCCCATGTAATCAAATATTTGTCATTGAGAAAAATATATCCCCGTGTCTTGATAATCTCCATCTGATAGTAGAGACGTACAGAGCCTTCCTTGTCCTTAAACACACAAGAGTCCACATCAAAGGCACCCCAACGACACAAGCGATTTTGGCAGAACTTCGGTAAATATTGCGCGGATTCAACGCCATTCATTGTGATAATCTTGACGTTTTGGCTGTTTCGCGTGACTAAACTGCGCATACACTCAAAGCATTTGGCTGCTGGATTACAGATGACACGCTCAACAGCCACATCAATTGACGATTCAAAACAGCCTTGCTGAAGCATGGCATCGGCATGTGAGAAAATATAGTCGAGAGGGAGAGACATTGCTGCTGCGAGTGTGGCAAAGATGGTTTGCAGATGCTTTCGTTTCGATACAGCGATTGCGACAGATGGTGCCCTGCGAATATCGGTGCCAATAGCGTCGCGTTGCTGAAGTAAAGCGCCCGTGAGTGATGCGAGCTGCGCATGAGTTGGTTCGGGTGGGTTTGACTTCATTCGATTTGATTTTTATTTTTCTATTCGGTCGAAAGACCCGCCCACCACCTCTCTCAACCTCCTGTCACCGAAA
Organism: Obelidium mucronatum; assembly: GCA_025765595.1. Classification (NCBI taxonomy): domain Eukaryota; kingdom Fungi; phylum Chytridiomycota; class Chytridiomycetes; order Chytridiales; family Chytriomycetaceae; genus Obelidium; species Obelidium mucronatum. Next base: position 225,055 of record JAIVFH010000049.1, on the reverse strand, counting down.
GAAGCCGTTCGGACGTCCTACCGTTCGGTCTACATTCTCGGGCGAACGTTGCTAAAGAACGCCGGCGCATTCGCAAAATCAAGAGGAACAACAGCGAGTAGCACTGAACCGAAAGGAATAGGGCCATCGTATTCAGGAGGAGGTAGTTCAGAGATTGCTGGACCGGTAGTAGCATAAGCGGCTTGTACATTGATTGTATCAGATCCTGGTGTGGCAGCTGGCAGAGCAGTCATTTCAAGGGTCGTCGATGGTTGGGAGGACATCTTAAATGCTATTTTGCTGAACTTTTGCTTTTTGATTGGCTGTGGAGATATTTTAAAACACTCTGAGATCTCCATTCCCCACCAAATGTCAGACCAAAATGTTAAAACCGGTTTTTTGATTGCGGCGGTTTGAAGCTGTCAATAAGCACTTGTGCTATATCAAAGTCTACTTTCATGTCAGTACAACAGCCAAGCAGTGGTGTAGGCTCCAAACCCAACCAAAAAAAACCCTCCTAGTCAATTAATCTATTTGACATCGACAATAATACGCATTCAATTAAAAGTACAAAAAACACATGAGATTTCTTTTACTGGTAAATACATTTCATTAATCAAGTAGAATAAGTCGGCAACGCCTCTGTTTCCAAACTCTGCCCCATAGAAAAAGTCTGCTTCTCAAAAATCGCCAACTTGACGTCAATCAGCGTTTGACCGCCATTAGGTCGATTCTTTTTGACAGAGTATATAAGATTGATCCCTTGACTTTCATCTTCTTTGGTCCATTTATACGCAAATGTCTCGACAATACGAACGTACTTTTTAGAAGCAAAAAAGAGAGAAATAAAGAGTGGGTTAATTACCAAAATGTTGCTTGACAAGCGATAAGGTGTATTTGTAATAACCAAAGAAAAACGAACCTTGGCAGTTGTTGGAATCGTTGTAAACAGAATCAAAGGCACAAGTAACGGCGCCAATGTATAATTAGATGCCTTCGTAGATCCAAATAAAAAGTACAGTACAACTGCCAAAATGACAAAGACTGCCGACACAGACAAAACGATTGTTCCATATCTTCGCATAAATTGAATACTCTTTTGGCTTTCAGGTTTCGAGAGCTCTACATTGAGTTCATTCATTCTTGTGAGGTATGTCAGGTTTGGGATCTTGTCTTCAAGCCTTTGTGGTCGGTTGTTGTTGAAGAAGGATGGGGCATTGGCAAATTCAAGAGGAATTACAGCGAGTAGGACTGTTCCGTAGGGTATTGGGCCGTCATATACAGGAGGCGGGGGTTCCTCAATGTTGGTGGCGGCAGTGGTGGCGGGAGGGGAAGTGATAAAGCTTGAGTCAAAGGCCGGGGGTTGATCTCTTGGATTTGCATCATTTGAGGCTGGTGGTAAGGCTGTCATTTCTATTGCGACGGAGTTGGGAGGAGGACTCGCAGGTTGAGAAGGGTTGGGGGCTGGTGCAGCAGTTGCACCTTGTACATTTTGATTTGACATCTTTTTTGGCATGCAGTTAGAGCATCTTTACTTCCACAAAAGTGTCCTCGATTCCATAGATACTCTGTAATCGATGCCTCACGAGAGCGATAACATCGTTGTAAGAATCTCGAAATTCCTTCCTCCTCTCCGTCGAGTCCTTCTGCCTCAAACTCCAATCAACGGTATCCACATGAATAGCATTTCCCATATCGCTCTTTTCGTTGAATGATTCCAAAACATGAATCTTTTGAATATCATCTTCGCAAACGCTCAAAACAACAGCGCAACAATCCCTGCCTTCAGTCAAAGACCACACACGGATCAAATCAATATTCTTGATGGCTGGAATCATTAGCAATGTGCTTTTTATAGCTTCAATATCCAGATGCATTGGTGTTCCTTGAGTATTTGAAGTGAATCTTTTGATTTAGTACCTCATCAATATCCCAAATCTAATGGTCCAAATCACCTTCCAATAACACCCGCAAGTTCCTGCCCAAAAGTGCAAAAGGAGCTAAAAGCGTAACTGTTCCAACAAGCAGCGTACAAAGCGGATCAAGAATCACCCAATCCGGTTTCCAAAGGAGCAGTAACGCAGCCAAAACAATTGAAAGAGACCCCATCAAATCCGCGATCGTGTTAACAACTGCTACCATTACGTTTATATTGCTTGCTGCGTATTTTGTGGCTGTCAAGTGGACCGGCAGTTCTTCGACTTGTTCATATGAACTAGACACATGCTCCGATGGGCCCTTCAGCAACAGAATCATTGCAACGCTTCGAACTAAATCCACTGATGCTGTGATTAACATGACATGGGCTTCAACAGGTTCTGGGGTTTGTAGCAGAAAGAATCCTTCTTCAAATAACCCCAACGCAAGAATCCTTCAAGTAAAAAAATAGTTCGTGAGCAATCCGGCGAATCCGCAGATGATTTCTTTTCCCCCCGATGTGCCCAAGGAATATTACCAGTTCAAAAGAATAGTAATCAGCGCTCCGATTATTTCTGCCCTTTTCAGCCCCCAAGTATATTCTAGGGTAAAAATGTTGAATATCAAGCCAGATATATCGCTCCAGCTTTGCTGGTTATAGATACCATTTGTGGATTCCCTCTCTGCGATTTTGACGGCGGTGAAAGCGACCAAGAACCCCAGAACATCAACCAATAAGGTCATTGCTTCTGAAACGATGGCCATACTCCCACAATACCATCCGGCTGAAAACTCAACGATAAAGAAAAAGAATGTGAATCCTCCAGCCCGAAAGAGTCGTTCGGCCGGGGATTGTGAAGCGCTTGTTGGCATAATGAATGTTTTTTTTTTGGTCAGAGGTAATTGAGTTAATAATGACTTGGGATTTATTTTTGGTAACCCATATAATTATGGAGGAAATATTCTTGTCCACCTTTACATTCCAAAAAAAGAATTATATAAATCATAGATTCTGGTTTATTTAAGGGGTGTACGTTGGTAACTTTTCCTCATTCGAGTCTTTTCGCTTTCGCTCATAGATTTCTATCCAGCAGTCATTGGGTACTTTGGAATAAGGATCGTGTTTGAAGCGATAAAGGAGATTCACTCCATTCGTTTCATCTTGATTTGACCATTCAGTGCATGCATTGGTGCCAATTTCAAAGTACTACAGTAGTTGAGAAAGGTGAGAAGAAGGAAAGAGAGTGGTTTGATGAATTATGAACAGAAGGAATACACCGCCTTCGGCGGTAAGATTGTATTTTCGGTGGGGTGCCTTCAGCGAAAAGAGAAGAAAAGAAAAACCGAATGCATCGCCTTCGGCGGTGAATGTCCGCCTTCGGCGATCAATTTAAAAAAACCACACCTTTGGATTCGACAAAAAAGCATAGATTCTAAACATCAAACAAGCAACACCAAGGACAAGCAAAAAATACTCAAAACCAAATTTTCAACTTGTTTAACCCAAAGCATTAAACCGATTCCAACAACGATAAGGAAAAGAGTAAATGAGATCCATGAAATAAGATTGCTATAATTTCTGAAAGCGCGTGATGAATGAAGGTCTGAATTCAAGAGACTGACACGTTGATGGTACACAACATTTGACAGCTATGAAAGAAAAGATTACAATAAGTATGACGCGACCGATTGTGAATACTAAGAAAATAAACCTTTTCTTCGAGGGTGGTAGGCCTTATTGTGCTAAAGTAGCAAGGAGAGTCTTGAAGACTGCATTCGACAGTTGCGACCAAAGTCAGATGCAGCTGATCAACCAACGTCTCAAGCTGAGGGCATATGAGGCTGAGAGTACGGGCAAATCGAGCATCCTGAGAATGGCTGGAAGCAGCTGTCAGGGGACTTGGGAGATGCTGCAATGATGATGTTCTCATTGAAAGTTTTTTTTGAATTTTCTCTTGCCTTGCCGCTGCATATTGAACATTGGCGATTATTCATCATCGCATTCACTGTTGAAACGATTTACTTTTCAAAGGTTTATCGCATTTCAAAGCAGATGAGAAGCAGAGAGAGAAAGAAGACGCATTATTTTTGGAGATAAAAATAGAAACAGTTCAATGGAGTACAGCCAGCGCAGCCAGAGCCGCCCGCGGCGACCGTCGTCGAGCTTCTCGAACGCCGCCGGCCGGCCGCAGTCGCGGAACTCGAACCACTCTGGCGACCCGAACCACTTTAACCCGAACCACCCGAACCACCCGAACCCGAACCACTTTGACGACTCGTGCCTGCTGATGGCCGGACTGCTTGCGGCGCCGCGGCGCAAGGCGGCGTTCCTCGAGCAGCCGCCGCCGCAGCAGCAGCGCCGCAAGCAGCTGCTGCTCGCCTACCCAACAACAACAGCGGACATCCAGGAGCTGTACGAGCGGGTCTTTCTGCACTCGCTGCCCAGCCACCACAGGCCGCTGGCGCCGCCCGAGGGCTGCGATGATGTCGGCGACAATGATGCGAGCGCTCATCGGGGCTTTGCCAACGGGCTCGTGCCAGACATCATGGACCAGCGAGTGTGCATGGCCTTTGGACACATTACAAAGGTAACTGGCGGAATGGATGAGCTGCGCTGTTCTGTTCTGTTATGATCTGATCTGTGAATGTGAATGCGATACTACAGGCCGCTGTTGAAAAAACTCCTGTCCTGATCATCATTGAACCCGGGATACGCCAAGAAGCTCCTCACTTTATAAACATCAACACTGTCGATCATTACATTAGTGAGGTGGAATTGGGACTTCCTGGCACATTTGCTCTTCGTCAGGGAAAGAACGAGTTCAGATTCTCTGCTACAAGCTCCCTGGAATATCAAAAATGGGAAAATGCGTTTTATAAATCCATGGACATTGTATCCAGCAATAGACGTTCTCAATCCGTACAAAAGAGACCCATTCACGATTCTCAAACCAATTCAGCAAACTATTCCTCATACTGGAGTGAATCAAATGAATCAAGTCGAAATTCCATGTCTACCATGAACTCGACGATTAGGAACAATTCAATTAACTCAACAACTCCGACCACTCCTGGTTCTGTGACGTCTCCTGTTATTCGAAAAAGCATGAATGATTTGCGCGCAAAAGTGATGGGATTGAAAGGATTTGGGATATTCAAGCCACAGCATCAACAGCAAAGTAGCCCTACAAACTACAGCAAATCACCATCACAATCTCCCATCCCAACAATCAACTACCAGAGAGCATCTTCATACGAGCAAACAAACTCGCCATCGACTATAGCAATCACATCAACATCAACATCAACGAGTAGATCCATCGCTGAAGATACTCTTCAAGCACAACCGAAAGGTGCTCCTCCCCCTCCTGGAATTCTCGAAGAGCCGCTAGTTTCTTCTCCTTCAACTTACAAACCTATGCAACTTCCATCCCCACGTTCCTCTTTACAAAACAATCAAACAGTTCACGGATCAATTGCAGCCACAACAAAAGACCTTCCCATTCCTCCTGCACCATCGTCTTTCCAACAGCAACCGCCACAAAACATTATGGGCACCGACTTTACAACAGAAGTTCTTCGCTCGTTTGTTTATGACCACAGAGTCTCCACAAGCGATTCAGACTCTATGAAAGAATATCTCAAAACATCGTCGTCAAGTCCAGATGGGGCGAAACCATCTCCCACGACCACAGGAAGGGAGGGAGAAGTTTCCCTAATGCAACCTCACCTCCTGAATCGTGAACAATTTGAATTGAGTCCATATGTCGAGTTCACGTCCCCTGGAATTGGTGGAAGTCCAAATCGGAAGTGATTCGATTTACAAAAAAAAAAGAAAAAACTTTGCTCAAATCCAATCCTTTCTTTGTTTGTTTTATTTTTTCGAATATATTCTTTTTAGCATTTGGTTTTAACAAATGAAGTGGCAAAGGGACTGTAAAGTGCGCAAAAGTTGAAGCCACAATTGAACGCAAAAAGGAGCATCAACAAATTAATAGTCCGATGGACCGCTCCACGTTCCTTCCCAAAAATCAACTATCAGAAAACATCTAAATAAGATCAATCAAACTCATCATCGGCGAGTACGATTAACAAAGAAACAATCACCAAGTAGATCACACCATGATGTCTGCAGACGCTTCCCAAGCACAACCGAAAGTTCTCAAAGAGCCACTAGTCTCCCCTCCTCCTTCATACCAAACGACGCAACTTCCACTGCAAGTCAGTCAAGCAGGACACGAATCAATTGCTTCAAAAGACCATCAAGTTCCTGAGTCTCTGAATCCACCACCGTCATCTTTCCAACAAAATGACGTTATGGGGCCCGATGACTTCACATTTGCTGACGCGCTTTGCTCCTTTGCGGATGCTCACAGAATCTCAGCAAGCGGCAATCCATTGGCAGGCCACGAAGTAGCCAAGGATCTCAAAAAAACTGTATTTTGCAGCTCAAATGTCAGAAGAGAAGAAGAAGAAGAAGTGCATACACAAGCTCACCACCGCGAGCATGAAAAATTGGAAATGAGTCCATACGTTGAGTTTCGATCCCCAACTTGTGCTACTTGTGCATCTGAAAATTTGGAAATGAGTCCCTATATCGAGTTTCTATCCCCAAATTTAAAGGCTGCTTTGCATGTTGAATGATTAAAAGTTGACAGGAGGCCCTGGTCCCGAGTTTACATGATATAGTTGTTCATAAATAAATTATTTATTTCTCTTTTTTGGCATTCGTTTTTTGTTCGGCTGCGCCACAAAAAACAGGAAAAGACGCCCATCTCTGATCCTTTGAGAATCTTTGGCAATTTTCGAATACTCCATGAAATACGGAAATGAATCTAAATGTCGAGTTTCTCCCGCCAACTGTGCAGCGGCTCGAAAAAAGTCACGTTTCTGTAGCCTATTTTTTGGTTTGGCACAAAATGAAGACTGTGCCAGAATTTCGAGAACGAACATTCTTTTTTTCCAAGAGCAGTCTGAGTATTCATTCAGACAAGGGCCAATTTTTACTTGAGTGCAAACCCTCTGATTCATTCAGATAAGTGCCAATTTTTACTATTTTTTCAACATAGATAGAGATAGAATAATAATGGGAATCATAAGGCAACAAATACTATAGAAATTAGAATCGCGAATCCAAAGGTCCCAGCAGTCATAGCTCCCGAAGTTTGGTACGCAGTTGCAAAACCAAGTCTCCCACCATTGGAATAGTCAAAGACGGTATAATACCGTCGCAAAAAGACGTCGCCCAAAATCCAGATGACGCTTCCATCCGACTTGGCCTTAAAGCCATTAGGCATGATTCCCAACAAACAAAATGTTGTTCCTTGAATAGTCTTCTTGACTATATAGTCGGAGGGGTTCAAAGTGTAAACATTTACACTATCTGTAGTGGCATTTCCCAAAGTAAAAGAAAGGGCAGGAAGCTTGCCCAGATCCGCACAATTGATTTGCGTCAAGTTTGTCGGTGGATCAAACGTAACACTCGCCCCACCTTTTTGCAAAGCCGGTAGCAACTGCGACTTGAACGAAACAGCATCCATAGCAATAAACGAACTGCCACTATCCACAATTGCATACAAATTCGAAACAGCACCATCCACACTCCCACCCCCAAACGAAAACCCATTCACTTGAACAGTCCAATAATAGTTTTTCGCAACAGGGCTAACAGCATGATACGTGACATTCCCATAAAACTTTGTCGCATCAATTCCACCCAAAACCAACTCCCCACCATTCCCCTTCATATCCCCCTTATCCCCTGCTTTCGCAAGATACAGCGAAAACAGCGGCTGCGCCAACACCCCTTTCTTCACCAATGCCATCACCACAGTCTCCACCTCCGCATTCTTACTCGCAGTCACATTCTGTAACCCCTTCAACCCACCAACATACGCAAGCCCCATAATCCCATCACTCGTCCCATTGATTTGCTTCAAAAACGCCGTATCCTGCTTCTCTACAAGCAAAAACTGCTGCTCATTGATTTTGGTTCCAGCCAACGAAAGAACATCTGTCGCATGATATCCCTCCACGAAGCCCTTTCCATACGTGATGTTCGAGAGCACCGTGCGGTTCTGGCTAATGTCTTTGAATGTCGTTGATTTTTCTGGGTTGAATGTGTGCAGGTTTTTGCATTGCGATTTCGATTGGCAGGTTTGAGAACCGATCCAGAGTTCATTGGATCCAGTGTCGAGAATCGATTTGAAGGGTTGCGGTGGCGTGCCCAGTGTAAAGTCTACATGGTACTGTGTGCAGTATTAGTAAGGATCGGTGAGCGGGGGGAAACACGTTGATCTTGTAAAGCGGCTCTTAAATTTCCTTACAATAAAGTCTTGATGGTTGTCTAATCCAACAATGATCTGTTTGCCAGGAGAAGCGGTCGGAGGGGGTGTTGCATCATCCCGCTTATGCGAGGCTTCAGGGTCATATGCATCAGTTTCATCAAGGAATTCAACGCCAATCAAAGCCAGTTTGCTTTGAACTTTGCGATGTCCACTGCCAAGGGTTTGGGATGGCGGTGCAGGGTTCCGCTGGATTGGCAGTCTTGGGTGTTGAACGGAAGTGGTGGTGTGATGAGTTTGATCGAACGGGGGAAGTCTCTTGGGAGTTGATACATTTCTTACCGAATGACTCCTTTTGATGGTTCAGTTGGTGTTGTTGTGAGGGCTGAACATCTGAGGCAGCATAGAACAAGCAGAATGAGGATGTGTTGCATTCAAGCCCAATGTTAATAGATTTTTTGTGATTTGCCAACCGTTACGAATAATCCCTTTCTTTTGCAACAAGGTAGACACCTTGAATACTCTTGAGATCTTCTTATTATTGTGGTTTGATCTATCAAATTCGTGACGTTAGATTAGACACAACATTATTTTTCAATAATTGCTGTCATTTTCAAAGATTCCAAACGTTCAATTCAGGAGTCCTTGCTGATCGAGTTTCCTTTTTGAGTCGTCTACTGAGAAACTGAGAACAGAAAACGTTTGGTTTGTTCAAAAAAATTTGAAACTCATTTTTAGGAATATCGACCATTATAGAACTTAAAAGTATGATCAAATCATTTTTAATTTTCACTTTGTTATTAAACTACGCATTATTCACAAGCTCTGGACTCGGCCATGCTACCGCCTATTGACAACTTCCTTGGCGCTGTTACATCGCCAAACACAGGCACATCCATAGCTGTGGAATCCCTATGTATTACTTTCGCTTGACTTGCCAGTGTATGTTTCGTTGCTAACCGGGAAAACACGTCAGATCCTGTCTCCTGTGTAGTACTGATTTCCGGCCCAACGGCAACTCGTGAAGCTTTCTTCTTTAACGCGTTGCTGGCAACGTCTACAATAATAGAATTGCCTTCACTGGTGCCGGTAGATCCATCCTCAGAAGAAACTCTGTTTAATTCCAACTCTGCAATGGTTGGAGTTTGATTCAACGCGTTCCGTGAAGTTTTTGACCGCTGGGATTTAATGAAGTTGTAGATGATAGACTTATTGCTGTTTGGTTCGGCGGGTGATGAGGGGACAGATGATGCGCGGCTGATTCTCAGTGGCGACAACAGAGATCGCAAGTCTGTCCGACCCCGTGTCGACTCAGCTTGTTGCGGTGATGGAGGGGGCAGATCATAAACAATGCTAGAAGACTCTGGGTCAGGCTCCAATGAATTGTCATGCGGTTCCTCAGATATAGAAGGAGTAGTTTGACTAGGAAGGGGAAGTTCCTCGTTCTCCTTATCGGTGCTAACTCGCCGACTTCGGGGGCGCAGATTATATCTTCGAGGTGGCGACAAAGCCTTTGATTTAGGTGGAATCCAGGTCGAATCACCGGCAGGTGTATGCGGAGCCAAGGTTTTTTGTCTCACAGGAGAATGTGAATCACTGTCCAAATCCATGTCCTCCATTTCCCCATTTTCGTCCTCTGAAATAGAGGATACTTGCTCTTGCTCTCTCCTCAAGGCTGTTTCTACTCCTCGCGCGATGGATTCGGTGTCCGGAATGAGTTCCACATGGTTCCCACGACGCGACGGTTTAAGAACAACAAAGCCATGCCCATACGCTGAATCAAACATTTTCTGAAGCTTTGGAGTTGCTGCTCCGAATTCATCATAACTAAACAACGAACTACGGCTTCGAGAGAGAGAGGACGGTTTAGTTTGTTGATACTCCGCCATCACTGACGAAATTTTCTGTTCGGCAAGAGCCCGGATATTTTCCATTTCTTTCCGATAGTCAACAGCGGTTTGAAGCGCTGCGCCGCGCATAGTCGCGAGCGAGGAATGTAGATCGATTATATTCTTTTCGCAGTCGGCTATTTTGGTTTCCATACTCTTGACTGTGATTTTATGATCCACAATATCCTGTAGTAAGAGAACCGCCACGTATTCCATCTCAATAGAATCCAACGAGCGAAGTAAATTGACGGCTAAAGTCATCAGGTAAGGCGATGATTTAAATTAAAATTAAATATATACCGTTTTCCCAACCCAAATTTCCATGCGTCACAGTCGTCTCAAAACCTAGTGTGACTTCCTCTCCTTCATCTCCTTCAGCGGAGGGCAGAGAGGCTGCAGCTTTTCCAAGCTTAATTTCTTCCAACATGCTTCTTATTCTTGCGTTTAGAACTGCTACTTCCATATCAATCACACCGAGACGATCGTCCATATACTGTGGCTTTTGAGTGTCCCAAACGCCAGTCATTTCGGCTTCTGCAGCTACACATCGCTCTCGCTCCGCCTACAGAACATGAATTAGACTTCAAAAAACCAATCCCGGAAAATAAAGGACGTACTAGAAGTTCGCGCTGTTCGCCAATTAATCTGTCTCGCGCGGAATACATGACATTTAACTCCAACTCAGAAATCCGAAAACCAACTGTAAACATCTTTAAGTTAGAATTCGCAAACTCATATGCGCAACTTAAATAACGTACCCGTTGCTATTAGTTCCTTGTCAATCATTTGTTTCTTAAATTTGCTGCGTATTTCCATAGGAGGCCCAGATTCAACGGAGCAAACTGCGCCACTTGACCCACCAGGTATACCGATCTTCAATGCCCGCATCAACGCTTCATCTTCTTTCAATGAATTCAAATGTTTAGACCCGCGTTTTAGGCGTTTGGAAGAACGAAGGGTGGTTGTATGTCCCTCCATATTATTTGAAACAGCTTGAGTTGCGGTACTTTGCTTCAACATTGCAGCCTTCAGTGTTTTAAGATTTGCTTGAGATTTAGCATAGTCCTCTGATCGTCTTTTGATTGCGATTTTCTGCAAAACTGTTAATAAAATATTCCACACCAAACTTAACAAGCCCGCATACTTGAAGTTGGTTGCTCCTTTCCAATCGCTTAGCCAATTCGGTAGCGGCCTTCTCTCGCTTTTTTAAGCGAGCGATTTCACGTTCTTTAGTTGTTTTCACTTCCCGGATTTTGTTGCTTTCCTTTTTCAGTTCCTTCAAAGCTTTAAACTTCTCGGCTGCATCATACATAAATTAAAAGATGACCCCGGTATCGAAACATATTTTTTGAGAGTACCTTTCAGAGATTCAATGGTTTGCATCAACTGCTTTGTTAATCCTTCGTTTCTTCCTCTTCCGTTTTCCTTCTCCTTCTCCCGCATCTTCCGTTTATACTCTGAAATTTCCAACTCTAGCTTTCGTTTCTGCTCATCGTATCGCTGCTTGATTGCGGCTGTGCCAGGTCTTTCCCCACCACCACCAGGGTTTCCTGAGCCGTTGGACTTGCCTTTCACGCGCTTCAGCGCCTCGTCCCTCTCTTTCCCCACGTTCTGTATTTGGTTTTGCAAAACGCACAGCTTCGATTCGTACGCTTCTCGAAATGCTTGGTATTCTTGTTCTCGTTTTGCATGTTTGTCAATGAGGGCTTGGTGTTGCGAGATATCCGTTTGTAGGCGATGTATAAGCAGGTAGATATCAGTACTCTTATCTGCTGTTTTTGAAGAGCCCGAGGAAGGTGGAGGCAGAGGGGTATCATCGTGGGCAATAGATTCGTCGTAGTCGTTGTCCAGTTCCTCGTCACTATCACATTCAGATGCTGAATTTTCTCCGTCTTCGTCGTCCGTTACAAAGTTTGTTTCTTGAGTCAAATTAGAGTGGTGAAATGTTGCAGTCGATGATTTTGGAAGACCAAATAGTCTTGGTTGCGGTGACTGTCCGTCATTATCATTATTCAAAGCTTTGTTTTCAGACAATAAAGCCTAATGTGTGTCACGTGTAAGATGGATAGAAAACTGCAAGAATTTATATCTTGCCTGTCCGAGCTCAACATCTGTTTTCAACGCCTTTACGACACGACCTTCATGGCCTACTTCATGCGCGGGATTTTCCTCCAGACGAGTAGTTCGAACAGTCTTTGGAGAAGGGACTTCCTCTGCGTTCCCTGGAAGCGACAGGAATTGGGTGATAATCCTGTCGTGCCGCGATTCCTCGTTCCCAAAAGAATCAACAACTTCATTATACCACGCGAGACGATCGCTGGTTTCATTCAATTTGAAGCGCAATTCTGTGATGGTAGTGTTGCATTCTGAGATAAGTCGCGTCGCTTGGTCAAGGTTGTCAGACAAGCCCTCCTCAGTCGAAACCGTAAACCGCTTCTTTCCAGTCCTCCACTGATCCAGCTCTACGACAGCAAGGTCTCGTTCTATTTTAGTGGTTTGAAGCTCAGCAGCCGTTGATGCGGAACGCTCCATAAGACGGCAGCATTTAAAGGCGTATCTATCCGCCTCAAATCGGGCAATTTGACTTTCCTGACGCGCATCGTCTAAAGCAGATGCCAATTCTCGCTCTTCTTGAAGGTGGATCTGGAAATCTCGCTCATGAGCAGCCGCCGCCGCATGCGAAGCTTGTTGTGTGTTTGAAAATCCACCAGTTCCAGACCCAGCAGAGTTTCCTCTTAGCGTATTGATTTCATCCCTTAAATCCGCGACCAGCGCCCGCAGACCACGAATTTCCTTCTCGGCAGCAGCCGAAACACTTCCAGCACCTGTAAACTCTTGAACCACCTCGCTCTTATTTTTTATATTCCTGGCTCGGTTCGCATACGTCAAAGTGCTTACAGTCTCTCCATAACTGCTTTCGCTTGGAGAAACACAGGCAATCATCAGTGTCTGGCTGTTTCCACCCAGACTATCCTGAAGCATTCTCGTCAATTTGGAGTCCCGGTATGGAATATGCGCTCCTGGTCTCCGAGATTCATCTCCAAGAGCTGAAATGCAGTTTCCTAGCGCGAGAAGACCTTGGTTGATTGAAATTCCTTCCTTCTTCCTATCACCCTCCGCATTTGTGCGTTTTAGGCGCTCGGACCCAGCAAGATCCACAAAATGGAACTTTGATGTTATTGTACGATAGGTTTGAGGTAGAGATTGCTGTTGTAGTTGTTGGGTTTCTTTTTGGCTGCCGTCTGAAGCATCCTCAAGCTCACTTGAAACCTTCTCCTTTTGCTTAAGAATAATTGTAAATATTGCATGAGACCGAGATGAAGCCGCGTTCATATCTGTCGATCCTGTAGATCGGCATAAAGAGCCGCGTTGGAGACACGAAACCAAATCCTGCGGGCAAGTGACTGGTTCTTCTCGCACGTTGGACCACACAATATGTCCGTGTGCATCTTCGCGAATATTTGGGGCATTTGGATTATTTGACTGTGAGCTGCCGGGATTATTTGAGTGTGAAGAAGACGCAGTATTTGGTCGCGAATGTTTGATGACAGGATTCAGCAAATCCACCAATTCTTCATTGTAGAGTTCCAAAAAGGAGACAGCGAGTGAGCAGTCAGCTGCTGATTTGTCTGAAATTGTTTGAAAGATGAGGTCGATGGCTCGCGGCACAATTCCCCTCAGCTGGTCTGGCATCAACTCCAGACCAGTGCCCATCGTCCAAGTCTTTCCTGAGCCCGTCTAGAAAAGATAAAAAAACCCAATTACTTCAATATTCCAGGTATTATTTTTCTCTTACCTGTCCATATGCCAAAACTGTAGCGTTAAATCCGTCGACAAAGCGATGCACTAAGGGAACAACTGCCTCAAACACGTGTTCTTGGGATGAAAAGGCATCAAACGCGTAGTCAAAAGTGAATACTTTTGGGGTGAGAAACACGGAAGACTCGGGCGCCCTGAGTCGCGTGTTTAGTTTCAGGTTTACTTAGGCTAAGCAATCCAACAAAGGTTGCTCACCTAGCAGCATTAGCCCGGACCTGTACAGCCGAACCCGTCACTGCAACGCATTCCCCATCTCCACTGAGTCCTTCTTTGCCATTAAGCGGCCGCACGCGCACAAGTACTTTGACAGTGGTGGTTGTTGCCATCCGATTCGGACAACTTTTATTAAATAAATGGAATATTCAGCACAGATCAATAAAGACGACAATAAGATTCTGCTTTTAACCATGATATTCTGTGGCATACGATTCATGCGATGGCTTGTCCGAATCTTCATCCTCATCATACTCCCCAAAAATATTCGCCAGTCTTAGAGATAGCATATCATCCACCACTACTCTTTTCAACAACCCAACCTGGTTGTATCCACGCTAATCACATCTTCAAAAGAGTTGTTGGACAAATCAACATGCTTCAGCCTTTTCGAAAAAATTGAAACTGGCTGGAAGATGTGCTGGGAAGTTGCTGAAGGATAAATTCACATACGCCAGTATTTCAAATTTGTCATCTCAGTGAATTTGTCATCTCAATGTAGATTCCACTTTGAAGCTTGTTTCCCCGCAGATTCAGATTTTTCAGACGTTCGCAAAACATGATGGAGGATGGTATTGTACCAGATTTTGAAGTGTGAATAATTCGGCTGGAATTTTTTTAATGGTGCTACTCCTGACTTTCAAGTCTAGAAGGAGTTTGAGGTTGAAAATTTCCGTTGGAATATTGCCTGTCACTGAGGTAATATCAAGATGATATTTGTTGATAAGTCTGATTCTGTTATTGGTGTGGCTGTGTTAAAATTTGCTGTGTTGTGGCAGTGCATCTCTCTCATCAGTTTCTTTTTTTCTCATCTGACAGCACTTTCGCAATACTCGCGTAAAAAATCTCATGTTGAAAACAATCGCTGTCGCTATCTACACGCTTATCAAGAAGCTAATTCTATGGTTGACTGGCATTGCAGACGAAGCAATCTCTGCCAACTTGGAGCAAGGAGAGCCATTATCATTCATCGACTGGCCTCAAGGGATCCAAACCGTCAAACCCACACAGAAAGAGCTCCACGATTTTGAAACCCAAGTCGAGCCAAAAATGATGAAGCGCACATTCAGAGGAATGTTTGCAGGGTTTTGGATTTCCATGACAAGCCCATATAAACTGCACTTTGGTGACGATGATATCAAGGTCCTTTTGAATAAGACGTACTACTCGCGAATGATCTCTTCGGACAATTTTACAATTGACATGCGTCATCATGCGGACCTCAAGACCTTGCCTGGTTTCTATATGCCCAGCGTCCTCGCACACCTTCATCAAGATGCCAATAATGCCATCATTTCTCTTGCCTCTCTCGTTATCAACGGCATACACGTGAACCCCTCAGATAAACTCTGGAACCTTGCGAAAATCTACTTTGTCCAAGCCCTCAGCTATGAATTTCTCTTTGCCGACCACTCTGTAATCCACGAAAACAACGGATTTTTGGAAGCAGCCGTCCGAAAGAACTTGTCGGACCAAAACCCACTGCACTGGTTTCTCACAGGTCACTTTGGATACGGCTTGGCACTCGCTGATGCAATCTTGAAACTTTTCCACAAACACACGTCTCCTGGAAACCCTTTCGCCTTGACTGTGGAAGGTGCTTTGACGGTTTTCGCTAGGGGAAACAAGTCGGTTCGTCACACTCAGTGTTTTCCAGAGTATGTAGACACTCCTGCCAACCAGGCTCTTGGGAAAGCTCGTGACGTGATTCGTCAGCATGTACAGGATTTCTTCACTCAGAATGTTTCTGAGGCGCATCATTGGGAGGAAATTCGGGTTGTTTTGACGGAGTTGAGTGAGCGTGTGGCATGGATTCCCAAAGATTTGGGGAGCAAGGACGTTATTGTTGACGTCATTGCTCGATTTATTTACGAGGGTACTGTCGTTCACAGCTTTGACCACATTCACTTGACGAAGGCTGTGGGTGATTTTGGTTATGTTACCAGAATTCGGCGTCCATTCGATGGTGTCAACGATTGGAAATTCCACGAATTATTCCGCCCTGTAGACACGTTCCAAAGAGTCGTTTTTCGCAGTGTTTTTAGTGGTGAAAAGCATTCAACCTCAATTATAGACATCAAGTATGATGAGCGTGTTCGGCTGACGGAAGGGAAATTCCAAAGAGACTTGAAAACCCTTGAACAACAGTTTCCAGATTTAATCGATTTGCCCAACACTCCCGCTTTTATTAACATTTAGTCAGAACCTCTTTCTTACACTCTCTCGACCTCATCCCTTAAATAAAAAAAACGACTGGATATTATCCTTAACTATTTACACAATTTGGCTTCACTTTTTAAGCTTCATGCGTTTCAACAAGAACAAATTCAACTACAAAGCTGTTATGTAAGAAACATGCAAATAAACCACACAAAGGGACTCACAGTTCGGCCCAGCTTTTCCAAAACGACATCAAGGGGAACAAGACTAGAAACTTCGTCACCCTCCGCATCAGATGCGACATCCTTATTCCAAAAAATAACAGCTTGCAAGTTGTTGTAACTGTCATCGTCCGAGTTGCGATCAATCCAAGTGATTGTTTGAATTCGGTCAATGAAAAGTTCCCAATTGTCTTCAGATTCAACATGTTCTGGGACTGGGATGTATGTGTCGGTACTGGTCTGGCTTGGACGAGGGGTTTCATTGGAATCTGAAGGACAACTCGTTAGGAAAACAAGGAAACCAAAGAGAATCAGAAAAAGTCAAAAAACTTAACTCTTTGGCTTTGGTTTCTGTTTGTCTTCTGCCAATGATGCGGTAGATTTCCCTAATGTATACACCCGTGTAAGTGTGAGATCTATGCAATGATTGAAAGAACCAAGCATACGTGGCTTCTTGCTGCTACTGCTCGAGGCATCTTCAACAGCGGTATCAGAGTTTGAGTTTCCCGAGTCCGCAGAAGCACGGGCCGATAGTCTTCGTTTCTTTGTGTCCTTTGAGTCTGTCTCTTTGATGTTTTGTGCAACATACACATCGATAATGTCCCTAGCCTGTTAAGTGGGCACATGCCCGCATCAGCAAAAATCATCCTAGCAATTAAACAGCAACGCATCCATCCATACATACCACAAAGTTTTCGTACGGCTCCCACGTGTTTGAGTTTGGGTCGTCGTAGCCCTTCCACTTGACCAGGAACTCGTAGTTGTACGTCTTTTTGTTCTGGCGATGCTTCAGAATCGCCTCGACTTCGTACTCGCTTTCGTTGTCGTTGTCGCTTGCGTTGTTGTCTTTTTGCGTGTCGCTGTCGTCTTTCTTCTTTTTTGCGCTTTTCGCGTCTTTTGCGTCTTTTGCGCCTTTTGCGCTTGCGGAAGTTGAAGCTGGCTTCGGCGTTGCGATGACGCGGCCGGAGGAGCGGCGGCGGGGCGAAGAAGCCATGTTTATTTATTTGTTGTGTTTTTTGTGATTAGAAAAACAAACAGACAATTAACCTCAATTAACTTATTCAAGCTTAATCGCTGTCATTATCTTTCATTCATGAACGAACAAGTCAATCTGATCTGCTTCGAGTCGCGTTCGCCTTCGCCATCGCCAATGAATGCAAGCACGTCGGCTTTCAGCCAGCCCGTTAATTCTGTCCGGAAAACACAACAACTTCGCAAAAACACGTCCCCATCACGTCTGTTTTCTATCGCAACAAATAATTCAAATATATTTACTGCTTCGGTGGAGACTTCTGATTCAAAGCCAAAGCCAGTACCAGAGTCTGCCACAAACACATCCGTAAACAACATAAACAACACAAACAACGTCAAAGATTCCCATACGTTGGAAGAAAATGAACAAAAAAATCCACTCGAAATTGAATTGGACCCAGATTCAGCTCGTTTTCATGCCTCGCTTCAAAAATGGTCGTCTCTGCTGTCAAGGGCAATCCTTGCAGATTACATGGACGCAAAAACTCTTTTACATGAAAAACACGTAAAACAAGTCGAAGAAACAGGTCTTCAGTATGTGGAAAGTGTTTCGGGCTTGACTACACGAGTTCGCGATCTTGAAGCTGTTGTTGATTTGTGCCGTGAAAAGGTTGAAGCCAGGAATCTCGCTCTGGATGCCGCGGCTGGTCTATTTGAAAAACTGGTTTGTTATTTTATATTTATCGTGTGTTTTATCAATCATTTAGACACATGGAATTCATGCTGCAACTCATGATCCCAAATAGATCAACAAAAACACCACTCTATCATTCTTTTCAAGCATGGAAAACCAAGTTCCAGGATCTGAAGCGGATGCATTTGGCCGAACGTGTTGCACAACAAAAAGCAAAGAGCAGTGCAATGAGGCGCGCCTTGTTTGGTTGGCAGCGCGTTTGCGGTGTTAATTGGAGGAAAGTTGTCGAAAAAGAGTATCCGGGTATTACGCACTTTTTTTTCTGAAACAGCTCTGCTTGCTAGTATTCTCATCGTATCTCCGTCTATCATAGATTGAAGCCGAAAAAGCAATGGAACAACTCTCTTTGGAATATGAAAAAAAGATTCAAGAGGTATCAATCATTGCTATTATTATTTGCGTCTTCTTCTTGTCTTTAAAACGGGTTGGACAATAAACTACAGCTCCAAAAGCAAGTTTCCGATACGAAAATGAAGGCTCAATCAATCTGAGCTTGATCGAACGCGCTGCTCAAGGCGATATGAAAAAAGCTCTGATGCGAGGAGTATGTGCACTCAACATGGAAGCAATGAGTGTTTTTCGCCCTGGAATCAATGGGCCAGCTTACCAACAACAGCCCTTTATTCCGGATTTCCCTCCCCAAACCATACACGATGACATATCACCTACAAGCACCGTCGGAACTCTATTGAACTCAAACTTCAACTCCCTTCCAAAGGGCAGTGAAGGTATTGATGTTTCCTCCATCAACATTCAACCAATCTCTCGTGGGCAACGAAGCGTTACTATATCCGAGATTGCAAAGATGTATCCGAATGAAACAAAATCAACCGAATCCGGACGAACGAGTCCAATATTGCAAGCCTCAACCCACAAAACCATCACCACCATATCCCTCAACAACCACTCTTCCTAAAAAGAACACTCACACGGGCTCGAAAGAAGAATCTTCGTCCCTTTACAGAGGAGAAACCGTAAAGCGAAATCCCAGCACCGCTCCCTCAAATAATAATCCAAACCAGAATCAACGAAAATCATCACAAGGGAAACCCAACTTTGGTAAGCCATATGAAGAACACGCCCCTCCACCACCGCCTTTAGTACAGAAAGCTGTTATGCCACATACATCTATCTATGGGAATCAGAAAATGGAGACAGTCGTGGGTGTTCATGTCACACGGCATAAATAAATCAACAAAACATCAAGTTTCATTTTTGTAAATGTCCTTGACTATAAATACTGGATAATAAAAAATACAAGGCCCCAGAAATAACTGAGTCCAACAAAAGATAACTCAAATCAGAAACGGAATAATCGCTTGCAGCACGAAAGGAAACGCGACTATGGCGATTGTTGGGGCTAGACCGACAATCCCAGACGAAACATACAAGTTTCCTTGCTCTGCGAAACTTTGAGAGGATGTTGCAGTAGCCAAACTGAGAGTTGGAAGATTGGCAACCGCGAGGACAAGGGATAGAACGACCATTGTTGATTTTTTTCAAAAAGATAAAATCACGCCGTTGATAAGTAAACATTGCTTCAGATATTCAGTTTGGTCCGAACTTCTAAACCCGTCAACCCCAATCCTTGTAGAGACGGTTTGGATGAAAATATAAAAAATACCCGTGCACGAATTCACAATTAAATACTTTAAATACTAGCAATTATTTAGAAATAAAATAGAACAATCGCAGAATAACTGAATAACGCGACCACTTCAAGATTGTCAAAGAATCAAAGGTGGCACACAAAGCAACAAAGCCAACAAGGGATCGCGAATTTCACTTCCAACTCGACGGACTAGAGCCCCCAGAACTCAAATCGCCAGGTGCTTTAACAGTTGTGCTCTTTGGAACAGGTACAGTCAAGGTGGTCTCTGCGGTAGCTGGAGTCAAGAGCGTGTACGTTGCATGAAATGTTTTCTTTAGGAGCAACGAATTGGCAGGAACACTGACTTCGTAAACCATATCACTTGACCAGGTAGTTCCAGGTGTTCCATACAATACACCTTGGGCTTTTTCAAAGCATATGGTACTGAATTTCGCGTTGCTAGAACAGGTCAAGGGCTCGCTGAAGTTGAATAACGTGACAGCGCCGCATCCAACAGTTTCAGTCACTGGCCAAACTCGAACATAGCCGCCTGGATATGTCTGGACCATAGCTGTTTAAATTAAGTTGTTTAGTGCCGTCAGAAAACTGAATTGGTAGAGGAGAATACACACGAGTGGCAGCATCCAAATTCCCAATTTCGTACTTGTTTGCAAATGTAAAGACAAGGTTAGCTTTGTTCGTTTCTTCCCATTCAATATTGATGTAGACTTGATCCTGCATGGGGAACCGCAATTCGCCTGAAGAATAAGGAGGATCAATTTGCTTCAAGCACCCAACATCTCGAAGATACGACGAGGTGGTAGCGGCAGTAGAGATTTGAGAAAGGACTGAAAGGATCAGCAAGTTCATTTTCCGTGACTTATTTTTGGAACACAATGTCGCAGAACATTTTTAGAGTGCTTCTGGTGCATTTCATGTTGATGACAATAAAAAATGAGTTTGGTGACGTCAGCCATTTAAAACAAATCATAACTTCACCACCTAAACGGATAGCAAGTTTCGGATGCCGGCCAGTGTATCAACAGTCTCGCGCTTGAGTCCAACGACAGAGACGCTTGCGGCTGTAATTCGCAAAGTTCAAACCAGCACTGTTAAGCCCCAGACATACCCACTCTCTTTCCTTGGCCATTTGGTCTTCCACTCTCTCAAGAACAATACGCTGCCAAACGAACAACTCGAGGGTCGACACCTTCTCTTGTTCCATCCAGACACATTGGCAGAAATTACAAACCCCATCGAACTCGCTCTTGGATTTGCGTTTCTTGACACAAATGAGCGACAGCGGACCGCAGCTTTATTCTGGTTCAACCAATCTGACCCACTATGTCAAGATGCCGGCTCAGCCTTCATACAATCTGCCATTACTCAAATATTTCACTTTGCTGAGGCACTCCCAAATGCGCCACCAGAAGGACCGTCAACGCAAGTATTTTTCACATCTATCGACAGCTGGTACATTCCAGCCATTAAACAGCTGTGCGATTTAACATTTGAGTGCCAACCACACCACGCTCTTGTGTTTACCGCAACAACGCAATCCAGCGGTTCAAACGTGATTGAAACGAATCACGCCGCAGTTTCCCATTTGAATCAGATTTCGTTGGAGATTGGTGCTCGCTTTGTTGTGAATGGGGAAGCATTTGTCCTTGATAAAGCAACCTTGAAAGATCTGGATGTCGTTGTTCAGAACAACAAGTACCCATACTATCGTCCCTATATTGAGCGCATCTTGAAGGATGAAACAATCGGCAAGTTGGCCCGGGTTGTGAGGGCATTGCCTTCAATAGATGCGGGCGTGCCATGTCCAGAGGATCTATCCGACTTACCGTGAGTGGCAATTTGTTTTTTATATATTCCTTAATTAGTAACCATCCGTCTTGTCCTTCTGGTGATTTCTTTTCTTAAAGCGCGGTTTCTTGGTGTTTCGTCCATTATGGGTTTGCCGTGGGGATCAACTGGACAATGCCAGCCTTCCGTCGAAAGGGACTCGCAGTGTATTGCACAGCAGCAGTCACGAAGGCATACCGTGATTTCATCACATCTCCGGCCATGACCGAGATGCTTGATTCCCTCAATATGCCTCACGCCGACTTGCAGAATCCTCAAGAGTTCAATACACTGGTCCCACACTGCTATACTCAAGTCAACAATGAAGCCAGTGTTCCATTATTTGGTAAGATTGGGTATGAAGTGTGCCACGAGTTGGCTGTCGATTGGCTGATTGGATCTCTGAAGGAAAAGCAGCTCCGCCAATAAAAAAGTAACACATTGAAGGATTGTTTCTTCAATCAGTTTCCGTTTATTGACAGTTTCCAAGTCTAGTTTCCGCCGCCAATCAGGAAAGAGGCAACAGATCGCACGCCTCCGTTCCAGTACTCGGCGGCGTTATTCGCTTGCTGACGAATTGAAGAAGTTCCAAACACATTTTGAGAACCAAGGACTTTGTTGAGATATCCTTGGTCGGTGGGAATCTGAGAGTTCTTGTTTTAAAAATGGACAGCACCCATCATGGATGCAATAGCTCACACTCACTCGTTCGACTGGTACAGATGCATCTGCGGCTCTAAGCACTTTCGCAGACAGCTGAGCCAGTTGCTGGCGCGAGTATCTTTCGTCATGCTGGATCTAAATGTACCAATCAAGTTAAACCAATTCAGAAAGGAGCATCTTTTAATTTACCTGAGATGAAAAGATTGAATAGGCTGTGGCTGACACAATGCCGCCTGCGACGAAGGGAAGAAACCGGCCCATTTTGTGTAAATTAAAAGACAAAAGAGAAAAGTAACAAATAAATTTGTATTTAATATTATTTATTCATCAACTGTTTATTTATTCTATTCAATACATAGTTTAACATTGTGAATACTCCGGCAATGCATCCTGTACCGGCCCTGCACGCTCTCCCGCCACTGTCCTCTCCTCCAATATAGCAATCTTGACCTTGATCAACGTCTTAAACCCCACCGGCACCTCTTTCCGAACAACATACATCAAGCCCCTCAACTTATCTTGATCGGACCATTGTTCTGCAAAAAGCTCAATGGTACGGATGTACTTTTGTGGCAGAGAATAAATACGAGTAAATATTACAGATTGAAAGTTGTCCTAGTACAAGCATGTTCTCACCTTGGTTGTGATAGGACGACTCCCTGCTAACATCAGGAAAACCACCACGCATAGAAACGCAGGGATTCCCCAAAAAATGTCCTGGCGTTTCAAATTGAAGAGAACAGCAATCACCGCAGATGCCAAACCCAAAAAAACAACCCGATGAAATCGAAGCAACCAGAAACTGAATTTCAGTCGTGGACTGCTGAGTGCATTGTTCACGGCTGTAATTCGATTGTGGAACGTTAGGTTTGGGATCAGATCTTGAAGTCGAGTTGGAAAGGTGGTGGGGAACTCTGGGTTGTTGTTGTCTGAAAGGAGAGCGATCGTTTCTATCAGAACATGACCAACAGGGATGGGTCCGTCATAGTTTGGTAGTTCAGGATTGGGAAGGTCGAGCACTGATACACCATCAAACTCAGGCGGAGGTTCAGATGGATGCGGGAATGTAACGTCGACTATTTCAGCCGGGGGCTCATTAGATGGCACAGGTTCCTGGTTTTGCAAAGTCTCTTGTGTTGGGAGGTGAGTGCCGCCCATCCAGAAATTTCTAGGAGAAAAACTGTGGCTTGGCACATTGCGTTTGCCACTCATTATTTTTGATCGCGAAGGTTACAAGAAACAAAAAAAAACTGATTATTATTTCGAAAAACTCAATTCCTCATGAACCCCAACATCACATTCAGAACCTCCTTCTCCTTGGTCAACTGCAGATGCTTCTGATACAACCACTCATGATACTTCTTGTCTTTTTGAATCACCACACCAACAGTACTCGATCCTTGAAGCGTCTGCACTCTCGCTTGCGCAAACACTCCAAACTCTTTTTTCGCCACATACTTATTAAACTTGTCGGCGTACCCTGTTGCCGCCTGAATACTCCCAAACTGAGCCCGCAATCGAAACTCGTGCAGTCCCGAGCTTTTCAAGAAAGCCGCAATTTGATCCTTCCAATCAATCTTGCATAAAGTCAAATTCGCCATTGGCTGAATCCATGAAGTTTGTGTTCCTGGGGATACATGCAAGAAGGCTTCCACTTGAGACATTCGTTTCTGAATCAGATATAGAAATGGCTTCCTGTAGAGCTCCTTTTTCAAAACCGGGCTGAGGCTATTGATTCTTGCAATCACATTATGCAAGAAATCTCCTTGCTCTCCCGCAGGAGGCGGCGCTGCATCCAACTCCGCAACAGTTTTCACAAACGCCTTCTTCAAGGCCTCTGTTCGCTCCTCATCCATGAAACAAGTCTTTTCACAAATAAACTCCATGCACGGGAAAGTCGCGAAAAACTCATTCTGTTGGTTGATGGGTTTCCTCGTAAACAGCTGCAAACACAACTCATACACTGTGCTCTGCAAATTCCCTGAATTCTCTACAGCCAGTAAATCTTTTCCAGACACTTCTTCCCCTGAAGCTTGAACTTTCAGCAACTTCATCAGAAACTTGAGGGAGTCATACACCGCAACCACCAAGGTAGCGACCGACAACTCCCCCGCCCTCTTCCCGACTCTCTCCAAAGACTCCATGAACGAGTATCGCAAAAGAGTCGAATAAAACTTTGCAAAGTCCTTGGCTGTCTCCTTTGAGGCATTAAAGCACCCCAAATCCTTCCCAACAAACACATCCATAAGACGCTCACAGTGCGATCGGAACTGTAACGACGTATGGAACATGGCATGCTTAAAAAGAAGCATAAGCCTAGCCGCCAACTTCACAGCCGATTCCTCTTTCAACCTGATTTCCACCATTCGAAGTTCATCCAACCACGTCTTCTCAAGAGCAAGCGTATGGATCAAAGAAAAGGAATCACCAATGGCTTCAATCGGCTTCCCCAAAATCGTCCTCACATAAACTCTCGCAAGTTCAATGAGATTCAGATTCAGGAAACATTGCACCATCGCATACAAATCCACAGCAGCTACTTTCATCAACTCTTCCTTCTTGAAACCATTCGAAAGCCGGATGACGTGAGTCTTGACGCAATCAAGGTTGCTCATGATTTTGGGGGACTTTATGAGACCTTGGATGCAAGCAAACACCAATTTCGGTTCCGCGCGCGCTATCCTTGTTTCAAACATTTGGATTTCATCTGACCATCCGCGCTCGACAACCAATTGATGAACATTCGTTAGAGATTGAACCGTAGCGGCACAACTCAACCCTGCTTTAACAAACGGTCTCGCAACGGAATCCAATTTCAACTCAACAAACCTCAACCCCATTTGAACCAACCGATCCGACCCAATTCTTGCCATATCAATGGCCTTCAACCCACTGGCAAACCGCAAGATGTGACTCTTCCAAGTTTGAATATTGGCAACCAACGCTGGCTTCTCAAGCAGCCGCGCGAGACTTGCCATCATAAAAACGGGATCGATTCCTGCCACATTCGCTTCAAACAGTTTTGTCTCAACTTCCCAGGCGGATTCTACAACCACCGCATGACCTTGTTCCATCAACTTTGCTTGATGTGAGTTTGGCACAATAACCCCGACATGCAACGTAAGTCCAACGTGAATAAACCGTCGACCCACGTCATTCAACTGGGGGAACTGAACTCCAAACCACAACAAATTTTCCGAACCAACCACCGTCAATTCTTGCAGCGTCGACTTGTTCAACAACCTCTGCAAGTGTGGAATCCATATATTCGATTTTGGAAGTATCCACGTGGGATTATACTTCATGAAACCCAAATTTTTAAACAATGCAGCAGCTGGCACCGCGCCTTCAAAACAAATCAGCTCCTCCATCCACTCTTGTTGGAAAATCAACCCATACATTTTGTTCATTAACCCGTCATCTAGTTGGAGTTTATCTGGTTTGCTACATAGAGCTGCGAGCACCCATTTGAGATGGGTTACAGGAACTAAACCGGATCTGGAAGCTTCCAGAGCTCCTTCAAGAAGACATTTTAATTGATCCAACGTAAATAGTGGGGCTTTGGCCTCCAGAGCCTTCATGGCAATCACTGAATTACTGGCAACAATGGCTTTATACAGCTGCTTCATGTCGCTGGTGTCTGTTTGTTCAATCTTTCTTTCGGTTAACAAGTATTCAATGTATTCGGGGAGGTATTTCAAATTCAGTTCCGTCGCTTTGAAGAGGAGTGGGACCAGCTTGTGCCGGCAATCAAGTGGGTTCAACAGCTGCAAGAAAGTTTTAAAGTGCTCTTTGGTGCACTTTAGGGAACTGATGCATTTCCAAAAGCTGACTGGGATATTTTCGGCGTGTGTTGGTGGAAAATGACAACAACCCATGAGTGTGAGGACGTCATCGAGTCGATGAAATTCTGTACAGTATTGAAGAACTTGCTCTACATTGGTTTCGACTTGTTTGATTTTATCCCAGGCGATGAATTCAGGAATTAAAACTTCCGGATCGGTGTCGATAAGGTCTATAAGTTTCTCAAATTCTTTCTCTGCGTTTGCTCGATCAAGGGGGATCTGCAAAGAATATTTGGTTAGGGTTGACTATACCCTGTGAAATGGGAGTATATTTTTACCATTTCGCTCAGGCATTGAAGTTGAAAGTCCAAGCCCCCGATTCGAAGTGAATGTTCATGTGGCCAAAAAACCAGTACTGAATTGCGGTATATGAATTCCACCTCTCGAGAAAAAGGACCCGTGACTCGCAAGCATTTCCTTTCGTCTGGCTCTGAGTCCAAAGCAAATAACCCATAGTTCTTTCGACTGGACCCCTTTCCAATCCATTCATTCAATGCGTTTAAAGAAACATGACTAAATCTTGTCGCTGAGCCCGTTTCCGAAGTCCACTTGTATTCATACGTAGCGTCATCACCCAGTTCAGGATCAACTTCGTACAGCCAATCGTCACAATCCGGGTCTCCATCGCCTGTCATTTGACAATAATAACAAATCGCACAGTCATTGCAAATGCAGCCATCGTCTTCTTCTTCCGACATATCTGAATCCGAATCATCATAATACATTCCATACATGTCCCGTCTCATTCGGTCAGGCCCTGCAAAGCAAACGTTCGCCCTTGTGCGCAATTCCATTGCAACATGATGCACCACCAGTCGAGGTTCCCCATTTTCATCTTGAACGCTGTCCAAAAGATTCAACAAATGTCCATCCCGCGAATCCAAATAATCCAGCTTTTCCAGGGTGTATATATTATCCAATTGCGCAAATAGCTTTGCTGGTAGCAGCGGGTATAGCCCTTTTGGAGAAGCTATCCACTCTGTTACAAGAGATTCCAGCTGTTTCGATGCTGCTTCAAACCCGGGCGCGGCAACAGGGGCAATCATCTTGTTTGTTTGAACGAGACTATACAAGAGAGTCAACCGTTGGCCGGATGTAACGGGTTTGTGCTCGCGTTCTACTTCATTAAAGAAGCAGGTGTAGAAAAAGTCATCGCGTTCCTCCGTCTTATTTCGTGGCGGCGGCAGATTGCTTTCCGAGATGTCCTGCTCCGCCTCTGATTCGACGTCGCTCTCTTCAGCGTCCGCGTCCCGCATAACCGCGTCCTTGTTTTCGAGTTTTAAGGTTTCTCTGTCCGCATCGAGCGAGTCGCCGTTCGCATCAAAGGCCAGGCCGCGCTGGCGAAGCCGCAGAGCTTTCTGCTTTCCGGCGTGGCGCAGCGCGATGGCGCCGCCTGCGAAGTGGCACGGCAGTTGGATTGCGAGGGTGGCAAAGGCGTCTTTTGGCGTTGTTGTTGTTGTTGTGTGCGCCACAGTTTGTCCGAACACCGCGTCGTCGAGCACCAGCGCCGCGCGGCGACACTCGACGCCCAGCGCACTCGCATCGACGCCCAGCGCGCGCGCCGCCGTCGCCGCAAGCGCGCGCACGGCCCGCTCGAACGCGGGCGCGACGCTGACAGCGTCTTCGGTGTTCGCGAAGGACGCCGCCAGTGCCGCCTGGATGCTCGGCGTCTGCTGCGGGACGAGCGGCAGCGACACCCGTCCAACGCCCTTGATCTTCAGGAACGGCTCCGGCAACCCCTCTGCCCGGCCGTACGAGACAAAAGAGCTACGCGTCTGGACTGACTCAATCACACGGCTGAAGCGCGCAAAGAACGCCTCTTTCGGTTCTTGCTGACTGCCAGAGTTGACAGGCTCAGGTCCAAGCATTCTTTTTTTTTTGGTTTTGAGTCAACTTTGTTTTTTTATTCATAGGGTTAAAAAAGAAACATCCATCTTTGCCTGCGTGACTCAACACACTTCAGACAAGCTTTTTTTTTTCCTTTCTCTCAGCAGGACGCGTTACTGCTACATTGCCAGACAAGAACGTTTCCGGCAGTGTAGTTGCACGTGCAGTTGTTGTTGCAAGCTCTGCCTCCATACACGGTACAAGAAACACCTTCCTTGATTCCTCCAGCAACAGCAGAAGTGGTGGTGGTTGGCTTGACACTGGTGGTAGTGGTTGTAGTAGTAGTGGTGGTTGCTTTCGTTGTTGTCGCTACAGTAGTAGTCGCAGGTTTGGTGGTGGTTGTAGTTGTAGTTGTAGTCGCTGGTTTCGTAGTAGTAGTGGTGGTAGTGGTCGTGCTAGAAGTTGGAACCTTGGTTGTAGTAGTTGTGGTGGTAGTAGTAGCAGCAGTGGTGGCACCAGCCGTCGTTGTTGTTGGCTTTGGGCTGGGACTAACTCCCCCAACACACGCGTCAGCTCCATTCACGCGTTGACAAGTCGCTCCGTATGGGCATTGGTACTGGTACCAACCAGAACCACCGTTCCAGCCTCCAGAAGCAGCCAGAGAAATACATTGAGCAATGTAGTTTTTGTTTGATCCACATTGGAATGACCCGGCTGTACAGCTTTGGTCCCAGTAGTTTGGTGAATCTCTTGGAAGCTCACTCGCAACAGATTGAGCCAAAAGGAGTGGGTTGTTGTGTTGGTTGGATCCAGTGCTGGAGACTCGGACGTCCGCGCATCCACCAAAGGCCTCGTTTTGAGGTTGTCCACCGTTGTTGGACACGTATGACCAACGAATTACGGCGTTGTAGTCTCCAGCAGGGATGGTAACTGGGATTGATCCTCTCTTTGACGAGGCTTCGGGAGCAATTCCACATGTTGGGTCTCGCCCAATTTCTTGCCAAGTAGCTTCCTTATCGCGGGAGATGTATACAATACAACCACCTTGGTGGGAGTTCATCAGGTTCCATTCAACAGTGGCGGCTCCTCCTGTCAAGTCCTGAGTAAAGACAGGACCAGCGGGGAGGTAATTGCAGAGACTGGAGTAGTTTGGGTGAGGGCCGAGGTTCACATTGATGGCACCTAGAAAAGAAGACAACTTAATATTATGAAGCCGCCCGAATCCCAATCGGGCTTCTTACCCATCATGTATGTGTATCCTTGTTGCTGGTCTTGAGGAAGACCACGAGAGATAGGCCAGGCCAAGATACCATGGGCGGCGACTTGGTTGGCGGCGGCAATAGCGAGAACAAGGGCTGGGACGATCATTATCTATAGTGGTTTTTGGAAGGGAACACTGGTGGCTCTTTAATACCTTTTTCAGACCCGATTTAATTTCAATTGCATCGCTTTTGTACCCTCGTGATGATGAGGTCACAAGAGTTGGCATCCGCCACCCCAGCAGCGAAAGAGATGAGTACCAAGTAATTTAAGCGGTTTTCAACTTCACGCTGCTCTTGTTATGCCTCCCTGGACTCGGTACAACGAGTTAAACGTCTGGAGATGCAGTGAAAATTTTCTGATCACATTGGTTATCACGCTGACATGGTCACCTGATCAGTTAAAGCTGAAGTGTTGAGAAAGTCCAAAAAAGTTGTAGTGTTGGCTTTCTAATTGTTTGGAACGAGAAACTGATAATAATGCGGAAAGATTTCAGGGAGGTTTCTCTTTCAATTGATGGCTGTTACGGGAAGCCTATTACTAACAGCCATTTTTCATGAAGGGCTAGGGCTATATACAGCCAATTAACTCATGCGTCAATGTATGTTTCAATGCTCGATTACTTGGGAGTACGTTGTTCTTTAGGAAGTCTATCATAACTGACCCACAAAACAGCGAAATGGCAGGAAATAACAGACAGACACATGAACAGTAACAAAGATGAGTGAATGTGATTTATGGTATTATTATGCAAAACAAAGCGAGCAATGGAATATTATGGGAGGTCAAGCCAGATTTAAGAACAGGCCGCCGTCGTTCCAGTAGTCTTGCACGATGTACCAATAGGGCACTGGTATTGGTAGTATCCCGACCCCCCCTTCCATCCACCAGAAGCCGCCAACGAGATACACTGCGCTATAAAGTTCTTATTGGCTCCACACTGCTTGCTACCCACTTTACAACTCTGATCCCAATAATTTGCAGAATCCAATGGAAGTTGACTTTTCTCCTCCTGCGAAAGCAGCAAGTACTTGTTATGATTATTGTTCCCCTTTACCGCCGAAACAATCACATCAGCACAAGACCCAAAAGCTTCTTCTTGCGGCTGACCACCATTCTTGGCAACATACGACCACCGAATCACGGCCTTGTATTCACCCGCAGGGATTTTAACAGTGATGGAGCCTTGCTTGGATTTCGCTTCTGCGTACACGCCACATTTTTTGTCTTGACCAATCACTTTCCATGTTTTTTGGTTGTCGCGGGACATGTAGACGATGCAGCCGCCTTGGTGGGCGTTCATAAGGTTGTAATCGATTTTCGCTGTGCCGGGAGCTAAGGGTTGGGTGAATACGGGGCCTGGTGGGAGGTAGTTACACGCTTTGGCTCCTGATGGGTGTGGGCCAAGGTTTCTATTATATTATTTGCACCAAGGATAAAGTTTATGAGTAGTGGACTTAAGGGGCGGGGTTTTTTATCTTTCCCAAGTCTTTCTTACACGTTGATGGCTCCCATATCATAGGTGTACCCGTTCTGTTGATCTTGTGGAAGAGAACGAATGATTGGCCATGACATGATCCCATGGGCAGCAACAGAAGAGACGGCTGCGAGGAAAAGAATTGGTTGCATATGTTCTGAAACTGTTTTTTTTTTCTTCTTCTTCCCATTCCGTGACAGCAAGAGGAAGTCTGAAACTAGATTTTCATCTTGGGGAAAAAATCTAATGCCAACTCATCAGACACATGACCTCTTGTTGATGTTTGCGTCAACAGAGGATCTCAGAGGGCAAGTGAAATGGATGAACTTGACACTGGTCTGAAATAGTCGGCCTGGAATACCAGAGAATAATAAAAGGAAAAGCCGTCCAAAAAAATGAAAAAAAAATATTAATAAACGCAAAGAAGAATTTCATTTCAAGTCTTGGATGCCATTGAAAAAAATAAGACGTGTTTCTTTTAATTCAAAAGATCATCAGAAAAGAATCTTCCAAGCAGAGGCAAGGGCCGCAGCGAGAGTGACATTCGCAGTGAGCATCACACCGATAACCCTCCCCAACCCCGCTCCATTCTTTTTAACATTCGACACAGTCCACCAGTGGGCAAGACGTCCCACAAACAACGCTGCCAAAAAGCCATGTATGACTCTCGGGTCAATTCCATTCAACTCAGCAACTGCAATCACAAAAAGCGCCAAAGGAACATTTTCCGCATAGTTGGCGTGTACTCGAATGTTCAGTGCAAGTTGTGCAATTGCGGCTTTGAACTTTGAGACTTCAGCTGCAGGTTTGTCGGCCGCAATAAAGGCTTCGAGTTGCTTTGTTCCGTCTCCGATTGAGATTCTGAATTGACGACGGTAGAGGATGACTTTTGCTTGAAGTACAATTCCAAGACTGGAAACGAGTCAGTGGATGCGCCAGTTCAATAAAAAAAAACATCCAACCCAACAAAGGCGGTGCTCCAAACTCCAGTGACAGGCAGAGGTACAGGCATTATTGTTTGCTTAACGATATTTTCGTCAAGAGTTTTTTTTTTTTTTTTTTCTAATTTAAATGGTACAAGTTCCAACAACCACGGAAAAATCAGGATAATTCGAAATACACAAAGCGATCGTACGATGCACAGAACATAATATTTGCATTTTTATTTATTAAATGAGGCTTTAAATAATCTCGGTTTTATAGAGATAATGGCGTCAATGAAAACGCGTACACCGATGAAGGGTCAAACACGTCGGGAACAGTGACTGCAGTTGTTTCCGGTTTAGATTGCATTTCAGTGGGGACAGTGTCGGTGCATTGCTTTTTCGAGAATATCATGTTGGTGGCACCATCGGCATCGTGTTTGGAGTTGGCAGAGCTGCTTTTGCTTGGCGCATCCATCGAAACGACTTGGATATCCAGTGGATATCGAGAAGGAGAAGTGTTGGCCAGTGGGGTGTTTCTCATATGAGGACTTGTCGGTGTTGTGAGAAGACTGTGTACCTTTGTTGCGACTGCCCAAGAGTCAGGACTCGGACTGGTTAAAATACACCAAGAATAAAAGAGGCATACCATAGACTCCAGCAGCAATTGGAATGAGGCTCTTGACGATAGAAGCCATTTCGAACTCTTGTGTACTTGTGACTGAGGTTTTTTTTTTATTTGAGAAGAAACCATCTGTTTGCGGTTCGTTGTTGAGCTCCCTTTGCGGCATCACACCACGAGCCTCAGATATTGACGATATGATATACACCCTGAGAGAGAAGGCCTCCCACACAATCCACGTCTGTGGGATCAGCACCACATTGAAACTGTTCGACGGTTGGGACTCTCAGACGGACTGCCTGACTATCCTGAAGACTAGTACCACAAACCAAACTCTGAAGGTTCTTTGCTTGAAGAAGGCGTTGGATTCCTTGCGAATATGGTCTCTTTATTATTGAGTCTTTGGTCCTGTTTTCAAACGCAACAGAGCACATGTTAGAACCCAAATGGCATGAAGGCCAGGAAGGAAGGACAAAGCCTTTCCTTCGACTTGGTTCAGTGAAAAGGATTCAAACTGCTTGACCAAAGATGAAGTGAAAGGAAGGTGAAGTTTAAAGTTATAGGTTTTAACACTGACTGTATTTCAACTAATGAACAACTAAAGGGAAAGGCTTTCTTTTTATAGCCGTTTCGGGAGTAAATATGAATCGAAATGATGGAGTAAACAATTGTGGAAGGTGAGTGAAGATGAGTTGTTATGTTTTCGAGAACTGAGAAATTGAGCTCTAACATCATCTCCCCCTTTAGCGAAGCGGAACGAGCCGTTGAACTTTTGGAATAACTTTGTCGGGTTTTTCTGGATATTTTACATGGAATTCCCGAATTAAATCAGGAACATTGTCGCCATTGTTGGACAGCAGGTCGGCAGCAGGTTCCCAAGAGTTCTCGGAGGCGTCGTAACCAGCCCAGGAAACAAGGTATTGAAGGCGGTTTCGAAAGACGCGGGAATCGAGAATCTCGTGAACAATGAAGGTGAGTTCACCATCGACGACGACAGGAGGTGGAGGTGGTGGAGTAGTGAGAGCTGTGACAGCGTTCTTGGGTTTTGGAATCAGAAGGCTGACGTGGAATGTTGGGTGAATTTTCATAGTAGATGGGAGCTTGAGCTTGAAAGCAACGGAACTAATCTTTTCAATTATCTTGAAAGGACCAAGATTCTTGTTTTCCAACTTCTTTGAGGGACGAGCAGTATTGATGTTGCGACCATCAAGGAAAACAGAGTCGCCAATTTGAAAATCCGGAGCAGGAGAACGGTGAGCATTCGCGTATTCGGAATATGAGGCTTGAGCACGCGCAAGAGAGGCTTGAAGGTCGAGTAAAATACTGGAAAGCTCTTTTACACGGGTTTCAGCGGAGAAAACAGTAGAAGCTCGAATCAGCTTGGTGTTGAAGAGCGGGTGATGGCCCGTATTGGCAAAAAACGGAGTCATATCAGTGGAAGAGTTCTTGGAGTTGTTATAAGCGAACTCGCAGAGCCAAAGAAGCGAGGCCCAATTGTCTTGTTGATAATTGCAATAAATTCGCAGGTACTGTTCAATGACTTGATTAACAACTTCAGTAGAACCATCTGTCTGAGGGTGAAAAGCCGTGGAGAGATTGAGCTTGATTTGACAGAGTTCCGTGAAACGCTTCCAGAAGGAAGAAGTAAATTTTGGATCGCGATCGGAGACAATGGAACGCGAAATCCCATGATGCCGAACAACTTCAACACAGTAGTGTTCAGCAGTGTCTTCAGCGGTATCAGTAGCGTGACAGGGAACGAAATGGCATTGTTTCGAAAGTCTGTCCTTGAAAACCAGGATAGTATCGAAACCGTTGGAGAGAGGTAGAGAAGTAATCCAATCGGCAGAAATATCCAACCAACGCTCAGAAGGAACTGGGAGCGGGTTCAATAGACCGAAAGGAGCGTGTCGAGAGGGCTTGGCGCGGCGGCAATCGTCGCAACTAGAGACAAAAAGGCTGGATAGTGCGTTTCATGCGTGGAAACCAATAGTCTCGAGAGATGAGTTCCATCGTTTTGGCAGTACCAAAATGGCCGGAAAGAGCGGAAGAATGATGTGTTTTAAACACTTCAATCTGTAGTGGTTCAGAGGGTAGAACAATCAAGTCCTTGTAGAGGAGCAGATTATCGTCGTAGGAGAAAAGGGAAGAATCCAGTTTCCCATCCTTGAACTTTTGTAGAAGCGGAGAGTCGGTAGTAGCGTGTTCAATTCGACGGATCCACTGGGGGTCTAAACCTACAATGGACAGTCCATCAATTTCTACACGTTGGAAAAGTTGTAAGTAGTTTTCCTTATGCAATTCGTCACCGGTTTTGATATGGAAGTCAGCGCAACGCGACAGGGCATCAGGCTTGCCGGATAGACGACCCGAGCGGTGGTAAATGCGGAAGGAATACTCGGAGAGTTTAACCATCCAACGATACTGACGCCGAGTTAGCGTTTGCGTCGTTGTAAAGGTCCGAAGGCGTTCGTGGTCAGAGAATACGATCAAAGGATCATTGGAATCAGCGGAAACAAGAAACTGTCGCCAATTGTCGAAAGTATCGACAATAGCTAGTAATTCCTTATCGTGGGTATCGTAGTTCACCTCAGCAGTGGCCAGCTTACGGGAATGGAAAGCGATTGGGTGTAAGTCTCCATCGTCGCCATATTGAGAGATAACTGAACCCAGAGCGAAATCTGAGCAGTCCGTTTCGACATAGACCGTCTGGAGAGGATCAAAATTTCCGAGAATAGGAGCGGTAGAAAACATTTCCTTGAGGGTTTCGAAAGCGGACAAGGCTTGCAGGGTGAGTTGGAAGGATTTAGTTGCTGCATCTTTTCTGGACAACGCGGTCAGAGGAAGCGACAGTTCAGAATAGTTGCAGATAAACTGCCGGTAGAAATTCGCAAAACCAAGGAAGGACTGAACTTCTTTGAGAGAAGTAGGAACAGGCCATTCAGTAACAGCTTTCACCTTTGCAGGATCCATGCTGACGCCTTGGCGTGAAAAAATACAACCTAGAAATTCCGTGTGGTCGGTATGGAAGGAGCACTTAACGGGATTGACTTGTAAGTTGTAGTCCAATAAGCGTTGCAGTACAGCTTCAACGTGACGTTGGTGTGAACTTTCATCCTCACTGAAGATTAGAATATCATCAAGGTAGACAACCACGGAAATACCCAGGAATTCCTTGAGAATATCGTTCATGAAATGTTGGAAAGCGGCAGGGGCATTGGAAAGACCAAAAGAAACGACGTTGTACTCGAAATGTCCAAACTTGCATCGGAATGCAGTCTTCCATTCGTCTCCAGAGCGAATTCGGAGGAGATGGTACGCGTCAGGGAGGTCAAGATGCGTGAAGAAGTTTGCCTTGGAAAGCTTGGGGGCTAAATCCGCCAATAAAGGCAATGGGTACTTGTTCTTCACCGTGATTTCGTTGAGAGCGCGGTAATCAATGCACAAACGAAAACCACCGTTGGGTTTCTTGACAAAGAAACAGGGAGCAGCTACTGGGGACTTGGACTCAGAAATCCATTCGCGTTCCAGAGCCATGGTAAGGTAGTCAGAAAGTACCTTTTCTTCAGCTGGACTCAAGGGGTAGATCTTGCCAGCTGGGGGTAGAGGAACCGCAGAACCGTCATCTTGGGTAATAAACTCGATAGGCAAGTCATATTCGCGATGAGGCGGTAGAGACCGAGGCGGCTCAGTTTTCAAAGTAAACAGAGAGGAATACTTTGCGTAGAGTAGCGGAACACCGCGTTCGTCTACAGGAATAGCGGAATCCTGGTAAGACTTCTGGTCTAGCACTGCTGAAATTGACACCGTAGAGGAATCGTCGACAAGAGGATCTGGAGGACGGATATCCATTCGGCCTGCAAAGATCGGTAGCCCTTCTTCTTGCACAAGCTTGAAGAATTCGGGAGCATTAAGCAGGGAAATGTCCGGTGCAGATTCGGCGGTTGGCTGACTCTTGAGGTTACAATCAGGGGACAGCGGAAATGTATGTTGCAGGCTTGCAACACTACAAGTTGGAGGATTAAAAATCGGAGTATAAGGCAATACGCGTTCAAAAGCAACGCTGGCAACCGTTAAAGGATTGTTGATGTCCAGGGTGGAGGAAGTCCAGAAATCGACTGATAGTTTGCGCCAATTGATTGAAGGGTTGTGCTTGCGTAGCCACGGAAGACCCAATAGCATTGGACAGAAGATTTCGGCAATAAGAAAGGTTACAGTTTCCGAGTGGACACCAATGGAAATACCTAACGGAATAGTCTGCTTCATGATCAGTTGCGAAAAACGACCATTAGCAAGAGAAACTCTGTACTTTGTGGGAGAATTGACAAGGGGTACTTTATTCTGAAGAGCGAAATCTTCAGACATCAGTGCGAAAACTGTTGCACCATTGTCCACAAATACAGAAGAAAAAATCGGAATACCCCAACCAGTTACCGTGCAAGGCAACATGATACGAGTATCCGAAACCGAAGAGACCGTAAAAGCAGTAGTAGACGCGTTTAAGCGCTCTTCTCCTGAGCGCGACGCTGATTTTTTGAAATCAACTTGGCACACTTGGCAAGGTTTCCATAGCCAGCACCGTCGCATTTGGCTTCGCCACAGTAACCACAGAGATTGTCGTCACGACGACGCTTGCGTTCCTCAGGTGATAGAGTCTTGGCGGGGTGGATTTCAGCGGCAGCAACAGCGGCTTGTGGAGCGTGAGGAGTTGAAGGAGAAGGATTGGAACGTTTTGGATCCTTGGAGAGGGCAAACATCTTGTCATCGTAAGTGATGCAGATTCGCATGAGCTCTGAAAGATCAGCAGGTTCGCGTTGGAGAGTCAGAAGGTACTTGAGGATGTCAACCTTGAGACCTTGTTTGTACATAACCATCTGGGAATATTCGCTATGCCCAGTTTGAACAACGAGTTCAAGAAAACGATTCGAATATTCTTGGCAAGACTTGGTTTGATGGAGCGTCGCCAGACTATTATTGGCTTTTGATTCGGCAATAGAATCGTCTTTACCATATGCAGCAAGGAATAGTTCAACCAATTCTTCATAGGCGTGGAACTTGAGCCCTTTCTTGACAACAGTATTGCGGTACCACTTGAGAGCGGAATCAGCAAGGTAAGAAGAGAAAAAGGTGACCTTGAACCCAACAGAGAGGAAGGCACTGGGGTTGGCGTCGAAGTTCAATTGGCACTGGAAGACAAAGTCTTCAGCTTCGGCTCGATTTCCAGAGAATGGCTTCGGCTTATTGACTTTCAGATTAACTTTCGACGTTGGAGACAGTGTTTCATCAGGTTCAACAATATTGACAGATTTGACAGGTTCGACAGGATTAACTTTGGGTTTATCACGCGATTCGAGCGAGGCAATTCGATCGACAAGAGTATCCAGTATGGCTAAGATGTCGTTGACGTCGGACTGGAGCTGTAGGTCGCTTTGATGGAGTGTTAACTGTTTCAACAGCAAACTCGTCATCGTCTTCAGGATTATTAACGTTTTCCGAAACGGCAGTGCGCGCAGTATCCGGAGGATTCATCGTGGAAGGCGGTGTACGTGGAGAGTGTGTGATAGTCATAGCAGTTGTCTTAGAGTTGAAATACTATGTTAGAACCCAAATGGCATGAAGGCCAGGAAGGAAGGACAAAGCCTTACCTTCGACTTGGTTCAGTGAAAAGGATTCAAACTGCTTGACCAAAGATGAAGTGAAAGGAAGGTGTAGTTTAAAGTTATAGGTTTTAACACTGACTGTATTTCAACTAATGAACAACTAAAGGGAAAGGCTTTCTTTTTATAGCCGTTTCGGGAGTAAATATGAATCGAAATGATGGAGTAAACAATTGTGGAAGGTGAGTGAAGATGAGTTGTTATGTTTTCGAGAACTGAGAAATTGAGCTCTAACAGCACAGGTTCGAAAGATTTGATGACCTCAAGAAGAAACACCCCAAATCAGTTGAAGTTGTGCTTGTGGACTGCGCATCTCCAGAATCCCTTTGATATCTCTCTTCGTGGTGTTTTACAGTTTGGCCACAGCTCCTTTTGGGTTTGGAGAATCTGATTGTTGGTGTCCAATCGCGACTTCACGAGTCTTGTCTGCGCGTTCACGTGAAACGCTTTATCCCTTCGGTAAGATTAGCTATTAGGAAGCGACCTTGTTTTTCTGACTTCTTACAAGTTCTCCAAACGTCTTTTTGTATTCGACAGAAACAGCGACCTTCAGGAAATCATTGCCTTTTTACGCCAAAAGATTGAATTCCTTCCCATCTATATCTTGGATCTATTCCGCACGGAATTCTTTCAAATTATGGACTGGGGCAAGATACAAATTGGGCTCATTGGAAGTGGTGACGTGCAGCAAGAGTTTACTACGGACAGAAACATAAGGGAATTCACCGCATTTGTTCTTTTGGAACCAAAGCCGATCAATCAAGAATCCTTCCATATTGTTGGAGACATCAGTTACAATCAATCAACTTTGCAGTAAATGTGTCAAACGCGACTGGCGAGCAGTTTTTGGTGAGAAAGGCGTTGTCTCTCTCGTCCTGAATTTTTGATTGAGACCATCACGGTCGTGGCGCCTGGAAAAAAGGGAGACCCTTTTCCATCATACCAAATGTTGCAGTATGGGTATTGTATGTCCAAAGGATGGACTTATTGGCCAACAGAAAAGCTGCATAAAACAGTTATGGAAGGGAAGAGAAAGATTCGATGGACTTCGGTGACAGAGGTCGTCAAGAAAGACTACGAAAAAAGAAAAGCAGCCGGATTACTCAAATCGAAGACTGGAAGTGGAAACTTTGG
Source organism: Obelidium mucronatum (assembly GCA_025765595.1). Taxonomy (NCBI): domain Eukaryota; kingdom Fungi; phylum Chytridiomycota; class Chytridiomycetes; order Chytridiales; family Chytriomycetaceae; genus Obelidium; species Obelidium mucronatum. The sequence continues at coordinate 186,000 of JAIVFH010000049.1, read as the reverse complement.
ACTCTATTTGGGAATTTTAGCTGGTGTTGCTGCTGGTGCGGCTTATTACCTGAAGAATAGGTCGTGACGACTTCTGGAAAATACCGTGAAAAATAATCCAAGAATCATTCTCTTCTTCTATTTTGGTGTGTCTGTGTTTTTACAATCACAAGCCCCAAAAAGTGCGATTTTCCGTGTGATCTTGCCAGCTCCATCGAACAAAAAACTATCCCTGAAATGGTTGCCGTACCCCGATCCCAATCCACCACCCGTATGTAGCGTGATGTCATATATGTATGCAGCCTAACAGTGCGATACTGCAGCTGTCGTTTCCCGTAAGGAAGTTCGGGTTTTCTTTCAAGACACCAAGCAAGGTTCCCTCTTTGTTCAGGCCTTTGCAGTGCTTCAAGCGAGAGATCCAAAGGACCCAAAGTCTTTTGCGCAAGTTAGTTCGATCCACGGACTTCCAAACACTGAATACGATGGGTTCCCTAGTGATAAGCCAGACGGTGGATACTGGTACCTTATTCAGACACATCCCTGTCTCTGTTCCCTTTCTCATTCAAATGAATTTCTTTATACAGTGTGCATGGACAGTCTCTCTTCCCAACATGGCACAGGTGATGTTCAATCATGCTGGTCAATTTCGAGATTGTTCTCATTTCCAGCACTACAGACCTTACATCGCCCTCCTTGAAATGTTAATTGTTGAAGCAGCCAAAGAAATTGCCAAGAAGTACACTGTTGATACCCAGACGTGGTTGGCTGCTGCCGCAGCTATCCGTTTCCCGTAAGTTGAACTTGATCGTACATGATATTTGGCTACAGCTTAGCTACGTTATGCATAATCAAATAGTTACTGGGACTTCGCAGATGATGCGACTATTAAGAGCGGTATTCCAAGCGCCCTTGTTGATGAGACCATCATGATTTTGGCTGCCCCTGATGCCAAACCAACCAGTGTGCGAAACCCAATGGCTTCATTCATTATGCCAAGTTACATTCGTGATCAATTCCCTGCCAACATGGGACCGTTGAAGACTTACAAGCAAACCGTTCGTTTCCCCACTTCCACCGCCCCAGATGCAAAGTCTGACAATGCTAAATTGCAAAGGTATGTTTTGGCTGTTTGATTTTGGCTTTTAAGAAGTGGGAAATTGGGGTCATTCTGCGGTGAATTAAACAAATTGTACGACAGAGCTATCATGACATTGGCTCCCCAACTGCGTTCCATGGTTCGTGTCTTGTTTGATGGAACGGTTGTCAAGTGGCAGGACTTTTCCAACCACGCTTTGGACTTTGCCCACAAAAACGCTGGAAACTACCACTCCCTTGAATACATTCACGACCAAGTCCATGGTGCCATTTCTGGAAACGGTGGACACATGGGATATGCGGATGTTGCAGCGTACGACCCCATCTTTTACTTCCACCACTGTAACGTCGATCGTCTCCTTGCCCTTTACGAATCGACTTTCGACTTGTTTATGGACGATGCCAAGCTCAATGTGAAGGGATTGGCTCCATTTAAAATGGACAGCGCTGGCAAGGTGTGGACCACCCAAGAGTCACGTGAAACGAACTCCATGGGATACTCATACCCTGAAATGAACTTGAGTGGAAAGGCGCTTCAGCAAGCACTTCTCACAAAGTACGGCCGTCCTGGCCAAGTTGTTGCTGCTCCAGCCCCAGCAGCTCCTGTGAAGGTTGCTGCTGCACCAGCACCAGCACTCACTGGAAAGGTTACTGGTACCCGCTCTATCAGCGTGGAAGAGCCTGTGGTTGCCGCTACAGCTCCAGCCCCGGCCGAAAACAACCCTGTTGCTGCTCTTACTAACCAACTCAGTGATGGAATCCAAAGCCTGACAAAGGGCTTCAGCAACCTCTTTGGAGGTGCCGCACCACAACCAGCCATTGGAAATTCAACTTCCCGCGGAATCAATGCAGCCGCTGCTGCCGAACCACATGCTGCTCCAGTGCACCATGCCCCCTCTTCCCAGGCTCCCATCCCAGGCCCAAGTGCAGGAAACAATGTCCCAAAGCCCCATTTCAGTGCATACGCGCATTTTAGTGTCAAGAAGAACGCGATCAATGGTCCTCTGACCATCAAGTTCCTCGTTAACGGAAAGTACGCTGGCCGTGGATACGTGTTTGCCCGTATTGCTCGTGATCAATGTGCCAACTGCGTTGATTTGGATGACTTGACCATTGGAGGAGCTGTGTCTCTCACGGATGCTTTCACTGCCGAGGGATTGTTGGACCATCAAGATCGCTGGGCATCTGCAGTTAAGTATGAAATGTTTGACTGGGAGGGAAACCGTCTGCCTTCAGAGAGAGTCCCTAGTTTGAAGGTGAATTTGAGAACTGCCGTGGAAAGACCAGCGGATAGTGGCCGTGGAAACGGTACTTTGGCTTGTAGAAAGTGGGGCTCGGTTTTGGTAGATGTTTAGTGAAGTTTCTTGTCCTTCTCTTTGATTCGTTTTGGTGAGCAATAAAATATCATTGGCTGTAAGGTATTGGCATAGTCTTTCGTTAATTTTATTGAGCAATGCATATGAGGTTCAGATGGTTTTAACTGTTTACAATCCATAGACAATTGCACTCCCAAACGCATACGGGGAAGTAGGATCCAGCACACTGCTATCAAGGAAATCTGGCTGATCTAAGGCTTTTAGAGTTTTGATGCGCAGTTCATGTCGTGGACAAACTGCTATCGGTGAGTGTTTGAGGGACAGGATCGTCGGATGCAATTGAATGGCAGCTGTGTTGTCACAGTGGTTGGAAAGCGATGAAATTCGAAAATGGCAGTAAGATCCTACCAACTGTTGCTATCGTTACAGGAATGAGGCGGCGAACGAAAAATGACATCTCGATAAGGGTAATTTATGAGGTAAATTGTTTTTTAGACGCTATTTATCATAATTTCAAAAACGGAGTACGATTGATAAATAAATAGTCTTATTGGATATCGTCAATGTATGTGGTTTTCAGATTCAGCGGCATGGGAGACGGCTGGGAATACGCTTGAGTGAGAGGCGTACCAACAAGAACAAAGTAAAACTGAAAACCATGGGGACGACAAAAAAATTAAAAATACTGAAGCATACGTCCAAATTTAGGATAAACTTGTGTATACTGGAGTTTTTATTTTTTGAATTCAGCTTCCGAAAGTATTTATGAGGTCTCTTGAAGGTGTCTTACAACTGGAATGTTCGATATGTGTCGGGATCGAAAGCATTCGCGAGAAATCCTTGGTTATAGAGTGGCTTGGAAAAAGTTTCAGGGAGGACAAAGGGCTGGATGGTCAAGTTTGGGTGATTGGTTGGTCCAACTGAGCGAGCCCAATAAACAGGGGCAACGGTCGCAACGGCTACGGTGTAACAGTTTTCATTAACCACAAAAGAGGCTCGAAAATCCCTGGCTGGTGTTTACCAATAGCAGAGGCTCCAAAGGCAAATCGCTTCAACGACATAATTAATTTTTTAAGAGGTTCTGTTGCGCAAAAAAAGGAGGTCGTTGTGGATTTGAAACACCTCGAACAACAACTCAGATGTGCAAAGCGCAGCTAATTCAGAGTCAACTGTAAAGCTCTTCAAGCTGGCAAGAAGAACGCAAAAGAAGATCACGAAATATTTAAATATTACGAAAAACTCAGAAAAACACCAAAAATGCAGAGAATCGTTCGTGCAATTGCCCCTGTTTCCCGCACCGCTCGGTCCGCAATGTACTCAACTACTGGAAAGTTTGCAGAGAAGGAAGCTGCCGCCGAAGCCCAATACGTCCACGAACACGATGCCGAGGTGGGTCGTAGCGCATTTAAATGCAAGGAACCACCTGCTCACCAAAAGCAACAACCGCTTTGTAGTTGATTGCCAAACTTCGCAAGGACCTCGCCAAAAAAACTACTGAGCAGGCTGCGGCCGCTGCTGCTCTCGAAGCTGCTATTGAGACTGCTCCAAAGCTGTCTCCAATCGATGCTGCTGGCTTGACAAGCTCAAATGCCAGCCACTCTGCTTTCTCCAAGAAGGAATCGGTGAGCCGAAAACGTGTTGTTTTGTTTTACTGAAGAACGAACTATTAGGCCAACGAGGAGAACTACTTCCGTCAGCAAGTACGTTGTGCATTCATTTTCACGATCACCGTTTCCGTCGATTATGTTTTTCTAATCGTGCTTTCCCTATGGTTTATTTGTCTAATTGTGATTTCTTTTTGGTTTTGCAGGACAAGGAAAAGCTCGCCAAACTCAAGCACTGATGTCATTTCGTTGCTTACCTTTGATGTGACGAAAGCAAATAAAGGATAGGAGCTCCCGGCGTTGTGCTCCTCTTATATTCAAAGTTCACTCTGAATGTGTTGAGATGACTCATCCTCACACACCACTCTGATAAAAAGACGTGTTTTCTCCACCCAAAAAAGTATCCCACAAACCGACAAAGTCAAACACAGTATATACAAAATGCAAGGCGACTCTGTACACGCGACTGTCACCGTCCAAGAAACGCCAGTTGTTATTGCTGGCAAAACTCCCGGAAAGTCATTCTCGACTGCTTCCATTGCATCCACACAAACAATACACAATGATCTCGCCTCTCTTTCTCAAGGTATTTCACTTCTTCTCAAAGTCAGCACTACATGAGCGGCAATAATTGACACGGTGTGTGCCACTTTTTTTTTCAGAACTTGCTGCCTTCAAGCGCCACGGAAACCCACCGTTTGTCGATGTTCAATCCTTTGCGGAGCGCATTTGGAGAGCAAATCTTTCGTATGAAACTGCAATTGCCAAGCTTGAACGGGAGAAGCAAATGGTACTGTATTCCTGACTCACAACCCACATTCACCATGACTCACACAATCTTTGAACACAGCTCACCAAACAAATCGATACAATCTGGGGCTCTTTTGACACGTTAATTCGCCCTCTCTGGCGTGTGGACGATGCTGTAGTACCAATCTACGATGCCCTTGCTGACATCCGTATCCGTCTTGAAGATATTTACTCTCAGAAAGTGGAAGTCCTCGCATCTCCCTTACCAAATGACCAAGATGAAAAAGATCTCTTTGAAGAAGAACTCGTGGAAGCACAACGCCGGTTGCACGAAATTGAAGAAAAGCATGTTATTGATGGAAAGTTTGTACCTGAAAACTGGAAGACTGGTGATCGAGTTCCTTCTGGTCAAGCTGTCGTCGCCAACCTATTGGCGAAGTGCTATCGTTTAGTAAGAATGATTAATGAAGCTGATCCTGTTGGTGAGTTTCCACTATTTAATTCTCGGATACCTTGGATGCTCCCAGCTCCTTATTAATCCTTATTTATGTGCAGTCGACAAGCAGCTCATTCCAGTTCAGATCCGTCTTGAAAATGTTATCCGCGCTTTGAAACAGTTCAAATCAGCCCTCTACACTCAGGAGGAAGTGGAGCCGTTGGAGCTTACCTCCCTCCAATTCCACGTGGACGGCATCGCAAATCTTCAAAAGCAAGGCTCCTTTGTTGACGAGTCGCACCCCCTTGTTATTCCCCAAGGTCAAGCCATTCTTCACGAAATGCTGGAAGAAGCATACGACTTAATTCATGAATGCATTGTGGAGCTTGAGAACCGAGAGTCCAAACAAGAAAAGTCCAGTGAGGTAGAAACTCTTATTGGCCGCGTTTCTGGAGTCTTGGAATCGTTGAACGTCACTACTCCTACTGCTACGTCCTCTTCAGCCAAATCTGTTGCAACTAACAACAAGGCCGACCTCTTGGCATCCGGTCCCGCACTCCACACAATCAGCGAAACCCTGAGCGACGGTTACAAATTCATTAAAACTGGTACCAAAGGTGCGGCCGATGTTATTGACAATGGATCGTCCTCCCTCGCCTCAATGGTTCGCTCAGGCCTTTCTGCTGTGGGTAAAGCGTTTGGTCTCATTGAAACTTTGGATCCAACACTCCAGCCAACTCATGACCGGTTGGTATCACTGAAGAAAGCTCTCACCACACTTCGCAACGAACGCAACAAAACCATTGCCGACCGTATCCGCACCGGTGGCGAAGTGTCAGTATTCGAAGCGGACAAGTTCGAACGCCAAGAATATGGAATCCGCACCCATCTGGTTGTTTTGGAGGAAATTGACATGGACCGCGATGAAGATGGAAAGTTTACAAATGCTGAAGGGGGCGCACCGTCAAATGGCCAGGCACAGCTGAAGGCGTTGTTGGAAGAGTGTTTTATTTTGGCTTATGAGCTCTTATAAGTCTGATTCTTTTTCATGAATGTGCAATGCAAATATAAGAGATGGATTACATTGATGAAAGTTAACTATTCTTTCCGGAATAATACACACCATTCTTGAATCGGATTGTGCGAAGAGAGCGCCAACCTTTGATCAATATTCCTTGCATGCGGTGTGGTCCTACACAGGACACTCAGATTTGGTTTGGGTGCTGTTCTTTGCTGGAGCTCTAATATGTAACTCAACGGAATGAATACACAACTGGTTGTATAGTGTAGTGGTCATCACCCTGGTTTTTGATACCAGTAACCCCGGTTCGAATCCGGGTACGACCTTACAGGGTTTTTATTGCTTTGCTCTGTGGCCAGCTTTGCAGCACTTCAGTATTTACATTGCCTAGCAGCAAAAGCGAGCGTACCAGGGGTCGAACCTGGAATCTCTTGATTCGTAGTCAAGCGCGGTAACCATTTTGCCATACGCCCGTACGAAACTTCTTGATACATGGTATATAATTGCCTCATTGCTACGATTCACAGCACTTGAATACACCAAGACTCATTGCATGGCAGGGCTTATGCTGACTTCCATGAGTTTTGCAAGTTCCATGGTGCATTTGCCCACTCGGCATGATTCAGACCTTTTTCAAAAAATGGTCCAAACCAGAAGACCTGGTGATTTGGACAAGATAACACTTTCAGTTCCACATATTACCAGGTGTGTGTACTTTATCATCATTCTTTCACTTCAACACCGTCCTTTATGGAGTTTTATTAAATAAACACTTTGTATTCCAAATGACCAGTACATGACAAACAGCCTATGGCCTGCAAGGCGTCCCCACAAGGTTGTGTTTGAAGGGCATGACTGACTCTACTAGCAAGGTGCATCCTGTCAGATAATTAAATAAAACTGGCAAGATTCACTGTTTGATTGAACCTTTTTACAATATAGCCTAATAAAGAAAGGATATCTTCCCATTTGAATTTCAAATGATGTTGCTGAACTGCAGTTGCTGATAAGTGGGGCCTACGTAGAATAAAGAAGTAGCAGAATGCAAATTCCTTTGGCTACAGAATTTACAGTGAAAACTCAATATTTATTGTGCTTTTTACTTGAAATGGAAAAAAGGGGTATTCACTTTGCGCCAACATTTTGCACCAGCAATTTGTGCCAACTGCTGCCACTGACCAACCACTTGTCCAATCATGGTCGAAGAGCCTCTCTCTCTTTATTATTTAACTCACTTTGTAACAGAATAAATATGTAAAGCGGATTATATTAGACATGTGCTGGATTTTACCGCACATCAATCAACACTAAACAAACGCAAAATAACTGATATATTTTTACCGTGTTTTATTGGAAATTATCGCTGTAGCGTTTCCTGATTTGATTATCAATAAAAAAAAACAATCCTGAAAAAGGTCTTCAGAATTGACCTTCCAAAAGAAATGTTAGATTCTCCTTACTAAATAATAAGTTTAACTTAACAAAGACAGAGAGAAAAAAGATACCCAAAGATCGTAAAAAAAAAAAAATAAATGGTAAATAAAATTTATTAAATATATCTGAAACTAACTGCGCACAGTGAACGGACGCCATGAAGCTCAAGTCCAATCTTGAAGCTTGCAGATGAACAAGAAGGTGAAAGCGGTGAAAGCGGTGAAGGTGAAGCTGACATACCATCTTTGAAACTCACCTCACCTCACTAAACCAAACCTCATTGGTAAGTCACATCGCAGATACTTAAGAATTGCTAGTTAACTAGAACTTTGTTCACATCCACGGCCGCTATCTAGTTTCCAGGTTGAAGAAGTGGAGTCGATGAAGCCTGCCAAAAGCGATCCCTTCTGCGCAAGAATAGAACTGCAAAAGGACTTCAAAGGAACATACCTCAAAGAAAAAGGACTATAGTTTCTAGGAAAAAATGGGTTTGTAACTTCAAGAATCAGACAAAGGAGAGTTGGAATCTTTGCTGAGGAGTATGGGGGAAAGTTACCTTAAACATTGGATTAGTTGGCTTAAATGTGTTTTGGACCAAGCTGGATGTGTTTCAGTTGTGTCTTGGTGTGTTTTTTTGGCTTTCGCATGATAGCGATGTTGTATGATATTTTATCGTGACAATATCGCAAAATAAAGAGATTATTGTAATTGATTATACGTTTCTTTATTTATCGATAGATATATATCGCAAGTTACCGATAATTACGGTACAGCTCAAAACATCGATGAGCGATCGCAATACAGCGATGTTTATCACTATTTGAAAAAATCCGGCACATGTCTATTATAACATATTAAAAGAAAAAATTTTATTAGAATACAGCCTGCTTGCCAAAAAACAAATAATGAGGTGACTATCTCAGAAAATGTAACAACTGTATGATGTTTCAATTCAACCCCAAACCAAAACCAAGGATAATAGTACTGATACTGATATCATCCCAAAAAATTGCTTATGAAAATTCTGGGTCAAATGCCATAAATTGGGGAAAAGAAAAATTTTACACCAAAAAATAGGGTTACAAAAAAGTGGCAAAGACACTTCCAAGACAGATCTTTGGCACTAAATCAACAACAAAATAATTTAGGTAAAAATACTGCAAAAGTCCCGCTGGATTGCTGCCAGATCTTGGAGCAGCTGTTTCTCCGTGAGAGGTTTTTCGCATCTTTGGCAGCCAATTTGGTTGCTCCCACCCTCTTTTGATGTGCCTTTCAATTCTCTTTCTTTTCTTTTGACGCTTTTTGCTTTGATTCCTTGACTTCAACAGCTGCATGCTGTTCCTGGTGGAGTTCTTCAAACAAATAAACTCTGTTGGTCTTGACAACTGAATCACCCTTTGCTGCAACTTTCTTCACTCGTAAAGCTGTTCCCAAAGTCTTGAAGACCTCAAGGAACTTGGAGGCCTCAGGATTGCAGGCTTTGGCAAGAGTGGAAGGGTCGCAAATTTTGAGTGACCCATTTTCCAGGATGATTTTTACCCGTAGCTTGAAAGCAGATTGGATCTATTCAGGCTGAATTGAGTTTCAAGCTTCCAGAGTAATTGGAAGCAGTTCTTCCCGGAGGGATGCACAGTTACAGATCCGAAAGCTCTGTTTCTGTTGGAAAGGCATACAATTGTCTGCTTTAAATTTGCAAAAATCACCTCATCCAGCAGCTGCAAGAAATGTGTAGTGTTTGCAGGTAGGAAGAAGCCGGTGATGCCAAGCTTGACGCAGTGGTCAAGGGTGTCAGTAGTCCTGTGGACGCCAAGGTTGGGCTCTGGTCAGCACTGCAGTTGCCCGTCCCAGCAAGATAATTGGCTCCAAAGGCAAAATTGCCAGCCTCATTCCATCTGTGACAGGCCTGTCACAAATGGAATTAACCCTTGGTATGTTTCTTAAGTTTGCTGGTTGTATGTGGAAGATCCATTTCTTGGGAAGAACCAACATATCCACCAAAAGACCAACACGCGCCCCATCAAACATTCAAAATGTGTTTTTGAATGCATATTATAAGAAAGTATGATATATGCACAGGACTTCCCTGTCATTTCTCAGATCAAGATTGAAGTTTGTGCCAATCTGTCATTGGCAGGAATGTTGATCGCACAGCACCCAACTGCAAGCATCCATTATAAATTAACGTATTATTTGGACAAGGGATTGTCTGATGCAAAGCAGACATCTGATGCCAAATCTTATGTGCAGTAGTGTTGTGTGTCAGATGGACATCAGATCCAACTCAGATCCAACAGTTTCTGGCACGTCAATCCCATGATCATCACGACAATGCGTTTTTTATTCTTTTAGATGTTGGTACACTGCAAATCCCTCGGACGTCCACCCGGCATAGGATCCCTGAGTTGAAATTTTGTGATGAGCGTCAGGAGAGCAAGTTTTGGACATTCATGTCCTCCCAACCAAATTTGGAAACCTCGAGATTCAAGGCCCAGAGACAATAGCTAACTCCAGAGGCTCAGTACCATGCAAGATTGTGTTCAGCGAAACTGGTTTCTTGAGCAAGGAGCAACAGTTACCTGTTCTTTCAGAGTTTAAAGCTTGTTGGGAGATTTTGCACCCAGGTTTGACATCTGTTCTCTGTTCATGCCTTGCTTATAGCTTTTGTAGTTCGGAGGCGAACTAGATCTGAATGGCACTTGATGAACTTGGGATACCATGCCTTTGCCAACCAAGTTGAACCAGGATTCTTGGCATGATCGTTTTCAGTGACCCGCTATGAAGTTTGTTTGAGCCATTGGACAGTGGCAGATTGATCTTGCCTCAAGAAAGGCTGTGAACATTTGTTCCTCACCATCTGAGAAGCGCTGGTTGCCGTGGGAATGTCCCTCATTCTTTTCCATGTGTCTGTAGCCTGAGGTTTGCAGTGACAGTTTGGGATGCCTCCTTGATGGAATGGTTGTTGTTCACCAAGTTGGTGACATCGACAAAAACTTGCTTACGCACCAAGCTATTCTACTGGGCTGGAGCCTTGGTATACTTTGCAATCTTCATTTGATGTGTGCAAAATTTGGACCATTTTTCGAAAAGGTCTGAATCATGCCGAGAGGGCAAATGCACCATGGAACTTGCAAAACTCATGGAAGTCAGCATAAGCCCTGCCATGCAATGAGTCTTGGTGTATTCAAGTGCTGTGAATCGTAGCAATGAGGCAATTATATACCATGTATCAAGACGGTTCGTACGGGCGTATGGCAAAATGGTTACCGCGCTTGACTACGAATCAAGAGATTCCAGGTTCGACCCCTGGTACGCTCGCTTTTGCTGCTAGGCAATGTAAATACTAAAGTGCTGCAAAGCTGGCACAGAGCAAAGCAATAAAAACTCTGTAAGGTCGTACCCGATTCGAACCGGGGTTACTGGTATCAAAAACCAGGGTGATGACCACTACACTATACAACCAGTTGTGTATTTCCTTCCGTTGAGTTACATATTAGAGCTCCAGCAAAGAACAGCACCCAAACCAAATCTGAGTGTCCTGTGTAGGACCACACCGCATGCAAGGAATATTGATCAAAGGTTGGCGCTCTCTTCGCACAATCCGATTCAAGAATGGTGTGTATTATTCCGGAAAGAATAGTTAACTTTCATCAATGTAATCCATCTCTTATATTTGCATTGCACATTCATGAAAAACTTGTCCGCCTTGAATGCTGACAGATTTTGGAATGGTTGAATTTTTCTTTCTTTTTTTTTTTTTTTTTTTTTTTTTGAATAATAAACAGCAACGACATGAAGTTATTTGTTCTTTATTTTGCCCAGATCCACTTAAACTTTCGATTGGCCGGTAGCAACTGTTTAATATTCTGAGTTTTATGCTGAGCTGAGTGAATGTGTAGAACTGAGGGCATTGGCGATAATTGAAGAGGTCGAAATCGAATTTGACCCATCAGAACTACTTGAAGAGGTACCTTTCAAATACCAAGGCATTCTTCATTTTTTTACTTATGAGCTTAAATCCTTTGCCATCAGTCTCCTTTTCTTGTTGTTCGAATGAAGTCTGCCGACGACGCAAAGAAACTCTTGAATCGCTCAATTCTAATCAAAGAAGTCGTTGAAGTCTGGGCAGAAGCAAAAACACTTGATTTGCTACTTGAAAAAGTTAAAGAAATTCCTCTGGAAAAGGTACTTAAATTTGTTGTTGGACAGTTTTGTTTACAAACAGCACCAATCACAGCACCAACCCTACCTTCAAAGCTCCTTCAAATTCAACGTGACAATTTTTGGAAATACTCTCACGAAACCTCAACAAATTGAATGCATTGAGCGCTTTTCATTCTTACCATACGAAGGCCCTATTGATATGAAGACACCAGATGTGATTTTCACGCTGTATCAGGACTTCCATGATTTTCCAACACGTGGCTTGCCGATTTCTGAAGCGCCAGTTGCGCCTTTATTGGGGCCCATTTGTGGCTGAAAGTAGTCGTGGGTTGATTCAAAAGTACGATTTGAAAAAGAGGGGTTACTTGGGGACTACGTCGATGGATGCGGAACTGTCTTTAATTATGGCAAACGTTGCTTTGGTATGATTGCCGGCTAAACGTTAATTTGTTGATTGTATTCCGACTGACTTGAAGTCAAAAACAGGCGAAACCAGGATCTCTAGTGCTGGACCCATTTGTTGGAACTGGAAGCTTCCTTCTCACAAGCTCCCACTTTGGTGCATATACGATTGGTGCTGACATTGATGGCCGACAAATTCGTGGAAAGTCAGAAAATCGGAACATTGACTCAAATGCAAGACAATATGCACTAGAAAACCGTATTCTTGGGACTGTAGTTGCAGATATCGCTCATCATCCCTGGCGGGAATGCGAATTTTGGGACGCGATTGTATGTGATCCACCTTATGGCGTCCGTGCAGGTGCAAAAAAGATTGCAGTCAACCCGAAATCCCCGCCGAAGACAAGCATCCAAAATCCGTTAAGTTTTCTTCCTTGTTTTTGACTATCCTCTTACCTTTATCTCGCTTCAGTGACGGGTCCTATAAACTGCCCCAATACATTCCTTATGAACTAGACGAAGTGATGGCCGACTTAATCTCCTTTGCTGCAAAATACTTGACTCCTGGAGGGCGCCTAGTTTATTGGCTCCCAACCATTACTGAGAACTACAGTCCCAAAGACGTCCCGCGTCACAAAAGACTCCGGCTTCTTGACAACTGCGAGCAGAACTTCAATAAATGGGCGAGGCGGTTAATTGTGATGGAGAAGTTGCGAACAGAAGAACCGGATTTAGATTTAGACGAACTGTTGATTGAGATTGAAAGGGGAATTGAGAAGGGCGGCGCTTTGGATAAAGGAGAAATGAAGGTGCAAGGCGATGGACTTGTGACGCTAATTGATGATCCGGCACACCGAAAATTCAGGGCTGGTTACTTCAATGAGTGATATTTCACAACTTCGTGAATTTTGTTAATTTTTTGGTTTTTGCAATGTCAATTCGGAATCACTGAGAACAATCTTTTTAATTCACGATATATCAAGCACGAACCAAATACAATTGGAATTTAGCATCATCAATCTCCTGCTCTTCATCAATAATGAGTTCCTTTCCGTTGCCACCCTTCCAGGCAACCAATTCCTGCTTCAAGGCCTTGCCCAAAAACTCCTTTTGTGACACAATAGCCTTGGCCAACTTTCCATCCTTGTCAACAGTCATCGTGTAGTGATATTCTACATCATCCACCGGCTGCAACCCAGCCTTCTTTCGCAATCGTTGCACACGGTTGATAAGCTCACGAGCCAAGCCTTCTTGGACAAGCTCCAAATCTTCAGCCACGTCCAAAATAACGAGAACATCCCCTTGAGCCTTGGCTTCAAACTTTGATCCAGCCGCATCAGAACTGTTGTCAAACAATCGAACAACTTCCAAATCGCCTTCTCCCAACTCCACACCTTCAATCACCAACTTGTGAGTTTGAACGTATTGTTCGACTTGTGTTGGGTTTAAGGTCATCAAGGCTTTCTTGACCTTGGCCAAGTCTTTACCAAGTCTGGATCCAAGGACCTTGAAGTCGGGCTTCAGTTCGTAACGGACTCCGTAAGCAGCTTCGTCAGCAGTCGTGGTAACAGTCTTGAGGTTGAGTTCCTCCTTAATGTAGGATTCCAGGCTGCGAATGTCCTGTTGGAAGACAGGGTCGCTGTTGATGACAATGAGTTCTCGGAGAGGAGCCTTGAGAGCCAAGCCACGCTTCTCACGAATGTAGCGACCAAGCTCGATAACGTTTTGCATGCGCGAGACGGCACGCTCAATGTCTTCGTTGAAGTATTGTGTCTTCACAGTGGGGAACATCAGGAAGTGGACTGATCGTGTGTCTTCGCCAGCAGTTTCTGGGATGCACGTTTTCAAGTTTTGGTACATTGTTTCAGTAATGAATGGAGTAAATGGAGCCTGAAGAGAAAAATCCGTTAGTCAGAATTATAACCACCCGAAACATTCGTATAAACATTACCATCATCTTGGAAAGGGTAAATAATACTTCAAAGAGAGTCTGCAAAGCCTTAGAAGCATCTTCCAGTCCATTGTCTCCCTTCAATCTCTTGCGGTTGAATCGAATGTACCAGTTTGTCAAAGTGTCAATCAAGTTCAGCAGTCTTGGAACAACGGTGTAAAGACGGTAAGCTGGAGTGGAAAATTGAAAATTAGTTCAAGTCCAAACAAGCGACAGCAAACGAGGGACTCACCAGCCATCTCCTCACGAACAAACTGAATCAAACTTTGAGTAGATGCCAAAATCCATTGATCCATGACATTGTCAAACTTGGTGTCTCCTTTTGGATCGTACTTAAAGTCAAAGTTGTGTTCTTTCTTGAGAAGAGCCAGCTGAGCAAAGAAGAATCGGTACGAGTTGTACCATGGGAGGAATACAGCGGCAATCAAAGACTTCACACCCTTTTCGTCGAAACGAAGCGGCTCAGCACGGACAACCGGGGAGTTAATAAGGTAGAGACGAAGAACATCGGCTCCGTAGCTTTCGAGGATAATGTTTGGATCTGGGTAGTTCTTCTTACTTTTACTCATCTTCTTTCCATCGCTTACACAATTCAAAGTTAGTCAATATCACCCAAGCAAAATTCATAAACTAAAACGTACGAGGCCAGAACCAGTCCGTTCACAATCAAGTTCTTCCATGGTGCCTTGTCCATCAAATGGGTGGACAAAACAAGAAGTGTGTAGAACCAACCACGAGTTTGATCAAGACCCTCAGCAATAAAGTCAGCTGGGAATACCTTCTCAAAACGATCCTTGTTTTCAAAGGGGTAGTGTTGCTGGGCAAACGGCATGCTTCCAGACTCAAACCAACAGTCAAGAACTTCATTGGTACGACGAAGAACACCCTTGCCCTTGCGCGATGGAATAGTCAAGTGGTCAATGCTGTCACGGTGAAGGTCGGTAATTCCCTTGACTCCAGTAAGACGCTCAAGCTCTTCAACAGATCCAACGGCAACAATCTAATCAGGAATGTTAAGTAGTCATATTTTCCTGTCAAAAAATACTCACTTCTTCCTTGTCATCACTGATCCAAAGAGGGATTGGCGTACCCCAATACCGGTTTCTTGAAATATTCCAGTCTCTTGCATTTTCCAACCAGTTGGCAAAACGCTTCTCCTTAACAAAGTCTGGCACCCACAATGTCTCCGCATTGTTTTTCAACAACTGACTTTTGAATGTTGGTGACACGGACAAACCAGGAGGGTACTGCCTTGTAAATCAACGGAGTGTCTGAACGCCAACAGAATGGGTACGAGTGAGAGAACTGAGTTTGACGAATCAATCTATTGCGGGCCTTCAGGTCTTTTTGAATTGGCTTGTCCGCGTCTTTGACATATTGGCCGACATAGTCACGAACGACTGCAGTGAAGATTCCAGAGGCATCAACAGGACAGGGAACATCTTCACCAGTGACGACCTTATGGTCGATGCAAACGCGGTAATCGTCCTCTCCAAAAGCAGGCGCACAGTGGACAATACCAGTACCGCTATCATCGGTAACATATGTGTCCGCCATAACCACGAAGGAGCCCTTTCCTTGACGCTATGGTATAGAGGAGTAAGTATAAACGTGACGGAAGAATAAAAAACCGTGCATACCTCGATAAAGTAATCATACAATGGCTCATATTCCTAATCCCTTCAAGGCAGAACCTTGAATCTTTTCCAAAACAGTGTACTTCGGCTTTCTTTACGTCCTTGTACAACATTTCCAAACGAGAAGGTAACAGAATCCAGATGGAGCCAGTTTCTCCATCTTGAATCTTGACGTATTCGTAATTGGGGTTCACGCAGACAGCCAAGTTGGATGGGAGAGTCCAGGGAGTGGATGTCCATGCCAGGAGGGCAACGTTTGGATCGCTTTTGAGTGGGAAAGAGATGACAACAGATGGATCAATAACATCCTTGTAGTTTTGATTTGCTTCAAAGTTGGACATGGGAGTTGTGCACGCTGTGGAGTACGGCATGATCTATTGGAAGAACCGTTGGATCACTTCAAAAAAGGACCAGAAATAATTCAAACATACACTAAAGCCTCTGTAAATCTGACCCTTGTCAAAAAGCTCCTTAAAGACCCACCACACGGACTCCATAAAGCTCGTGTTGAGGGTTTTGTAATCATTCTTGAAGTCAATCCAGCGACCAATACGAGTGACGGTGGTTTCCCATTCGGCAGAAAACTTCATGACGATAGAGCGACATTCGGCATTGTACTGTTTGATTCCAAGCTTCATAACATCTTCCTGAGATTTGATGTTGAGTTTTTTGTCAATTTCGTGTTCAACGGGAAGACCGTGACAGTCCCATCCAAAGCGGCGTTCAACATGGTGGCCAGTTTGGTGCGCGTAACGAGTAACAGTGTCCTGCAAAAGAGCGTTCAAAGGTTGCTAAAGGTTGAGTCCATGCAGATACCTTGATGGTTCCGGCAAGCAAGTGACCGTAGTGAGGCAATCCAGTGGCAAAAGGAGGACCATCGTAGAAAGTAAACTCCTTCTTTCCCTTGGACAGCTTCAGCGATGTTTGGAAGGCATCGATCTCCTTCCAAAACTCGAGGATGCGATGTTCCTCTGCTGGGAACGAGATGTTTGACGGCACTGTAGCCATGGGTTAGCAGCGCCAGCAGAGCTATCAGCCTAGTTACCATCGGGGATGTCCTTTGCAGCTTGCGCTCGAGGCTGGCGGAACCGAGCTGGCGGATCGCCTTGCCCAGTGCCAGTCTGTCCAAACGTGTTCCGAATTCGACATCGATTTAAAACAGGAAGAAGAACGATTGCGAAACAGCGAACGGCTTTGTTGGCGGAAATGCAACACTTTGCTGTTTTTAAGTAAAAAAAAAACACAAGTGTGAGACAGTGATTCATCCTTTTTCCAACAACCCTGTGGCAAAGTGTCTTTAGGACATTGGACAATGCGTCCATCTCTTTCTTCTATGTATTTTTGTGTGATACCGTGTGGATTTTGCCTTAGTCTGGCAACCCTTGTGTATTCCAGAATCCCCATCGAATTATTGAATACTTATTAACCCTGTATACAAATTAGATGATATTATAATAACAAACATGAAAGTAATTATTTAAAAAAGTTAGAATTTATTAGAACATTTAACATATGGCAACAACCTCTCTTAAGGATCTGGTGCGCACCAGTATGTATCCATCTTTACCGTCTCTTTCGCTTCTTTTTTTGACAGTCCTTGAATCAGTGATCTTTGACGAGATCAAGAAAAAGAACATCCCACCCGGCCAGTCAATCCTAATCACCGACGAAGCCTCCGATGCCATCCTAACGAATGCCAACTGCACTTTGAATGAATTGTTGAATCTGGGTATAAGAGGTGCTTGTGCTTGCTTCTTATTTCATTGGGGGCTCTGACTTACGGCTTGTTGCCAATAGAGAAACTCCAGCTGAATGCCACCCGCACAGAAAAGGCAGACACAGCAGCTGTTTATTTCCTCACACCATCTCTGGAAAATGCCGACAAAGTCATTGAGGATTCTTACAAGAGATTGTATTCATCCGCCTTCTTTTTCTTAACCCATGGTAAATGAGCACCCACTTAAATCTTGAATCTGTCCTGATTGGCTCTTCGAACGTATAGCGAGTGACGAATTCTACGAAAAGACTGCCGACAGATTTCCCCATGGATACGTTAATGGCTTTGTGGAGCTTGCTAATATTGAATGGATTCGTAAGTTTGATGTGTTAGTGGTTAAAAAACTCACTCTCCATACTTCAGCCCTTGAATCAAGAGTCTTTCTAACAAATACCGAACACACCCTGCATGATCTTTATTTTACCCAAAGTGCAGCTGACTTGAATGAGAATATTGCATTTTATGCCAAGGAGGTTGGACAATTCACTTTTGTGCATTATTGACTGAGATATTACATTGTTGGCAGTTTCAATCTGCATTATGCGCCATGAATATTGATCCAATTATCAAATACCATGACCCAAGTGACTCGCAAAAGTCCCTTTCAGCTCGATTTGCATATGCACTCAAGCGTCAAATCGAGCACTATAAAGTCAGTATCAAGGAAGACCACGATGAAGTATATCCTGCTCCTACTCCTTATGACCAAATGGGTCCCTCAACTGTGGTAATTGTTGATCGGTCGTTTGACTTGATTTCTCCGCTGGTTCATTCCTTGACATATCAATCGGCCGCACACGACTTATTTGATTTGGAACTCGTGGATCAAAAAGGATTAGGAGGGAAGAATATTGTGTATGTCTCTGTTGTCATCAATTATTCCAGCAATCTCATTAGACATATTTGCCCATAGATTCAAGCTTAAATCTGAAGACGATGAGACCAATGAAAAATTAGTAGTTCTCGATGAATCATCTTCTGTTTTTGTAAGGGGTGTTTTTTTGTAAATTGATCCAACAACTGAAGTTGTGAAAATTAGAATAATCTCCGCCACGTATTCCTTAGTCAGGCTATCGAACAAGTGACCGCTAAAATTAAAGAACTCTCTGATTTTGTGGCTCCAACCAATGATATTGCTGCCCTCGGTGAACGTGTATTTCAAGCTACTGACCACTTACTTCTCAAAGAGCAACTCGCGAGAGCTTCGGACTTTTTATCTCTTCTGCTGACGAAAATCAAAGACGAAAAAAATTTGATGGATGTTTTGAAGACGGAACAGGATTTGGCGACGGGTGCAAAAAGTGATGGAGTGGCTCTGAAACGAGAAAAGGCCATTTCTAAACTCAAGGAGCTGTTTGAGCTTTTATTGGAGTGAGTATCTGACGGTTTTCTTTAAATTTTCCATTTTTTTCTTACGGTTTGCAAAACGTTAGTGATGATGATAAATGGCGTGTCCTCCTTCTCTTTGTTCTCACATTTGGCCACATCAACGAAAAAGACTTTCAAGAGCTATTGCAGTCGGCTGCGCTCTCTGAGTCAACATACCCAATGCTTCGGGGATTTTCCTTCTTTGGGTATGACCCAACAATTGACTCAAGCTATACACTTGCTTCAAAAGATGCCGTCACTCCTGGAAAATCGAAGTTTGCAGCGTGGAAGTCCCTTTTTGGCGGTGCAAAGCAGAATAGCCAAGCCACAGCTGCGGAGGAAAAAGAGTTTATTGAGTATGCCAGACACGAACCCAGACTTACAAAAATTTTAACGGAGCATTTGACGACTCGTTTGAATCCAATGGAGTTTCGTACAGTGCGGGATGTTAAACTGGAGGAAGAGGAGCGGATTACTGGTTCAAGAACGATTAAGCGATCTGGAACCCCCGAAAACGGAAAGAGTGCTGTCAAACCTGGAGAAGGTGTTATTTTGGATTTTAAATCAACGAACTTTGCCCCCAAGTGGGGTAGAGCACGTCCACGACCACCAGCTGATCTTGGTGGGGATTTTAGAGATAATGGGCCCAAAACGGTTGTAATAGTACTTGGGGGATTGACATATACAGAAGTGAGGGAATGCTATTTGGTGGGTATCCAAAATGAACGAGAAGTTTTTATTGGTGAGTTCTTTTCTCAGCATCAAGATCCTACTGAATCTCTTGCATGTCAGGTTCGACTGAAATGCTGTCTGCGGACTCGTTTATGGATGTTTTATTGGAGTTTGGAAGAAGCTCCGTGAACCCGCTGAATGTCCTAGAAGCGCCGTTACCCATACCCGAAAAACCAGTTATCACCCTCAATGAAGATGCTACCGTATCGAACTTTGAATTGACAAGTCAGTCTATATTTTCCCATCGACCTGCCACAATCCGACGGCGTCAGACATCTTCAACCCCAAACTTGTCAATGCCGTATGCCCCGATAGACCAGGCACCTCCCGTTCCACAGATTCCTGCCGGAGTTTTTACTACCAAACCTTACCCTGGCTCAAGTAGCGCAAACCAAGCCATACAGGTCTTACCACAATCACTGCAACAACAACCTCGTGTAAACAGCTCTGCTTCGGAACCAACACAAGCCGGGCCCACCACCACAGTGCCAAGCAATCTTCCGGCTATTCCTACCAAAACCGCATCGATTCCATCCTTCACAACCGGCACATATGGCGGCTACGAGCCACCAAGGCGTGATAACCAGCAACACCATACTTACGCGCTTCCAACCAGCCTTGAAGCACAGGCCGCTCTTGTTGAAGCCGAGCGCATACGCAATTACGTTCCCCCACCGTCAGGGGATAAACCCATTTACACTTTCATTCCGTTTGATCAAGGGGGTGTGAACAGTGGGGCTGGATCTGATACAGCAGTTGCGGGACTTGGAAATATTGCATCCGTTCAGCCGAAATCCCATCAGCCTATTCAGCCTCCTGCTCCTCCTCCCTCAGCTGCTGCCTCAGCTCCAGCAGTTAGACCCGAACCCACCACTCCTGCCCCGACATATATGGAGCAGCAAAAACTTGTTAGACAACAGCGATTGCTGGAGGAGCAAAAAAGACTGGAGCAAGAAAGACTCGAAAAGGAAAAACGAGCAATGGAGGAGGAAGAAAGATTGAAGCAGCAGCAGCAGCGAGGAAGAGGAATTCCAAAGACAAATTCGTGAAGAAGAGGGACTCCGAGAGCAGCAGAAGCAACGGGAACAACAGCAGCAACGGCAGCAGCAGCCGCAGCAGATTGAATCACAGGAGTTGTCGTCTGAGCAACACGGGCTTGATACTACAAGCTCGTCATTGCCGACACCGCCAGCACTGACAGTTAATCCAATTGCAAGCACATCGTATGAATTGCCTCCATTGTCACCAACAGGAAGTCTCGGTAGTTTGAATCTGAACTCCCATAGTAATACAGCCCCTCCGCTTCCACCCCCTGGCCCCCCTTCTGTCAGGACGGTTGGGAGTCGAGAAAGCTCTCCGACGCGTAGTATCAATAGCGTTCGGTCGGGAGGCGGAAAAGTGGCGACTGTGAGTGACTTGGTTGCTATTTCAAGTGCAGGAATGTCGCTTCAGACTCAAGTCGATAAAGTGTTGGAAATGTGTCCAGGATTCCCGCGAGACATTATAGAAGCAGATTTAAAGAAAACAGGGACTGTGGAAGTCACGGTAGAGAGGATTTTCACTGGTATTTTGTCTGTAAGTTGCCAGATTGTCAAGTGTTTGCAAAGAAAATGCTGATTTACCTTTTCGGCGATGCCGTATTCCTTAGCCAAATCCACAAACAAAACCTGTGGCAGTTCCTCCAGTCAGAGTTTCTACCAACCCAGTTCTGCAAAATCGGAGACCCCAGTCGATTGCTAGTCCAGGGAATCCAAGCGTTCCAAGACCACCTCAACTCAACCAGCCGAGCTATTATCAAAACTACCATCAACAGCAGCAGCCACAGCAAACCCAACCAGGGCAGTATTATAATGCTTATGGACAATATCAGCAGCAGCGCCCCTCGCAATATCCGTCATACGACCCCCAAGCTACTCCCCGAATGGAATCAGCAGGGCGCCCTGAATTTCAGGCCACCCCATATTCATACGTGAACCCTGCAACATCTACTGGACAATATTCTGGCCCCGATATTCAAACCACGCCAGTGATGCATATCAATCCGTCCACTACCAATTCTCAGTACAACGGCACACCTGCGTCCCAAGTGTTAGGTCAACCGACTCAAACATCACCACAATCGCAACCTGCGAATTTGAGCCAGCAATTACCCCCGCCACCGGCAGGAATGCAATATGTTATGTACAATGGACAATACTATATTCAACACATCGTGGCACAACCTGTTCGCCCGCAAACTATTGGATATCCTGTACAGCAGCAACTTCCTCAAAGACCAACAAGTTCATTGAGCAGCTATTCTGGTCAGGGTGGTTTTTATCCTCAACCACCTCGACCCCAAGGATATCCTCAGCAACCTGTCATGCAACCTACACAGCAGTCTTACCACAATCCCTCCCCAGCGCCGCCGCAAGTTAATTCAAACATATCAATTCGAAGATCAAAGCATCAATAACGCACCTGCAAGACCATACTACAATCCATCATCGTCACAACCACCCAGAGTGCCAACTCCAAGCCAACACCCACAACAGCAAGGTTGGCCACAGCAACATCGACCCCCTGCTGGTGCAAATCCCTGCGCCACAGCCACCAACAGCCAGTGTAGCAAGTACGGCCACTGTTGGTTACCCACTGATTGTAAACGCAAAAGGAGAAGTTCAAGACCCCGTTCCAACATGGACAGGTAGCTGGCCGCTAATCTTGACTGGTCAAAAAGTTGCGTATCAGAAATGCAGAACCTTGTATCTACAATCAAGAAAGTAAAGAACAGGTATAAAATAAAAGAAGTAAACGAAAACAAAGGAACCAAGTGATACTTGTGTGTAAAATAAAATGACAGTGTCGTTTTGGAGACAAAAATATTGCCACACTATACAAAGTACTTTTAAAAACTGTATATTTTGATAAATGTCAGCAGCGCAGGAACAGAATCACTCCTCTCGCGCCGCTGCTTCGGCAGTGACAGCTCCGCGAACAATGTTCCACCCAAAATCAGATGGAATTTCCCCAAAAATGTCATCATAAGGTGACAATTTAGATTCAAAGTCAGTCTGAAAGACATTGTCGAGGCATGCAAGAGAATCCCAAGAATACTCGTCGACAGTAACCAAACCTTGATATTCCCCAACACAATTCAAGCGAGCAGTATGATATCCAGCCTCTTCTTTGCCGTCATTAAACACGATATTCCGCCCTAACCCCCTGAGACCGCTCCAAAGCACCTGCTGCCTTCCTTTGCGCTTTGTCAAGACTGTATTCAAGGCGGCAAAAACCTGGGTTCTTTGAAATATACTGGTCTTTTCCAGTTCATGCAAACAAGATTCAGGCCAATATTTGGCATTCGATGCCTCCTCCACGGACGTTCCAGTATAGCGGTACAAAATCAAGTCGGAAACAATATCTTGGGTAGCCGCGACTTGAAACTCTAGAGCCTTCTTAGACTCAGATGAAGAGCTGCGACCAAAAGACCTTGAAATAAACACTCCTTGGCTGTTGATCATCAAAGAGAAGCAACTCGCTTCATCTTTCTTGGTGCCGGAGTTGTTGTTGTTCCAAATTGTTGCAACGGCCAATCTAACAATGATCTTCAAGAGCATCTCGCAAGCAGTTTCAAGCATTTTGGTAGCCCCCACTTGTTCGATTGTGGAGTCAAGCTCCACAACGAATGTCAGGGCTCGATACAGCTCGTATTCGATTGTTCCTGGGATCTGATTACTCAAGCTATCCAGCAACGGAGTAGACAATCTTTGAGCACAAGTAACAGCAAATAGGTTCGCGAAGAGTAGCTTGAGTATCCCTTGACTTGTAACCAATTCGGAATCTGTATTATATCCTCCTTCTTCATAGTCGTAGGCCATTTGCATACCTTTGTTGGTAGCAGACTCAAACTGAAGTTGAATCAGTTTCCAGTAAAGGGACATCAAATCGCTGGCGACACCGTAAAGCGACAATGCAGAGAAGCCATTGATACTGCGTGTGTCGTTGTAAATAGCCGTGAGCAAAGGGCATGTATGAATGGCAGCTTCATTTTCAACATCAACAGTGGCAAGAGTGACTGTCGCGTCAATAACGAGTCCAAGAGCGGGATATTTTGGCAAGAACGTGTTTTCCTCTTGTGATTTCGTGAGTTCCTTCATCTTGTAGCCTTGAAGACCGGAATCACCCAGAAAACCAATCGAGCCATCCACGAACCAGTCTTTAATGGGAGACGAGGGATCAACAAAAAGCCAAGTGCATCCCCAACCAGGAATAGGACAGTTCAAAGAAACACCAGTGCAAGAGCTGTCGTTGCACTCGATGAGTTTCTGGATGTAAGCCGCAAGAACCAAATGGTAGTCCAAATCGTATCTGATTTCAAGCTTGGGCTCGATCACAGAGCAATATTGTGTCGCATACACCTTGTCGCAGTCCCAACCACCACTGCGATGTGTTGCTCTCGGCCAAAACTCTCGAAACGCGACAGGACCTTGGTTTTCAGCAACAACCACGTTTGTTGATTGAAGAATATATTTCTTGTGTTCTACTGGAATCTGATCTGCACTTGGGTCGTCTGTAACTTCAACGTTCTCCACGAAACAGGGAATTTTGACACCCCTTCGATCAAAAAAAATCAAGTTTTGTGACAGAGCTTCTTCCTGCATTGTCCAGAGTCGGTTGCCCCAAAAGTCTCTATGATCCTGGGAAAGAGACTCGTCCAACAAGACAATCGTTGCAAATGCGGCGGAATAAACCCACGCCATCTTAAAAGTAGCTTCGCGTACTTCGAAATCACTGGACTGGTCAGTGCACAGGTAGTCAAGCCAGAGATAGTATGGCTTTCCATCTGCAACTTGTTCAGCAACATTAAACACGGCATTTGTGTATGGCATGGTCAGGTATCGTACGGAACAGCACCCCGCCAAGTATGAGAAACGGCAATCAGAGACACATCGTCAAAGACGCCGGAACCAATCAGAATTCGCTGGAACTTGCTAGCTTCTGAGGACCAAACACGGATTGAAATGGCGGAAGTGTGAGGGAACTTGGGAGCAAGCGCAGAGACTCCAGTCTGTTTGGCGACTGGACTGAGCCCTGTTGCCCCCTTCTTCATTGTGATCACAATGTCGTAAGATGATGGTTTGGATGGTTTGTATTCAGTGCGGGTTGCTGTTTTGACGATGGCCGAGTCCCCAAAGGGAGTTGTCTTTGTGGACGTTGTAGTCGTTACAGTCTTGGTCCAAATGGTCTTCGATGTCATTACTATTAGAGAACAAGGGCAGGATAAGGGGATCAAATTGATTGACTATTATTATTTTGTTGCAGTAAATTGATCAAAGGTATCGGTCCTTCAAATCGCTCATAATAATTGCCTTTTCTACAAGTTTTCTCCAGTTTGATATTGCTCTTTTGCTCTTTTGCAGGTCTGCTTTAGATTGGGAGTGAATGGCATCTTCACGACACGCTTCCAATAATAGTTCCTTATTTTCTTTGAGAACAATAACTCCTTGGATAACAGGTGTCGCGCGGCCTTTGTGATACTCAAATCCTATCTGGATTCCAGTGAGTGTTAATCGAAGGATTTGAAAGATGAAAAAAAGGTACCATGACAGGAACACAATCGATACCAAGCTTCTTTGCGACTTGAGAAGCACCTGGCAATTTGACGCGGGCGCCCCATTCGGGCATCATATTTTCGTGCAGTATTTCAAAATTACCAAACCTGTTTCTGGGGATCTTGCCCTTGAAAAAGATCGCGTCAGTAAAGCGCCCAGTGACAAAAGAAGAGATGTTTTTTCTTACATTCACCAATGTCTCTGGCACACATGGTTGTGTCTGCCATTCACCATACAAGTCTGTCCATTCACTGACCCCTCCTCCTTCCAAATCCGCATTCAATCTATCCAGCTCGATTTCTCTCTTCTTTGCGATCGTGTTAACTCGCGCCTTGACTTTTTTTATTGGAATCTCTCCCTCCTTGACAGATTGGCCCCGTTTCCTCCAATTGACGGCTGAGAAAACTTCTTTGACGAGTCTTCGTGGATACACCAATTCGCCTTTAAATTTCCCGATCGCGTGAGTCGGACCAGATGGGTAAACTAACTCTGATTGTGTGCAATGTCGTTCCAGCGCATATCTGAGTAGTTTCATTCAACATCCACCACCAATGCCAAAATCAACAAACTTACACGGAATTGTTTTTAAATCCATCTAATCGAGTCGGTATTACTTCCCGCTCTACTAATCCTTTCTTTAGCTTATCGTCCTCAACCAAATCTGAGGCAGACTTGATATCACCAGACCCCAACCATGTCACGGTCTTCCACCAAGTCACCGGATTCTCATTCTCGCGATCCGAAGAAGAGCTCTTCGGCCTTAATTTCCCGACTCGTCCTGCCCAGCGTGTATTAAACAGCTCCGAAACATCGCGGAAAGCACCATCTTGGTTGAAGGCTAGGACATAAACGAGTTGTTGCTGATCGGGCGCAGTTTGGGCTGGCTCAAAAGCTGAATCCGGAACGATTTCACCGTTGCAAGAAACATTTACGTATGAGTTCGTGGCGGGGATGTGTATTTGAGTCCATAATGTGATAGCACTGGTTTCAAGAGGAGTCTCCTGGACTTCGCTGTCGATAATCTCGGTTTGACATTTGGACACTCGATAGCATGGATCAAGAGCTGCTTGTGCAAAAGATAGTGGAATTGGATGAAGAGAAGCGACCAAGCGAGTATTCAAGTTGAGAGCACGACAGATGGACGTGAATAAAAGCACGCGCACATTTGGCAACAATGAAACAACCCCTGAAAAAGCAGTTTGAATCAATGTTTCCAGGGTTGAATTGGTAGTAGTGGATGTTGGTGTTGAATCTGTTGGTGGTGGCGTTGAGTCAATGGTGTCCTTCCACCAGCGCACCAATGCTTCCACGCAATTGCCCTTCTTTTCGGCCACATTTTTAGGAACAATGCTGACTAGAATATTTTGAAGCAAGAGATTGTTTGTCCAGTGATTCCTCTCCTTTGCTGCAACAACAAGGCTAAGCAGATGCACCTGATGCATCAGTGTTCGGTCCAATCGCAGCTCCTTGGTAATTCGAGTCCGTTTAAGAACGCTTCTGGAAGAATGGCCCGTTGCTGGCACTTGTACTTGAAAGCTGACTTCGTTGGCTGTTGCCTCTTGCTCTGGCAGTGATACATCGCCCATGACCGGAGTTACAACTTCTTCCCACACTTCGTTTTCAAAATCCGATTCGCCGTCTTCATCTGAGTCTCTTTTTCGCTTCAGTTCCTCGGTCATTTATAATTCGCAGTTTTTTAAACTTATTTTTTCTTTTATTTTGATAAACATGTCAACAGAACGCCTGAGTGTAGTCAGCAAAGAGAAGAAGGAGAAATCGAGTAACTCTGTTGATATTTGGTCACTGGCACTTAAGGCTAAAAAGAACGGCGCTGCTGGAGTTGCAGTCACTGAGGATGGTGTTGAGACAACATTGATGGTTGTGGGGAATAAACAGGCTGGCAAGTCGAGTCTTGTTCATAGGCTGCAGAATAAAGGTATGTATTCAACCTGACGTGATATGTGCTGTATCGCGTTAGTTTTAACTCGTGACGCGGTTATCCAGATGATTTGCCTGCCCCAACGACTGCCTTGGAGTACAGGTTGGCCAATATCACAGCTATGGCTTTTCTAACTCTCATTAATATTCTCAGATTTGCTCGAAGCACTCGCGGAACAGTTAAAGACGTTGCGCATATCTGGGAACTTGGTAATTCAAAACACCATCCCTCGTTGTCAGACCATATTAACCTCTACTTGCCAAAAAAAAAAAAGCGGGAGGAGCTCACTTGACTGATCTCATTGATATTCCAGTTTCTGAATCAAATATTCATCTGACAACATTCGTAATCGTGATCGACCTTTCCACTCCTGAAGAAGCAATGTCTGTCTTGGAACACTTCTTAGATAAAATTCAGACGCGATCTAAAAAAGTGCTCGACGGATTGGAAGCAAGAGGTTCAAAGAGACCAAAAGGATTACGCAGTTTTGCTGTTAAAAAGTATGGAGCCGAACATCCTGATATATCAAAGTGAGTTAAGAACTGGAACGAGTTGAAGGGTGGGACAACTTAAACTAGTTCTTGTACAGTAACGCCATAAATATATGCCCCATTCCAATTGTAATCGTTGGATCCAAATATGACTTGTTCAGGGACCTTGAACCGTTGAGTGCAATAAGCAGATGAGATATTTGCTTATCAACTCTCCATGCAGCGAAAAAAGGAAGCTATTTTGCAAAACACTAAGGTTTTTAGCTCACACAAATGGAGCCTCTCTCGTCTTTGCAAACTTGAAAGATGAGAGCTCATGCGCCAAATTAAGACGCGTCTTGAATCACCACATATTTCGGTCCAGTCCATTACAAGAATTGAGCCAAGACTATAATAAGCCTTTGGTCATTACACCAGGTATGGTTGCTTTGGTTCACTTGGGAGGCCTAATCGTTGCTGCAATAAGGCCAGGATACTTTCTCTCAAATTGGACTACCGCCCTCTGAAGCAGGGCAGCAAAAAGATGCAGTTGGAAAGCAACCTTTTGCAAGTTATGATAAATGGAGAAACGACTTTGACCGATACTTTCCACCAAAGAAAGGTATATACTTATTGATTACAGCGAGAATCTTATTCTTTCTCATATATATACTAGATGCATCAAATAAGATTGAAAAGATTGATTTCAGTAAATACGTTGAGCCACGAGTAGATACGATGCGCGCGCAAAAAGAGTGAGTTTAGTTCAAGCCGATTTCCATTTTAAATCCGAATATTAGTGAAGAGTTTGAAAGAATGAGAAGAAACGAAACCAAGAAAATACCGATCAAGGAGCTGCTATCACAAGTCGCTGGCACTCAGCAAAAATCAACTAGTGTAAACGGAAAGGGGTACTCTAGAGCGAAGGCGATGGGAATGGCTCAGTAGAGTATTAAAGTTGAAAAAGAATATTTTTTCAATAATATTTTTTACCAAAACAAAGAATCCGATGCATTCACATTCCCAGCGTGGGCAAGCGGGACGCGCCAAAACCAGAGCAGCCGCTGCAGGTGCCAAAAGCAACACATCTCAAATCAAAACTCTGTCAGATCTAGTAAAGTCTCTCGTCAAACGACAAACCGCACCAAAAACGCGCGCTAGTCGTCTATGGGCAAAGCTCAGAGACCATGTTGTAAGCCGCATTCGCTTCTTTTATTATTATTAGTTTGCATCGCGATCGATCGCCATCGCATGAAACAACTATTTGTTTTGTTTTGCAGTGTTTTGACAGGATTAAAAACAGAAACGAGGATTCTTTGCTTCTCTACTGAACGAGACCGAGCCTCTTCCTGCGTCCTTTCTGACAAATATTGAAAAGCTCTGGACTCTGGTCCACAAGCATTCATCTGAAGCGTACCAGCGTAGAAATGCTGGAGCGAATGACTCAACAACTGAATTCGTCATGGCCGGCTGGGCTAAAATAAAAGAGGCGCAGTTTGCAGCGGCTCGAACAAAAGCCAAGGGCTCAAACTATGCTGTTGATGTAAATAGCAGCACAGCAAATATTGACGGAAACAATGCAGCCTCAAACTCAAGAATACACTCCGTCAATGATGTTCACAGTCAGGGGCAAGAAAGTAGCCAAGAAGAATTAGATCAAGAGGCTGAGGGTGACGACATGGAGTTTGGGACAGGATATTCCCATGGGGCGAAAATCCAAAGTTGTATCTAGACATCGGAAAAGCCGAGATGGTTTGGGTGCACTGGTTCAGCAAGTTTCTCAGAGAAGCGGTCTAGGGATTGAGGGACTTTCGTTTGACACTGTACCTAATATAAGTGTAACATCTGAGTTGAGAATCATTGCTGAAGGATTGTATTCCCAACCACTCAGTAAGTACTCCCTTGTTTTAAATGAGAATCTACTTCAATTGATACCATTTGTTTAGTTGAAGCGGATTATTTTACTGTTCAAGTGAATTTTAATCGTGGGTGGAAGCTTCTCCTTTTGGGACTTACACAGGCAGAGTCGTTAGGACGATACATGGCAATGTGCGCACTAAAAATCGCCATTCCTGTTATCAATGACACGTTGTTGGATTCTTCCACCCGTCAAGTACTGATAATTGTTATCTCTACAGTGTTTAACTCAATTTCAACAGAACCTAATGCTCACTCTGGTAAATTTGATGGTTTCTGACTGTCGCAAAGAAAATAGATTGAAGGCTATTTATTTGATTGGTATTATTGCGCAACAACTCGGGATCGTTCGAGAACACGACGTCATGCTGTTGAAGGTGCTTATACGCTCAAAGCAGTTGAAGACTAATTATATCAAAACGAAGGTGTTTAAAGAACTTGTCAAAAAGCTCCTGGAGATTCAATTTAAAGAACGAACCTTGGTTGATGTGAGTAGGCATTGAGAAAACCCAAGCTTAAATTGTTATTTCAGGGAGAGCGAATGAAATTCCAAACAGAAAACAGATCTTTAAAAATATATCTGATTTATGCATTGGGGAAATTTACTTCCAACTTGAGCCAAAACTCTCGTTATATGGAAGACCTGACTGTGTACTCACTCGCAAATGAATTTGAATATGGAGATACAAAGCTTCAGGTGATATCTTTTTGACGGTTGTCGTTGCTCTTGTCTTATGCTTTTCCAGATCAAATCAGATGGAACCCTAAAAAAAAATTCACCAACGGGGCCATTATTTGTAGTTAAAGCACTCCTTGGCGTTTTAGTGAATGATGTGAGTTAATGCTTGGTCTGCTAAATGTTCCTTAGCCATTGAAAATAGGTTAAACACACTGAACAAAACGAAAAATATGTTGGCGCGATTTTTAAGTCTTTCGTCAGCCCACTGCTGAAAGTTGCAACTCAGGGAGTGCAGATGCAATCGGTTCAATTTGTCAGGTAATTACTTTTATTTCACACATCCAATATTCTCGACTAACGTCTTCCTCTTGGATAGTAATTGGCTTCCTGTTACGAATGAAGATAATGCTTTATTGGCATTGGATGCTCTGCAATCAGGTCTCAAACTTATAAAAGATCTGGGAGTTCCAAACTTTGACAAGCTGGCATATGATCGAGAAATGTCGATTTACAAGAGAGTAAGTCATCCATGCGAAAAACATATTCTGATCTTTATTTGTAGAAAATGATTGCAGAAGAGTCCAGAATTGCCCTTCGATCTAAACTGTTAAAACAGCTGATTATGATTCCAGGAACATATTCCAAACTTCTTCCTGTTACTGACCATCCAGGTTTTTTTGCGGACAATAACTCCACAATGTTCAACACAAAAGCCATCGCTGTTGGACTACCCATTCATCCGAAATCCAATGTGCTCATTTCCCGACCAATTCCAAATATTCCCGGGGTCCCAACCGGAGTTACAACCATACCCCCTGTTTTTATGGTATATGCATTTGGGAACGGCGTTGCGGTAACGGCATCTAACTCTTGACACTCCAGGAACCGACATGGTTTGAGAAAATTCCAATCCCTCAGGATTACTATGATGCCTCCGAACGAATTGGCGCGATTCCAGGGCTTCCAATCGGATACACTTATGTCCCTACAAAGCTTGTCGATGTATACACTATTCGTGGGATAGAGAAACCTAAAAAGGATGACTCCGCTCCGAACAGCAAAAACCTAAAATTGGCTCCACAAGCATCTAGAAAAAGTAGAGTCTCAAAAATAAGTCACGCTGCGGCTAATTCCGCAGCCTCTGCAGCTGCCGCCAGACCTTCATCCGGGAGCCACGTTCATACGAATATCACAGAGGAAGATGATACAATGGCAGACATAGAATCACCTATTCAGGCTCCAGGATTCGGATTCGTGAAACGACGGGGGACATTGACTCGTATTGATGTTGAAAGATCCGGGGACAACCTTGAAGTGCTACCAATCCCCACAGGAACTACTCGTCAGATGCCAAAAGAAGATGGTGTAAGGTTTGAAAGTATGCAGCGGGGAGATGGACTCATCAGGGATAGCAAGGCCGGGGATAAGAATCAAAGTGTAGTGAAAAAGATGCCACCAGGATTTTTGGCAGTGTCTCAATTCCCTGGGTTTGATCCGGATCTTGTGGATCGGTCAGGAATACAAGCCTCAGCGATTTATCACGAATCTAACGAGGACGAAATGGATCTGATCAATATTCTCAACAAACCTCCAACTGGCTTCACGTTTGATAAAAATCCAATATTATGGCCAAATAAGAAACTGTAAGTTTTATGATTTTTGTGAGAATTGTCCACTAACTCTGATTTAGCACCCTGAAAAGCGTTCCATACACCACCGATTTTCCAATGCATTCACCTGTATTATTTGATATTATTCAACCAGGAAGCTCTATGCTACAGCAAATTCTCTGCCAAGTGGTGGGCATTGATCGAGATGTTTCAGCCGTTTCTGTTCAAAGTGATTCGAGCAGGTATGGAAACCTTGTTTGTGACATCATCTTTTTACTCCTGTTTCTGTTTTAGCAATTTGCTGTCCGCCGGTGCCACTTTCAATCTCTTTATTCGTAATCGGAGCTCCCTGACTAAGTGGACGTGTATCAACTTGCAAGTAGTCGACGAAGATTATCGCGAAAGTATGTTGCTGTTGTTCGATTAATGTTGGTATTTACTCTTCCATACTTAAGGCTCACTGTCACAACGCCAAAGAAGTATAACCGCCACGACAAAATCTTTGAATTCTGTTTATGCAGCTGCTACAAATGCAGGCGCTGACGGAGCCGAGAGATCGTTATCCGGAGGGGCTGTCGTACCATCTGGCTTTACATCAAGTGGAGACGCGTACTTCCCCCCGCCAGTAACTATTCCACCAATACCAGCTGGTTATACTCCAGATATGGTGCCCTATTATGGGAGATCCGCTGCTGTGAAGCCGCAACCCCTTGGAGTGACTACCGATGGGATACGATTCTACAACACTGACGGAACTCTATCAGAGGGCCAAAGAAATGCAATCGGTGGATACGACAACACTGGACAACCGTTTTTCATTCCTAAAGGATGCCAGCTTCCTGTTCCAGTTGGATTTACACCGGACGGGATTCCATACTTTGACATTGCTTCTATCCTAAATCAAAAAGGAATAATGATGCTTCCCGTACCAAAAAAGAATCGAACACTTTGGCCAACATTTCCGGAAGAAGATGATTCTATTATTCAAATTGAAGTTGCACCCGATGGTAAATCGATTCCAAAGAAAGTTACGCCAGCGATGCTCTTGGATGACTTGCTGACGCAACTTAAAATCACCCAAGCCGAAATAACCAAAACTCTTGTCGCCAATCGAACGCATGCGGCAGGAACAGTTAAGAGGCTTAAGGATTATAGCATGGATGTTGCTGAGAGTATTGACACATCCGATGATCCAGCCGTTTTGGATCCAGAAGATATTGTTCAATTTCTTAAAGACAGTGATGAGTTTGCTCACTTGAGGCCAGCGCAAATTCGGGTACAAATGGATCCTGTAACCATGGAGTTTCAGAGTGTCCACTCTCCAGTAACAAAAAATGTTGTTCTTCGGTATCGAGCGAATCGCGGTGACCACGAAGAGAGGGACTTCTTTGTTTCTGTGGAGCCTGTGGATGTCTTCACTATTCCAACTTTCCATATGAAACTTCAAGGAGAAGGAATGACACAAATTGCCGTCACATTTAATCCCATTGCTCTGCATTCTGAGCGTATAGACGGATCATTGAGCTTGATCGATGAAACTGGGAAGCGTTTGGTTTCCTGCGGACTTGTTGCTTTGCGCCAGAGTTTCATAAAGATTACCCCAAGCTCTATTGACGCTGGCTGGATGCTTCCGGATAAGCGAAAGGAAGTTCTTTTGAAGATTGAGAACTTGTCTTCCATCCCTGTGACTTTGACATTTGAGCTTTCGTCAGAGGCAAATGCGAGGGCGGCAGTAGTCCAAGCAGCAGCTATGCTTAAGATTCAAGGCGGGAATTCAGAGTCAGTGAATGAAACGCATGTTGACGAGATGAAGAAGAGAGGATTTAGTATTCCGCAAAGAGCAGCCAAGCTGCAGCCTTCTGAAAGCAAAATGGTCGCAGTTCATTTTGAGCCATCAAATATAGGTCGCTTTACAGATGGAATTGAAGTGACGGCACCTGGTGGTGATTTGGTTAGAGTCAATTTGGAAGGTGTTGCAGGAATCCCTATTGCGTTGTATCCAGAAAACGCCGAAAATTCCCAAGCTGGTGGATTGGCTCTTACTCCAGAGAGGACCGAATTCATGAAAAAGTTTAGGAAGTCCGCTTCAAAGGAAAAGGTGCATACACCTCTGACAGACATTGATATTTCAATTCTCCAAAATATGATGTCAGCTTCTGCGGATCCGGCCACAAGGCGTATGGCGCATACGGTTGATTTTGGTATTTGCAATCCGGTGCAATCAACCGAGGTACTGCGGTGTGTCACCATCATGAATCTCTCGGACAACACCGTTTCTATCGGACTATTCCCCCATATTTCTGCTATTAAATGCAAATATTCCGTGAAGATTCCTCCTCGCAGTGCCACAACCGTGGAGATTGTTTTGAATTTAGCGGAGTGTGTTCGTGGTAATATCAAATCGGCAATTGAAGTCATTTGTCCCGAGTTCCAAAACATACCGTTGTATGTCAAAGCATTTGTTGGTCAGCCTCTCTATTTCAACTCTTGGGATATCGCCTATTTCCGGCCTTGTCCCGCTGGTGTATCGGACCAACTCACAATGAATCTCATCAACGAATCCCAATATGACATAGACTTTATTCTAAAGAATTTAGATTCCGACGAACGGAAAAAATGAGGATAGTAGTTTCTTCAGCAGCATGCTCTCTGACGATGAAACGAAATATGAACGTGTTTTGGCATTTGGAGGGTATCCAGTGACTTTCACCTTTACAGCTCGCCAGCGAGGACCTTGGATGAAATCAATTAGTTTCAAGCTTGGTAAATTATTTGGTGGAGTATCTCTGCCCACATGTCCTTCTGGATACCGGTTGACGCTTGCTGGGTTGTGTATTGAACCGTACCCACATCTGCCTGGAGCTACTCCTGACAAGAATAGTCTAGAACTTATGCGTCTGTGGATGTCACATCCGAAAAGAGTTCTTGATGAATATGCACAACATGATGGCGAGAGGTCGAAACGGTTTCAACTCGTCAACTTTGATGGACGCTATATTCCTCGCGGAAACGCCGAGGATCTGGATATTTCTTTTCTGAAAGATGAAGTTGTTTTTAGACAAAAAAGCAGGGGTGAAGATCCTATGGCTCAGAGACGGGCACAAGGTGCAACCAGTGGTGTCTAGAAACAAGGGGCTGGCTTCAACTCCCACCATATGGCTTGGATCTACTCAATTTAATCTTGAGCCCCATTCAAAAACTTTGCGACCAGGAGCTCAAGAAATCACAGATGTTATGTTCGTTCCTCCGCCGAATCTTATAGAGACAGTAACGGTTTATGGATTTGCAGCAATACTATCCGACGAAGACCACAAATATCATACTATTCAAATGGTGGGAAGGCCAGTCTCTGATTTTCTTGTCTTTCCACCATGTGATGCAGATGGCAATCTGATTTTGGACTTTGGCCGGGTTGAAACGAGTACAACCACCTTTGAAATCAACACAAAGTGGATCATTTTGCTGAACACGTTTCCCCATTCTTATTCGTGGAATATTAAGTTTACAAGCTCTAAAACAAAGTTTAACCCTTTTGATGCGGTGAGCAGAACTGTGCGAAACCTGAAAGTACTTACAGATCATTTAGAGTATGGGCTTTGGCGAATTGGAGTCAAATGATAATTTCCCGATTCCGTTTAATTTCCGTTGCGACACGACAGGAGCCTTTGAAAGTATCGCAGAAATCAGCATCAAGGACGCCATGGATAGATCCTCCAAACCTATTCGAGTCGCAAATGTTATACTACGAGCAAATTCTGTTAATACATCGATCACAGGATTTCCTGATACTTTGGACTTTGGAAGCACTGTTGTTTTCCACAAGAAGCGCCAAACCTTCAAACTTACGAACAATGGGACCACTGACACAAAGGTCTCCTTGTATTGTCGAGGCCCATTCAGCATTTCCCCGAAATCCTTCGAGATCTACCCGAAGGGCACTCAAGAGGGTAAGCATTTTTAGAAGATTCTTTACGAATTTTAACTGTCGTGTTGTTCCTGACAGTCACGATCACCTTTGCGCCAACGGAGTCTCGCACTTATTCATCCAAAATACAAATATTCGCTAATCAGCGGCTATATATGATCCAAGGACTGGGATCTTGTGGAACATCAGACCTTGTGTGCGAAATGTACGGGTCAAAAGATATTGACTTTGGAGTTCAAAAAGAGGGCACAATTGCCTGGATTTCGGTGTATTTAACCAACAAAGGAACTTTGCCTTTGACTTTGAATGCGGTCACAGCTTCACGTCCGGATTTGATCAAACTCGAGTACTGTGACGTCACTTCTACAGTTCCATTTACGAGCACTCAGGGAAACAAAACTCTAGTAGCTGTGCGTAGAAACTATTGGGGGATATTGCAGAGAAAGTTCCAAGTATATGTCATGCTTAAAGGGTTGAGAAAAGCAAATAACTTGGTCACTAGAGACTTTTCAAAACCGGCAGAAAGAAGAAAAGACGCGTTTATTGTTGAAAACGGGGTTGTAGTCCCTGTCTCGAAAGACGATCCATCGTTCAATCCCGTTGACGAAACTCTCTTTCCAGTTGTTCCTGAATTGAGACCCTTTTACTCATACCACTTCAGAGTTGGCTACTTGAACAAATACCAACCAAACAAAGACACAGATGTTACTTTTCATTACATGCCAATAACTACGCACGAGGACGAATCTTCACTGCCTGGGTTGCTCAAAGATATGTCTGTGCACATAACAGGAACCGTCTTCCGTCCATTGGAATTTTTCCCAAGTTCTTTTGATTTTGGTTTGACACCTGTGGAAATTTTCCAGGAGAATTCATGGCATTCAGATATTTCTCACGAAGTTGGACAGAAGAAATTAATGGGACCATTTTCAACTCTTCAAGTGTTAAACATGTCTTTAGAAGCGCAAAATTTGACATTGGACTTTATTTCCTCAGAGTTTAAGATTTCCGGGAAGACGTAAGAGTTTTCCCTTTTTCCCGAATCTTCTTTCCAGTTATTTCTCATCCAAATGTTATTAGGTGGTGTGTGAATCCTGGAGAGAAGCTTTTGATACCAGTCGAATTCCATCCTCCAAAAGAGCAGACGCAGTTCAGAGGAGAGGCACGTTTCAGACACAGCAACGAAAAGCAGATTGTTGTTTTAACAGGAACGGGTGCATCAGCCGACGTGGTCGCAGACGAAACTGTTGACTTTGGCAGTGTAAAGTTGGGGTCAGTGAGTCAACATAACTTGCGCATATGTAACAGAGGACTCTTGGACTGTCGTTTTCATTCTTGATATTATTCAAAAAGGAAATGATTTTTGCTTCACAGATGAAGAACCTTATGAGTATGAAGGAATTATTACTTCTGGAACAGCTGAATTGATTGAAATCGAGTGCTGTTGTGAGAGTATGGTGTCGAACAAGGCGCATATTTCAATTCGTTGGGAAAAAGTCCCAGGAGGGGCGTGGCAACATCTTATGGTACCTTTGTTGGTTCAAACAGGACTTCCTGTTTTCAGGCTCACATCTATTGAGTTGGACTTCAAAACCACTTACATAAATGTTAATAAGTCATTGGAATTCTCGGTGACCAACGATGGAAACGCGTCTTGCTACTGGGCGTTGGAGAGTTGTCCCTCAATTTTGAAGGTTTCTCCAGATACCGGAGTTATTCCAGCAGGTGGAACAATGTTCATCGAAGTTGAATTTGCTCCAGTGGATTTTGAACAATTAGTTGCAGAGCTTGGATTTTATACAGACGCTGGGCGAAAAACTCTCATGTGTTATGGACTTGTTGGCGTACCATACTTGAACATCCCTCAAGAGCATCTGACTCTTGATTTTGGAATTACTGCAGTCGATAAAGCCCAAACCAAAACTATGACCATGACGAATACTGGATCTAAACCCATACATTATGAAATTGTCATTTCAAAAATGCTTGAAGATGGTGTGGAAACGGGATCGGATATGGAAATATTCTTTGTTCAACCTGCAAATGGCACGATTCTCCCTGGAACAACCCAAAACATTCTTATTCGCGCAATACCCAAACATTATGGATCGGTTATAACTGCAAAATATGTTATCAGTACAAAAGACGGAGAGCGTTACATCGGAAACGCCAAAGTGACTGGTGGACGCGCCATTATTAAAATTGCCCCGCCAACATTTGTATCTGAAGATGGTAGCGTAGAGAACAAAGCTGCAGAGGTTACGGAGGACCAAAGTAAAAGTATGGCGGAAGCTAAGCGAACTGCGCTGTTTGAAATGACACGATTGGCATTTCAATCTCACA
The DNA here is from genome assembly GCA_025765595.1 of Obelidium mucronatum. NCBI lineage: Eukaryota > Fungi > Chytridiomycota > Chytridiomycetes > Chytridiales > Chytriomycetaceae > Obelidium > Obelidium mucronatum. The sequence goes on along the minus strand of JAIVFH010000049.1, from coordinate 147,860 downwards.
TTGAAAACCTCCAAGATGTTTTGTCTGGACTTCGAACAGAAGATATTGAGGCTTTTGAAACTGCTTTGAAAGCTCAGAAGCAAGCTTCACGGGCACAGGGTGGAAAGGTCACTGCAGCAAAAGCCACTCCACCTGCAAAAGGTGTGTCAGGCAGAATGTCTCCGTCAAGACCCGAGGGATCTGCGAAAACTGCTGCAATGTCACCCAAAAAAAAACGAGATTTGCAGATGCTTCAGCGAGCAGAGATTCAGTTGCAAGAGAGGCTTGGTGGCGAAGAAGGAAGGCGGAAAGCGGCCAGTGGGACTGTATTTGATGGTTCGGATTTGAGAGCCAAAGTAAACCGAGCTTTAGAGCTGGCGCATAGTCGGGGCTATCAACGTGGATCTGCTAGATCTCGCCCACAAACGGAACCAAATGGAAAACCTGGAGTAGTTGATGCGACGTCACGAGCTATTGCGACTGCTGCCTCTGAAAAAGCAGGTCTGGATTCCGCTGAATCCAAATCAGAAAAGTTTTTGAGCGATTTGGCCTCGTTAGAATCGGACTTGGAAGTTTTAAGCACGATTGTGAAGTCTGTGAACAGCAGCAGTATGGAGTCCTTGGCCTCAACGCCATCGTCTGGTTCCAGCCTCAACCGCTACCATGCAGGAAGTCGGAAAAAAAGTCGAAGAACTAAGAGTATGCAACCATCTCGAGGAGTTCAGCCCGACTCTCAAGGAGGAGTTGAAGTTTATGATGCCTTGGATTCCCCTGGAACAGAAGTAGACGAATTTGGAAACCCTTTGCCTTCAAAAAGAGCACATGCCAGTAAACCAGATGGCGGTTTTGTCAGCTCGCAGATGGAAGGCGAATCTGGTTCTGATATAGGAAGAACGCCAACCTCTGGAACGTCAAGTCAACAAGACGCGAAATCCACATCATCTGGATCCTCAAAGCCCCAAACACGAGATACGCTACTTAGACGGAGTTTGGCATCTCAAAGAGCCAATAGATTTCCGACAGTTCCCGCTAGAACTGACTCGAATAGGACCGGTGGATCATCTAACGTTCTCAGTGAGTCAGAAAGAAATAGTCTAGGTACGGGCGGAAACGGTGGAGACTCTCCTTCAGTTATTGCCAGTCCCTTGGAGGATTTGGTTAGATTGGCACACTACTATTCATCCTTGGTCAACACCAATGGCGACCCTGAATTGCAGCAAGAACTTGTTGAAGAAATCAATAACCAATTAATGTCTAGCACCAAAGGAGTAATTAAGCTTGTAAAAGAGCAGCTGTCCAATTCGTGGGTGCCTAACCGTGAGTTCCTCTCTGCAGCATTGAGGCAAGTGCAGCAATCCAATCATGTGATGGAAGCTCTTAAAGCTACAAAGCCGTCAAAAAGTGGGCCCGTAGCAAACGACTTCAACTTGGGTCTGGTTCGTTCTGGAGATCTCCTCTCGGATGTAAAACTTTTCAACCTACCCAATCTTGGAAACCTTTCCTTGGATTTCGTCATCAAACGAAACACTAAAATGAAGCTGCGCCCAACTGAATTCCCTGAATCCGATGAGCCAGGCCTATTCCTCGTTAATCCAATGGAAGGAGTCCTTGAACCTGGTGCTGCAATTAATTTTGTTGTCACATTCTTGACCCGCACACCTGGCTTCTACCAGCAAGGATACGATTTGGAGTCCGGAGGTGAGAAAGTCATATCTTTCTCCATCACGGCAATGTCTGGAATCCCCATGATCGTAGTGGAGCCGAGTTTGATTGAGTTTGGACTAGTTTGTCGGAACAAGTTTGATATTCGATCACTGGTGATTACCAACACTGGCTCTTTCAAAGATATTTGGCGACTGGATTCCATCAAGAGTCGTGGGGGGAACGGAGATATCGAAGAAGAGCTTTTCTCACCCAATATTACTGAAGGAAATTTGGATCCCCGCAAAAGCGTTACCGTAGACTTCAAATTTTCCCCGAAGGAAGAGGGTAACTTTTCGAAGAGATACCGCGTTCTTTGGACGGGAGAACCTCGTTTAGTTGAAGTGAAAGGAATTGGCGGTGGAGCAAGACTGAAGTGCTCTTTTGTTGAAGCAGATGACGTCAAGTACAAATGTCTCGATTGGGGGACCACGATTGTTGGTTTGAGTTATACAAAAGAGCTGATTGTTCAAAATGTGGGGAATATCGAAGGATTCTTTCATTTGACCCATGCAAATATTCTCTTCCGCTTCGAATATCCAGCAGATACAAATGGCAATTGCCGATTGGATTCAGGGGCATCCATCACTGTAAAAATTCACTTTTCTCCAATCTACTCTGAGAAAATTAGTGATCCGCTACAAGTTCATTTGATGGATAGTCCTGTGCAAAGCATCCCTCTTAGGCTCATTGCCGGAACTAAAATCTGGGCGATAGAAGGAGATGCCAATTTCAAAAACATGTCGATTAAGGACACTCAAACCGTGAAACTAGCAGTCCTGAACGCGGGTACTCTATCGATACCATTCAACTACCGTTTGGAACTGACTGACCCAGAAATGGAGCAGTATTTCAAAATATCACTTCCCCACCTTAAAGGAAAGCCATTCCCAGGAACAATCAATCTAGCTGCCGAAAAAGAGATATTCATCGAAGTGACCATCACTCCAAAAAAGGATCATCGAACGGTCACTGGAAAACTTGTCTTGATAACTGAACTTGGGCCGGGACCCGACTCTGCGGAATTTCCATTTGATTTCTGGACATATGACAAACAATTGGCTCTCGACGACTCTAAAGATGTTTCGGTGGGAAGGGTTTTGGTGGGAGAGACTGTGGATGTTGGTCGGCAGTTGACAAACTTTGGTTCTGAGAAGGTTAAATACCGTATTCGTATCGAGCCAATTGAAAGAATCATGGATTCTCAAACGTCTATTGCTGATGACCCTCCTGAATTGAAAGGTGGTGGGAAAAAGAAAGGAGGGGCAGGTGCTGCACCATTAAAACTCAAGAGAAAAGCTGCGGATCCAAAATCGATACCTTGGAAGGTGAGAGATCCAACAGAAGGCTACTTGGAACCAAATATGTCCCTTGGGGTTTCTGTCGCATTCGAATCCCTGCCTGAGAATGGAGACGCATGGCAAGATGCTAGACTTGTGGTTGAAAAGTGTGACGATGAAGGCAAAAACCTTTGGTCCGAGCTTTCTTCCATGAAATTGACTGGTGCAGCGGGAACGCCAAAGCTAGCTTTATCAGAAGACGAGCTTGATTTTGGAGTCGTCGGCAAAGGCATTGCCAAGACTCATATCGTGACGCTGCATAACAAAGTAAGAATATTTCAAAATCTTTTACATTTTTCTTAAAATTGGATTATGAATTTGTAGGGAAACGCTCTTCTCAGTTATGACTTTGAAACTGGATGGGACTATTCGGGAAATATCTACTTTGAAAATGAGGAACTAATCAGCGGGAAAATTGTCGCAGGTGCCTCTGTTGAAGTTTCCCTGGTTTTCAAACCAGATAATGTCATGGATTACTCGACAATTCTGTTTATAAAAACCCAGCTGGACAAAAAAACGATTCTCATCAAAGGAACAGGTACAGAAGTTGCCCAAAGGTGCATAAATTTTAATCAATGCTTTGATTTTTTATAGGCGCCCTCTACAAATTTCACAAAGAATCCATCCCAACGGTTCTTAACTTTGGGACAATCTTTGTTGGTGATCAAGTCGACAAAAAGCTCACAATACACAATGACTGCATTTATGCGATATCAGTGGAATCTAAAATGATGGCCGAGGAATACGCGTTTGTGGATCCCGAATTGATAGACATTGCTGGCAACAAGACTGCACACCCAACAGATATTGCCGCTCGAAGCTCATCTGACTTTACTGTCACTATTAAGTCCCCGCTATCCGAAAAAGATAGCAGCGATGAAGTAGAGTCTACGCAGTTAGAGAAATGGTGCAGTAAAGTTGCGACAAAGTGTATGTTGGATTTGAGAACTTTGGGCGGTGATGCAGAAACCGGAAGCTACTCTATCCCGGTTACTTTTAAGTTCAACATTCATGACATTGTTTTGATTTCTACCGTCAAATATGCGAGCATCAAAAAGGGGGAGAGCCAATATGAAGAATCAGACATGGTGAAACATTTAGATTATGGGGAAGTTGGATACGAAAACGGAGCTAGTATGAACATTTGTTTATACAACCGCAACTCTTTCAAAGTTTCCTTGAATGCAAAGCTGTCGGATGGGGTAAGCAATACCCATGTAGTATTCAATATGAAAGTACAAGCATTAACGGCTATTTGCAGAGCAAATTCACCGTCTTTCCTGTAAAGACCACTGTTGCACCACGATCAGTAAAAGAGTTCCGTATAGAACTCAAAGTTGTTGATGTGGAAGAGGGAGGAGAGCTTGCATCTAGTATGAGTGTTAAAGACCATTTGAAAATCACGTCTCCACTCGCACTATTGTCTGAGCTGGACGTGGACTTATTAGCTACTTTGATTGATGTAATTTCTTTATTTTGACTTTGACCATTTTTAACCTTCGTTTCTATCAGGAACCTGATACCTTGGACTTTTCTCAACCAATTGAGTTTGAGCCCGTGAGAAGATTATTTCAAGGAACTACTCATTTGGAATTTAGAAATCCTGTTCGTCGTTCTTTGGCCTATAAATTCACAGTTGATCCGAACTTTAAAGACATCTTCTTTTTCGACCGTGGAGAGTCGATTTTTTCGGTAGCTCTCCTTTTTCTCTTTATGTTTGCAACTTTTGTTAACTTTTAATAGGGAACCGCAAAACCCAGAGCCAATGTCAGTGTTCCCATCCACTTCCACCCGAAAATCGGCATCAAATATTCCGTGGATTGTGCACTAGAGACTGATGAGAAAAATTTCTTGCTCACACTTGTTGGAACGGGCGTCGAACCCTCCCTAGCTTTGAGCACTGATAAAGTCAATTTTGGGATTGTAGGAGTTGGAGCAGCCGAGTTCCAAACCATTACGGCCACGAATAATTCTTTGGTTGTCGTTAAATTCTGCGTTTCTGTTTCGGGGTCGGAAACGTTTTCAGTAGAGGAGGCGTGTCTCGAGTAAGTGCTATTTTGCAACCATTGTTAAAATAGTAACCTCTCCCTGTATAACCATTGTAGTGAGATTACCTTGGAGCCTGGGCAAGAGCAAGTCATCAAAGTAATTTGTAATCCACATTCAATGTCAGAACAAGCAAAAGCCCAGCTTGAGTTTATCAACCTTGATAAACCACCGAATGCGAAAAAAGTCCCACCATTTGGATTTGTGGCTTTAGAATCAATTGGAGGCAAATGCGAATTCCGATTCGCACCATCGGCAGACGGAGACGTTGAAATGGAGACAGAAGAAGATACAGATCCAGTTTATGACGAGCACGGAAACTTGATTCCGAAGACCCCAACTATATTTGTTAACTTTACGAAGGTGATTCAGGGGCAGCGAGTGAGAAAGTATTTTGAGGTTGAAAATTGTGGAGATACCATGATTGACTTGGTAATGACTGATGTGATGGGTAGAGAAGCCAAAGAGGACATTGAAATGGCTTCCGAAAAGACGGCGTTTACGTTCTCTCCCGTCAATGTCGTCATTAAGCCGCGGACAAAACAAAAGTTTGCTGTCATTGCTAAAGGACTCAAAGTTGGAGAGGATGTTCATTACGTTCATGTCAGAACCAGGACTCATATGGAAGCAAGAATTATTCCGATTCGAATCAAGACAAACATATTATCTCCAGAGTCGCAATTAGCAGATGGGTTGAAGGTGTTTGCTCGGGCCGATAATTCGATTGAAGGGCTTTTAGCTGTGAAGGGACCATCGGACGCGTCAATGAACTCTGACTTAGATCTGTGGAAAATTTACATACCAATCATTCGGGTTAGCTTGGATATGCCATCTCAGGAGTTACAGTTTGTTCCACCACTGACGGTAAGATTTGAGTGTATGCAAATTAGATCCACCCATTTATCCCATTTCCTACTTTAGCCGAATACAAGTCTTCCCGATATAAGCTCTTTTGTGGTTCGGCCACCAGCTCTTCCCAAGGAAGTTACTCAGAAAGCCAAAAAGTGGTATGTCAACCGAACATCCATGGCCCTTGATCAAACGAACGTGGTAAGCTCTTCGTCTTTATTCAAAGCACTGTTCTTTATTTATTAAAACGCGTTTTTTAGCTCACACCCAACACTGATGCAAGACGTAGAGCGGCGCTGGACTGGGTGCGACCTGTCGAGAAGCAGGTTTATCTCGAAAAGAATTCGCGACGGGGACGGGGGAACATTTAAATGTCTTCTTTGTCTTTTTGTTTATTAATTAAAAGAATTATTTTAAGATTTTGAACAAAAAAGTGCAAAAAAAAAACATGTCGTTCTTTGCACCGCTTCAAGCGGCGACAACCAAAGCGCCTTTCGCCTTTGGACTTCTGCGATCGCCTCTCGCCTCATTCTCCCCTTTTGCGCTGCCAAGGACCAGCGCCGTGCTTCAAACACAAACTCGAGGAGTTGCCTATGTGGGACTCCGGCCGCGGAGGATGGCCCACAAGAAGATGCAAAAGGGTTTCTTTAAAACACACAGCGGGGGCTCGTTAAGAGGAACATCGCTGCTGTTTGGCAACTTTGGACTCAGAGTCGTTGAAGGAGGGTCAGTATGATCGTTTGGCGATCGAAGCCAGTTCTTATTTTGTTTTCTCTTTCTTTTTCCACCTGCAGACGTATCCAAGACAAACAGATGGACGCCGCGCGAACTGTCATGCGTCGAGTTGTCAAGGAGGAAAAGGGTGCGCAATTCCACCTCAAATGTTTTACGGATCGTCCAGTCACGTCAAAACCGGCTGAAGTCAGAATGGGAAAGGGAAAAGGAAGCGTGGAGTTTTTTGTTTCGTGGGTGCCAAAGGGTCGCGTTGTTCTTGAAGTTTCCTGTGCGCGAAGGGAAACTGGACTGGAAGCGATGCGTGTGGCTGCGGCGGCTTTGCCTTTGAGGACAGAAATCATTGAATCAAAGGCAAACACGTCAGACAATTATCAGCCTCAGTTGAAGGTTACTCCCCCTCGTTGTCTTCCGCATTTCATCAGAAAAAGGCTGGCGGATGTTGAATTCAAGGAAAAGCTCGCGTCTAGGAGAGCTGAGAGAGCTGAAAGAGCTGCAATCGCTGTGGCTTAGTCTCAGCTTCCTTAAAAAATAAAGAAGAAAAAAATAACAAGAATAATAATACCAAAAACACATCGTAATGGCTCAGAACAACGCCGCCTATCAATTCTACAGAAACAGTTCCGTCGGACAAGCTCTTTGCGACTCGTTGGATGAAATGATTCAGGAAGGATCGATTGATCCCCAAGTTGCAGTAACGATGCTTAACCAGGTGTGGTACTGGTTTAAGAGCGTTTTTGCAAGTAAATACAGAATTCAAAAGTATAATTATTGATCAATGTAGTTTGATGCGAGCATGGCAGAGGCTCTTCGAACACAGGTGAAGGCGAAGACTACAATCAAAGTACGTAACAACACCGTCATGAAGTCTATACAACTATTGGTCTTACTCCAACTGTGAAAATAGGGGAAACTGCATATTTACAGGTTTTGCGATGATGTATGGACGTTTGTTATTGCTGAGGGACAGTTTAAGTTTGGTATGTTGCTCTAGATGAAGACAGACTGTTGGACTGATGAAAACGTGGTTGTATCATATAGAAAACTCTGAAACTGTTAAATGCGATGAGAGAGTAAAACTGGTTTCGTGTGCAGCTAGACCATAATCCAAAAACATTCCGACAACTACGTGCATGCAATAAAAGAAACTAGTACCGAACCCGTGATATCAACTTTCTCTGTTATATGCCCGTTATGTATTTTTATTCACTGGCTGGCAGAGATTGACACTGGTGGAAAATCTCTCTTCAATGGCTCTCCCCCCACGCTCCACTGCAGTGCCCCACCACCAGAGCAATGCAAGCAGCTTCTCAACAAACTCTCCTGTAATACCGAACCCGTTTGCCTCAGAGGCGTTGGAGCTGCAGTCAAATATTCTCGGAATCCAACAGCAACTACAAAACAGCTTCACAACTTTGCAACATCAAATATCAGTTGGCGTTACTCGCATAAACAGATTAGTTGAAATGGCAAACAAAGCTGGTTCGTATCAGCCTGAAGTGAACATGTCCAACACGTCTTCCTCGTCGGGAAGCAGTGGGTTTGCGAGTTCGGGAACAGCGGGCGGAGGCTATGATCTTGATTCAGAAAGGCATAGGAGTCAGCTACATCGTATTCCGGAACGCCCAACTGTTACTGTAACTGGGCGTAAAGTCGATATCGAAACACCTGCTGATTCCATGCGAAGCAGTATGGCGGTGCTTTCCCCCCACACAACATCGTCAGGAATGTTGGCTTCTACAGCACAAACATCTCAGAGTGGAACTTCTTTCATAGTCTTGCCAGCGCAGTCGCAACACGATCGCTATCAATATCACGATCCGAAACAGGTTGCCTCAGAGCAAGTCAGTGTACAAGCTTTACCTGTTAGTCTAGCCGCGTTACCAGTTCTTCAATTGCAACAAGCAAATTCTAAATTTGATTCAATCTCAATGAAACGAGGCAAAGTGCCCAAACGCGAAGGAACAACAAAAAGCACAGTTTCTCAAATGAGTGTTCGTCCACCATCACAGCAGCAGCTGCAAGCACCACCCTCTCCGAATCTGGGTGTTCGATGGGAGTCTCGAGACTACCTGAAAGCAGGAGGAGGGTCCCAAAACGCATCAAGGAAGGCTCTCCTTCTCGATGTGAATGTAAAACGCGCCAAATCTACAAGTTATGAAGGAAAATTCGAAAAATCAGAACCGTTGATAGCAGCTATGCGCCGCAAAATTGAGCCTCCAATTGAATCCATATCAATGGATAACACAAATTCGAGTGTATCTCCGTCAGCAACAAGTATCGGCAAATGGGTCAGCAAGATCGTCATGATGGGATCCGATTCAAATATGAAGCAGGGAGCTGCATCGGCGAATAACTTGGATATCGCACGACTTCCCCCAACCAACAGTATTCCACAAAAACAGCAGCAGATGACACAATCCCGAAGGCAATCAATAGGAGCTACTTTAGCAACGGAAGAAGAAGCAACAAAGCAGAGTAGAAGTCCGCTGTTTAATGTGATTCATTCCGTCGATATGGTACATGACAATACATCCCAATCCAACTCCTACTCCATGGATGTTGCTCCTTCAGAATCAGGCCATTCCGAGCAAAAGAACTTGAATTATCTTGGAAAGAAAGAGAACACAACACATTTCGCTCCCACAAGGCAAATATTTGAGAAACAGGAAGTGTTTATGGCTCCAAGCGATTATTACACAGACAAAGCGTCCGTGATCTCTAGTCGAAAAGAGTCACAATCTTCAGGAATTGTAGTTGAAAGATTTATGCCTCCTCCAGTGTCTTCTGCTGCAGTCGCAACAGCGGCGGCAGTTGCAGCAGCAGCAGCATCACGAAACCCACTACCCACTACCCGTAGGATGAGTGAAGTCCCAAAGCCAAACAAAGCCAAAAAAGCGAATACCTTTCGGAGAAAGACCTGGACGGAATTTGTCTTGTTTAGTTCCATGTTTGAAGATCGTGGATTTGATTACTTTCTATCGACGGAAGACTTGGGTCAGGCAGGTGGCGAAGTTCAGTTTACCGGAATCCACACAAACTCACCTTTTGCAACGATATTTAATATTCTGATGATATGTAAGTTGAGACTTGATCGTTTCTCTAAAACTCTTAATAACACTCAATCTATGGCAAAATATTCTATATGCAGTCTTCTATTTCTTTTTGATCTTCTACTTGCCCTTCAGAGCGGCATATTTTGAAAGATTTAGTTACGGATATTCTTCCATCACGTACACGTAAGAGTTCATTTGTTTTTTGTCCCAACAAAAAAAGAAAAAAGAAAAAAAGAAAAGCTAAAATTCTTCAAAATAGGGCATCAGCTTTGCTAGTTCTAGATTCCATAGTCAGTTTCTTCACACCTCCAATGGCTCAACGAAAGTCCAGCAAACAGCTTCGAATTCCTGAGCCCTTAGGAAAATGGCAACGATTCTATCTTCAGTATTATGGTCTCATTGATGTTTTTTCTGCAGTTGAGTCCTACTATTATTTTTTTTCCCCCCATACCAGTTTTACTTATCAAGGAATGCCACCCTTTTCTCCACAGATCCCATGGACAGAAATCCTCGACTCACAATCCATCCTGTTCCCAATCTGCATGCTCGCACTCATCCGAACGTTCCGTCTCCCTCGAATGATGTCCCAGAACCCATTGATTGAATACTTTCACACGCGTTTGCAAAACACGGGAGGACTTGGAAACTCATTAACTCAGATTCTCTCTATCGGTGTGATTTTGGTGATTTTTGTCCATGTTCAGGCGTGTGTTTTGTATCATATTGGTGCAATGAATGGTTTCTCGAATTGGGAGAAGCATTTCGAGCATTGGGGTGTTTATTCGGGAGGGATTGAGATGGCGCCGCCTGGGGATCGTTATGTCTGGATGGTTCTTGAGGTAATTTGAACCTCCCAACCGTTTTTTTTTTTTTTACGTATGTCTTTAAACGTCAATTTTTTTTGTTGTATAGTCCATTGGGAATATCTTCCCTCTTGAATTCCGGTTTTTATTAGCTTTTTTTTTTGATTATATCCCTCAATTTCTGTTAAATTTTGTTCTTTTTTTTCTTTTTCTTTCAGAGCAGGAACAAACTCTGAACAAATTGCCTCGTTCTTCTTCAGCACAATCGGGGCGTTCCTATACGCGGCTTTAATCGGGTTAATATCTTCCGCCGCGATTTCATATGACGCACCGGGGAAGCTATACCGTCAAAAAATTGACGAATTGACGGAATATTTGAACTGGAAAAACATTGACAAACGTACGAAAAAGAAGCTCTTGGATTATTACGATTTCAAGTATCGTGGAAAGTACTTTGAAGAAAGCAGTTTGCTTGCAGATATGAATGAGTCATTGAGAAGGGTAGGGTTTTTTACTTTTTTTTTTTTTTGTTCTGGTACTTTTGTTTTTGTTGTTGGTGTCGACATTAATTCGTTGGCAAAAAAAACCAAAAAAACAAAAAGGAAATATCAATGATGAACTGCAAGAGACTGATTGAAAAGGTTCCCTTCTTGAAAAGAAATTGCGGGGATGGGCGGGACGATATTTTCATGGGGAAAATTGCTACGGCCCTTGTCCCAGTCTTTTTTGTTCCAGGAGACTATGTTTTTAATCAAGGAGAAAGATCCACTGAAATGTTTTTTGTTCTGTCTGGAACCGTTAATATTATTGTAAACGGTTGCATTGTAGCCTCATTTGACGATGGAAACTTTTTTGGAGGTTCGTTTGATTTTTATCGAATTTTGAATTTGTTCCCGTGATTATTAAATACAATGCCTGATAACCAGAGGTGGCGCTTATTGCCAACATTCCAAGGACGGCATCAGTTCAAGCAGCAACAGCGTGCAACCTATACAGCCTCTCCGCAATGGACTTTCAGGCAATTATCCTAGAATTTGAAGATATTCGCCACCGGATCGACCAAATATATGAAGAAAGAATGATGCGGGTCCGAATGGAGCAAGGCATTCCAGAAGACTATGCTTCCAGCTACAACCAGTCAATCGAAACGAAAAAATCACGACGTCTTAGCAACTTATTCTAAAAGATGGCTAGAATAGTGAAATGTAAATAATAAAACAAGTTTTAATTTTTTTTTTCCTTTACCTGAGATTTTCAAGTACAACCAAAACCACTGTTGGAATGTCGATCCCGCCCAACGCACCAAACTTGCTGGCGCTTCTAGCCCGGGAAGCTTTTGAGCTTCAAAGCAATCTGCAATTACTTCAAAGCAACGTTGCCAGTCTTCAATCTCAAGTGATTTCTGGAGTAACGCGTATCAACAAATTGACAGAGTTTTGTGTTCAGCTTGGAGTCGGCGTTCCCTTGAAAGAAACGCCCACCAGACTTTCAGTTGGAACAGAAAAGAAGGCTGAATATATCCCGTCCAAACGCAGACTTGAAGTGGAACTATCTACAGACTCTTTTGCAAGATCCGCCAGTTTATCATTTGCTTCACCAAAACCCAGTATGGAGGCTTCGTTTAATCGATATCAGTACCACGACCCCGTTCTGGAAGTGTTGTCTCAAGGATCGATCAATGTGTTGCATTCTGAACAGATTGTGCAGCCGCCGATCGCGTCCGAAACGCACAGCCCCAGCAGCGACGTGTCGCCGAAGTCCAGTGTTCCGACCCCGGGAGTGTTCCCCGCAGACCGCTTTGGCTTTGGAATCATTTGGGACTCGAAGGAATACTCGGCGACCGTGACGCTGCCGCGGCCGCCCGCGCAGGCGTCGACGCCGGACCTGCTGGCGCCGCCGCCGCCGCTGCGCCCGGCGCGCTCGGCGTCGCTGCGGCGCCACGGCCGCTTCCGGCCTGAGCGCAGCGCGACGCAGCTCGTGAAGGCAAAAGCAAAACAAAGAAGCGAGCGCGCTTCCGATCGCGCGCTGTCCACGTACTCCTTCTGCGCGGATGTTTCGCCTCCAATTGGAACCAGCGGGGCTGTCGACAAGAACATTATCAAGGTATTCGCGACCGAAGAGACAATGAAGAATGCAAATTCGCCAGCAGTTTTCGTGGCGGATACTTATTCGGAGGGTGGTGGCGCAGCTGATCAGCAAGAAGAAACATGGATTCAAAAACTTTTGTTTTCATCCGCAAAATTGGGTGCGGCTACATCTTATGATATTTTGTGTGATGAGCGAGGCACGTCCAGTATTTTCTCCAGTGGCATCCATATTCACTCCCCGTTTGCTTCCATTTTAAATCTGGCAATAATTGGTAAGTTCCATGCAATGGGAAACACTCTCCAATATATAAATTAAAATCTTCAAACAAACAAAAAAAAAAAAACAAAAAAAAGTCGCGTATTTCGTTTCAATTTTTTTTATTCCATATCACGCTGCCTATAAAAACCAATCAGGAAGTTTCCAATCAAACCTGGCCTGGGGGTGAGCACCAACAACTCCGCATCAAAAATTTCCTCAAAGAACCTATACTATTTTGTCTTAGGATTTCAGCGATGCTCGTATTGGACTCATTACTCAACTTTTTTACTCCACCCTTGGAACCCATCAAATCCAGCCAGCACTACCGGTCGCCGCGAAAACTATCACAATGGCAAAGATATTACATCAAGCACTATATCTTGATCGACTTAATCACAATGGTCCCATGGCCAGAACTTATTCAAAACGAGCTACTATACTTTCCCTTATCCTTGCTAATCATCTTTCGAGTAATTCGACTCCCCTCAATGATGAGCCAGAATACGTTCTGCGAATCCATAGCAATTGAAATTCGCAATATTGCTGGAATTGGAACCATCCTGACGCGTATCATGTCGATAGGCGCTGTTTTGATCATGTTTATTCATGTACAAGCGTGTGTTTTGTATTTTATGGGCAAAGTACAGGATTTCGTTGGTTGGGATACACAGTTTTCGCATTGGGCCGTGTTTCCAGGTGGAATTCGAGCAGCAACAAACGTGGATCGACACATTTGGATGATATCGCAAGCTATTGGAAATATTCTTCAATTGACTTTCAAGTTACGTGTTTATCTTTTTTTTTTTGGGGCCTAATTTCCCATTTGATTATAGGCCAGAAACAAATTCCGAGCAGATTATTACATTTGTGTTTATTGCTTTTGGTGCAATATTATATGCTACAATTGTCGGTTTAATATCGTCGGCTGCGATTTCATTTGATGCTCCTGGGAAACTGTATCGACAACGCATTGATGAGTTGAAAGAGTATCTTACATGGAAAGAAATCGATAAATCCACAAAGAAAAAACTTTTGCAATACTATGAATTTAAATATCGTGGTAAGGAATTTTTTTATTTTTTTTATTTTTTTTTTTTTCATGGGGTTTTGTCCTTTGCTATCCTTTGTTACGGACCTAAAGGACACTCACTACATTCCCCCGTCACAGGAAAATATTTCGAAGAGTTGAGTTTATTAGGGGATCTGAATGAATCTCTCCGCAGAGTGAGTTCTATTTTTTTTTTTTTGTGGTTGTTGGGGGTTTTTTCCCTTCTTCCCAAACATATTTTCTTTTGGTAATTTAATTAACATCCAGGAAGTGGCAAGCTTCAACTGCAAAAGACTTCTCGAAAAGGTGCCATTTTTGAAAAGAAATATGGGGGATGGCCGCGATGACCTATTCCTCGGGAAACTTGCGTCCGCCCTGTTGCCAAGTTTCTTTATTCCGGGTGACTTTATTTTCCACCAAGGGGAAAAGTCATCGGAAATGTTTTTTGTTCTTTCGGGAACGTTGCAAGTCATTGTGAATGGATCTGTTGTTGCGCAATGTGAAGATGGAATGTTCTTTGGTGGTGAGTTGTTTTTTTTTTTTTTTTTTTTTTTTTTTTTTTGAAAAACACCCTACAATTTTTGAAAATCAAAGAGCTTATATAAACACACTTACTTTTTTTTTAAAAAAAAAAGAGGTTGCATTGATTGCAAACATCCCGCGAACAGCCACAGTGAAAGCCATGACTCAATGCAAACTATACAGCCTTTCGTCCAAGGACTTTAATGAAATCATCCTCGAGTTTCAAGATATCAGGGAAAGAATAGATTTCATTTATGAGGAACGGATGAAGAGAATACGAATTGAGCAAGCAACCCTTTCAAGGACGAATCATTCGACAAATTAAATTTTAATGTAGTATAAAATAAAACCAGCAAAAACACACACAAATAGCTTGGGGGGTTTTTTTTTTTTTTCAATCCATAAAGTACAGCCCATATCGTCTTTGAACTGCACGCAATCGGTCTATTCTTGCCATACTTTTGCGCAACAAGTCTTTCACGGGTTCCATCTGTCGCCCCGCTTTCTGCCATCGCACTACTTCCTTCATCCAGCGAATGCATTTTGCGATTTCAATAGCTTCTTCGTATTCTCTGGCTGGGTTATACTGCTAGCTGCTCCCACTACTGCTGCTGCTACATCCGCCGTCTCCCACCGCCACCGCCGCCGCCGTCGCATCCGAGATCTTGAATCCAGCCTTGCAATTGAATCTCCAAGTCATCCGAAGTCTCCAAAATCTCTTCAATAAACTCTGCAGTTTCCCGGTTCATGCTTCCAGGCGCAAATGACATGAGCCCTTCACGGAGAGACGTTCGAGAACTCAATAGCCCGCCCGAGCGTAGTCGAAATCTTGGCTGTTGTTGTTGATGATGATGATGATGATGATTTTCTCCTTCTTCAAGTGGATCATGGTGTGGTGGTGTCGTTTTGGAAAAGGGGGTCTGGCTCTTGAGTGGTGTCTTGATGTGGAGGGAGCGTAATATCGGGATGCACGTCTGGTTGTGTTGTTCCTGACGGACGATGATGATTACGTGGGAGATTGAATAAGTTCCGCTGAAACATTAATTGAATTGCTTGGAGAATACGGTGGGCTGGTTTCTTGGCGGTTCTGTAAGGGTGGTGGGTTGTTGAGGTGAATCGTTTACTGATGCTGTCAATTCGCGAGCAGCGGTTCTAAAAGGAAAGGAATTTTTTTTTTTTTTTTAGGGCTGGCATTTGGGTTTGGTTGAAGGCTTAACTGTAGTATGTCAAGAACGACACTCAAATTCATTGCATTTGCATGTGCTAGGGCGCGATAGTACAACATGCAATATGAATCCAGGAGTTTTTGACTACTAATCGTGACTAAAAGTAAAAAAAAAAAACATATATATATTCAGCAGTTAAAAATAGTTGTTATACTAAAACGAACAAGCCACAAACTCAACTGTATTGAACCTCAATCAAAATGCAAGTACTAATCGCATTCAGAATTCCTCTTAATTTCTCAAAGACTCTTTTCTTGAGGATCTGGAAACATGGATATGATATCCCAGTGGTGGTTTTCCAAAGAGTCGTTTCAAAAGATTCAAAGATGCCCAGAAATAGGAGTAAAGTATCGACAACTGTATCGCTGGATAAACCGAATGAATCACATAAATTAATTACTCGACGGCACAGTCTGATTAGATTTGTAAGGAGGCGATCTGGATCCATCAAGGTTTCAATGGGGGTCCCAGCGCGTGATGTTGACAGAGATGGGAGGCTGGATGACGATGTTGTCGCATTGTTTGATTGTTGTTGCTGGAGAGAGTTTGCGGGAATAGGTTGGCTGGCGCTGTTTGCAATAGGTTCGGAATCATCCTCTCCGTTCACTCCAAGCCATTGGCCTGTTCCTGTCCCGTTTCCATTTGTTGTTCTTCTGCGAGTTGCCCTTTTCTTTTTCATTTGCTCAGCTGCATCACTCAAATATTCATGCGCCTCTGGAATTTAATTAAGTTGTTGATTAATGGAAGAAAACGTCAGAGAAATCTCTCTCTCTCTCTCTCTCTCACCATTCAGACGTTCACAAGACTTGACAAGTTGACATATAATGGGATGAACGAAACTCCATTCAGTACTCATTCTATCTGTTACAAACAATCTAAAGAGGCAGGACTGTGTTTTTACAATATCATCATCAATCGCGGACCTCTTGGCAGCAGCCCGGTCCTCCTCGTCTTTGTCTCCTGTTTTCAAAGAAGAAGCATTTGATGACGCCATGATTCGCGAAAACGTGATGGATTTGGTCAAGGAATGATATTTCCACTGCAAGTGATCAACAAAGAGGCCACCTGGGATACTTTCAGAAGACTTGCTTTGTTCCATGAGGCATAAGAAATTGGATATCGACGTGACTGTGGGGAGGATTGGATTCCCATAGAGGATGGGGGTTGTCACGTTGTTCCATCGTCGAGAAACAAGAGCGCATTCGTGCAGATTCTCAGCGGGAACGAATTGTATAATTGCAGTTATGATTTCGTGCGGAAGATTATGCGTTGGATTTGGTTTTGTGTAGTTTGATGAGGAGGATGATTTCGAGTTTGTGGATTCAGATGGTTGCCGCTTCGTCACTGGCTCGCTGGATCCCCAGTTTTTGTTTCTCAGGTCTGAGACTGATGACGATGGGAAGGCTTTCGGAGGATTTGGTATTCCAGAAGCTTTAACGGCGACAAAGACATTGATTTGTGACATGATGGCGATCCATAAGCATTGCTCCACCTCCAAGTCTCTGCCATCTTCAGCAAGAGTGGCCGCGACAGTGATTAAAGCTGCCAGACGCGCGTAGTGCAAGTGGAGTTTTGTGGATGGAAGCATTGACAGAAGTTGAAGTTGGCCAATCAGGTTTCCTTTCCTTTTCTCTCTTCAGTCCAAAAAATCAATGGTCAACAAATCAGCAAAGAAGCGAAGCCCAGAAACCGGCAGCGCATCGAGTCCTGACGATCAGCGCAAAAAGCCGAAAAGCGACAGTGACGCTGGGCCTGGCACCCTGGATGTTGCGATCCCCGCGGATGCTTCGCCCGCGGAAATGCTTGCTTTCGCGGTCGAAGAACTAGGGCCGCGACTCGGACGACTCGCGCGCCGTGGCGCAGAAGCTGCTCGAAGAAGGCCTCGCGCGGCTCGAGGCGGCGGCGCCCGCGCTGCGCGGCGCTGATTGGCGCGCGGCGGCGGCGGCGGCGGCGTCGCGCGGCGCCGTGGTGGTTTATGCGGCGCTGGCGGTGGCGCTCGCGGCGGCGCTGCAGCTGGACGCGCTGTTCGAACGCGTCCAGGCGGGCGTCGCGTCGATTCCAGACGCAGAAAAAGACGCCGACTTGTGGCGGCTGCACGGTGAAGCGTGCATCAAGCGGCTGGCGGCGCGAAACGGGCTGGACCTGAGTGCTGCCGTCGACGACGATGATGATGATGATGGCGATGATGAACACACGGACGATGAAGATGATGATGATGATGATGATGATGGAGAAAAAGAAGTAGACGAAGAAGAGCTGAAAAAAGCGCGTTTTGATGTTGAAACGATGCAAAATGCTCGGTTTTCATTCATTCAAGCCGTGGAATATCTCAAAAAAGAAGCAAACGATCAAACACTCCTCAAAGTCACAATCGCCCAGCTACTCAGAAACTATGCCCTGGCGGTTAAGCAGTCGGACAAAAAATGTAAACAATGAATTCTTTTCTGGGCTGCTGTTGTTATCCTCAATTATGGCACTCTTTTTGTTAGCACCTGTACCGATTGCTGTTCTCACATTTGCCCTCAGTCTCATTGAAATTCCTTTTGATCCTTCCGCTCCCCTCATTCCTGAACAGGATTCCCAAGATTTATTGCACTCCACAAAGGCATCGTGTCTCTATTATCTAGCTCGATTCAGGGCAGCTGGCGGATCCGATAGTGGTGATGAACGAGGAGCAACACAAGATGCGAAAGAGTGTATCAGGGCACTAGGAATGGTTGTAGGAAAAGAGTCAAATGAATCCAATCAGGAACTAGTTGAGTACTTTTTCGAATTCTTCTTTTGCCAATGTTGGCATCAACTTTTTTTTTCATTCTTTCTCATTAGCTGGGACAATCCTACGTTTTCTTGAGCACAGTCACTGCGAATGATGATCTTGCACTTGCAGCCTTCTCACGCGGGGCCCAAATTTTGCGGGAAGTTCTTTCAAGGAATCCGTCAAACGAAACACTGAAAACGCAGCTTGCAGCGCTGGGAGCTGATGCAGATGATCTTGAGCAAGAAGATGTTGCCGACGAAGATGGAAACGTGTTTGATTTGGCAGCCGAGATTGAGAGAGACGATTCCCGATCGGATGAAGAAGACGAAGAAGACGAAGAAGGTGAAGAAGACGAAGACGGCGGAGAGTGGAGCGATGAGGATGAAGATTAAAAAACCTTGTTTCACTTTTCTCTTTTTTGTAAAAACTTTCAATGCTCATTTCAAGCGTCCATGGTAGAGACCGCCGCAAACTGCGACAGATCGGAAAAAGAGACCTCGTTGCAGCGGTAACTCACGGAACAAAAGTGAGGACTATGCGTTGCCGTTTGACGGGTGCCCCAAGATGGAAGTACACCTTTGCAAACATTGGTAATGTCTGTTGTCTGTGTCCCACAACTGATCTCTCCTGTAGTATACATAACCGACGAAACATCAACTCATGAGATCACTTCCTATGTCCTTCCTATTGAGATACATCCAGTTCCGATCGACGATCTAACTCGCCTTGATCACTACCGCCTCAAGAACAAACTAGATTCATGTCCTGCGCTCTGCAGCTCTCACACTGTTTTAGTCGTTGATATGAGCGGATCAATGAGAACCAGCGACGTTAGACAACTTTCGCACTCGGGCTGATGCTGTCTATGGAACCCTGGCGCTGGACTTTGTTGGCGCCCAGTTGGACAATGGCCTTCTTCGTGGGACAGATGTAGTTTCCGTGATCGAAATGAGAGACGAAGCTGAAGTTGTCTTTTCACGAGAGCCAATCACCAACCACTTTTTTAACGCACTACTTGAACGGAAAACAAAGTCTAAACCAGCTTCTCATGGAAATTACATCAATGCATTGGAGGAAGCGCAGCGCTTATTTGAGGTCGATGAAGACAACGACACATGCGCTCTCCTTTTAATTTTCATGTCAGATGGCAAACCCAGTGATAAAATCCCTCGTGGCGGCGGCTCTGTCCAAGATATTCTTTCTGATAAAGTCGAATCCATGGCTCTTGACTATGGGAATCGGTTCACTCTTGGAACAGTTGGTTTCGCAAAAAGCCAAGACTTTACAGTGCTGGATTGTATGGCGAAAGAAGCAACCAACAATGGATCCACTGGGATTTTCTTAAAGTCTGAGTCATGTGCAATTGCGCTTAGTCGTTCTATTTCGCGTTTGACGGCGTCGTTGAGTTTGACTAGAACGCGGTTGTCTTCTTTGGGGCATGCAGGCAGTACCGCTGGAAGAAAACTTAGACAAATTGCGCGAGAGGCTTTTCAGCAAGATGTCACGCAGCTTTCCAGCACTGGCTGGGAAGTGCATGATACTGGTCCTTGCAAAGGCATATTGGTCACCCTCCAAGAACTGCTGGAATGCATATCCCGTGAAAGAACCTATCGCTCAATTCGTTATTCGAAAAAACGCGTTTGGAGAAGGAGCAGAACGAATTGTTCACCAAGTGGTTGAAACAGACAATAAGGGACGTATTCTTGGGAAAATGTTTGTCGCCAAAGACAGTCGATTCATTCAAGAAGGACAAACCTCAAAAACAGCGTTCCATCAAGTGTTTTGCGATACTCAATTGAGAGCCGCGGATTTGGCTGCAAAGTTCAACGCGGAACTTGCGGTTCGAAGCCAATCAAAGAAACTTGCTCAAATCAAGTTCTTGGACTGTTATGTTTATTTGTTCAAAGATAATGGACAACTTCGGGGCTTACTTGTTGAAAAGATGCTTGATGACAAAAAGTACAAAAAGTGGAATGGGAATGATGGGTCAGTTGCCAACATGAAGACACCTTCTGAAAACGTGAACTTGGAGGAGCTCTTTGAAAACCTCCGCATTACTCCTGCTTCTGTACAAACCTCTCCATTGGCACCGCGTGTTCTAGGGTCACAAGAACGGCGTCGTGTGACGTTTAATGCAGCAATTCCTTCGAAAATCGGTGAAAACCACGCCGATTTTCCCCAGGCGTTTTCTCACTGGACCTACTATCACACCAAGCGCGAGTTCTTGGTTTGTGACTTGCAGGGTGTACTCGACACGACTGTAACGCCGCCCGTGTTTGAGTTCACTGATCCAGCTATCCATTGTGCAACCAATAAAAAGGGGCAAGAGCGAAAGTTTGGAAGGACTGATCGCGGGAAATTTGGGATCACAGATTTTTTCAAAACTCACAAGTGTAACGAGATCTGTGCTTTGATGGGATTGCCCAGTGATTCATAAGAAGAAGAAAAAAAAAGCGCTACGATAAACTTCTACTTGGGCTCGCATTTTTTTTATATTTGGCGGAAATAAAAATTCCCCACCCACGAGAGTGGTTTAGGGTTATTAAACATTATTCTCGTTTGGCTGGATGGTCGTTGTTGTTGAATCCCTCAAGGACTGCAATTTTCCGCCAGCAAGTATTGAAATTCGATTTGCCTTGAAATCTTCATCAAAGTGTGGAGTCTTTTCGAATCCAGACTTTGTTGACGGCAGCGTTGGCATGGTTGGTGTTGGAATTGAAACACCACCGCCGCCACCGCCGCCAGCACTAACGCCAGATTTCTTACGACTTAATGCAGCAGATTCGGCTGTTTTGGAGTTTGAGGCGTTTGCAGGCTCGCTCATTCCATTGCTGCCTTCCCGTTCACGATGCCAATTCAAACGTATTTTCATCGCAAGCAGAGAAGTCAAGCTCAACATCATTGCAATATAGCAAAGGCCCACCACGAAATTGAGGTAGGGATGGTCGTCACCAATCACGGCGCTGATTATGAAAAGCACCAATGCCACATAAATACAAAGGGAACACACAACCCCATGCTCGCAAATTAATTTAAAGTCAAGACCAATGAAATCTGTGAGATCTTTCATGGTCTTGAACAAGAACTTTGTGAAACAGTGCAGAAAGACTGTATCACACAAGATGGCAATAAACCCTGAAAAGAAATTCAATCCCATTGCAACTTTTTTAGCGACTCCGGACCATTTTTCGGGACCATAGTCTTCCATGATTTTGGCGAGACAAGGAAGGAGAAATATGACTGGAGACAATTTCACAACAAGTGCCATGAACCGAAAGGATTTGGGATTATGCCGTTTCATTATATGTGAAGCTCTGATCCAAGATACAAGGATATACATGAGTTCCACGCCTGCGATCCCAAAGCCTTCAAAAAGATGCTCCAGTTTTGCAATGTCGCGATAATGACTGACTTGGATACTTGCGACAAACCCATAGGCTCCCAAAACTCCAGATATTGTTCCGAAAAGCATCAAAGTGTTGAAGGGGCGTTTGAGTTCTTTAAAGTCCGGCCTTGAGGATAACGCGTAGATGCAGTAACCAAGGAACTGGAGTATCAGCAGAGCTGTCACAGTATATCCAACGTGAATCGCGACTTGGTCTTGCCAAATATCATTGGACGTTGTATTTCTGAACTGGGCGGGCATTGCAGGCAGGGGCTGGTGTAAATCTCAGAAAAACAGTAATTGCAAATCATCTCAAAATCTAAAAGAAAAAAAACCAATGCACAATGTATGGTGGAAACATCCAATCAATAAATTTCAACTTTGTATCGTGTTTTTTTTCTTTTTCTTTTTTTTTCTTTTATTTTTTATTTTTTTCTCTTTCTGGTTTCTTGAAGCCCTTACCCCCAGAGTTCAAAATATGCAGTCAAAACTATCTCAAGAGTTTTGCTTACTATGTTATGTCAATGAAGCTATGCAAATTCCGTTTTGTGATTCTTCTTTTTTCCCCCAGCGGACGATGTCTCGGTAAGAACTTCAAGTTCTTGATGAAATGAATTTGTTTGGGGCTTTCGATAGTATTCCAGCCGTACTTTCATCATCAACAACGATGACATACATGCCAACAATGAAATGTAGACGAAGCTGGTGACCAGATTGTAAAATTCACTGGCTTCTCCAATCAGAATACAAGTCACAAACACTATCCCACCGGCATAAATGCAGAGTGAACAAAACACTCCATGCTCAGATATGATAGTGAAATCTCTTTCGATGGTATCCAAGGCTTCCTTACTTTTCAAAAGAAACCGAATGAAACAGTTCAAGAATATCGTGTCGCACAATGCCGTGGCCCCAGCAGCCATGAACGTAGCAATAGTCACCAAAAGCTTGAATTTCTGCACCCAAACGGTAGGACCATAGTCCTGCAGTAACTTGGCAACTCCAGGAAGACTGAAAACCAATGGCGATATTTTCACAAACACATTCATGAATCTGAAAGACGCGGGGTTATTTCTTTTCATGAGATCAGACGATCGGATCCAGGAAACTAGAATGTACATCAGTTCAGCACCCGCAAGACCCACTATTTCCATGATTTCCACTTTGGTGGTTCCGCGATAGTGGTCGAGCTTAACACTTTCAGCAAAGCCATAGCCTACAAATACTCCAGAAATAGTCCCCAAAAACATGAGAATGTTGAAAGGGCGTTTGATCTCTTTGAGTTCGTGCGTCGTGAAGTACATGTAGATTGAGTACACCAGAAATTGGCCAGCCACAGCTGACATAATAGAATATCCCATTTCTATCGCAATTTGATCTTGCCACTGTATTGTGGAGGATGTTTCGTTCATCGAAGAGAGACGGTAGAGAGAGTATTTGACAATATTCCGTAAGGTTAATCTTCTCCATATTTCACAACATATGATGTTTTTACTTTTTAAGAATACAAGGCAAAGGTAACTGCGGATATACATTTGATTCAGATTTTAGCATCTTCAACGTCTTCGTCAATGTCCAATATTCGTTGCTCCATCATTTCCAAACTCTTCATACAAACCATTCGTGAACTATTGTACACCCACCACAATGCTTTCAAGCATCCAATGATTATAGTTACTACTGTTAATGCTCCTCCCAACCCGTCATTTTGCACTCGCACCGCCCTCCGCATTGCTGTAACCCGATAGAGCCCAACTCCAGCCACTGAAGACGAAGCGCCTAAAAGCCCCACCAGAGCCAATCCCGCCGTCAAATGCACCCAATTCACATGGTACCAAGAAAGCAACGTTTCATCCGTCAAAAACCGATGCACAAGAACATCAAAGTCATCCTCCAAATCATCCGCGGAAATCTGCATCAGCTCTGCGATCGATCCTCTTAAAAAAGCCCAAATGAAGAATTTGGCCAGAAATCCCGCAAAGAGGACCAAAGTTGAGAATGTAAGGATCGCAAGAAAAGTGATGAGGAGGTTGTTTCTGAGCACGTGAGCCCATTTTGTGCGTTCAAAGTGGTATTCGTAGTTGCATTGATCACATTTGAAGAAGGAGTTGTTGTTTGCGGTAACCTGATTGTTGGGGGGGTCAATAAGAGAATAAAGTTGGGGCGGATATGAACCTTTCGCCACTCGTTTAGACAACTCAAATGCACGTATTTCATTGACCCTTTGCATTTACAGGGAGAAATGAGGCGACCCAAATCAATAGCGGGATCATTGTCAAGAGGCTCTTGATTGCCATCATCATCTTCGGAGTCTTCACTGCAGAAACAGATTCTGCAAGTGCGATGTTGATCTTGGTCTCTGTTCTGTTTCTGCTTCTGCTGTTGCTGCTGGTTGGTTTCGAGTGTTGGTAGAGGAGGGGACTGACTTGAATGCTTGGATTCATCACTCTGATGCAGAATGGATGGGGATGACACAAGCCCCTCTGCTTCATGATTGACATTTTCGGTCTCGGATCGTTCAGATCCCTTGAAGTTGAAGCCCTCCCAGTACTCCCACTCTTCCTCTTCCAGAATGTGTTCCTGAAGGTGGTTCTTGCTCATGTTGTCCAATTTATAATGAGGAATTTGTTGGAACACGCAAAATAGCCTGTATTCTTAAAAACATTGTAACATGTCTGACTCTTCTTGTATTCTTTGCTTTTATCTTCTTTGCTGGATTCCTTGGCCAAGTTGATCATTCCGACCTTGCTAATGACTATCACGCAATTGAAGCTGGTCTTGGGCGGTGTTAATGTCTTTGAACACCGAAGTTTGACAGATGCCACATTTGTTGTCTTCGCGTTGCATGGAATTGTAGGCTTCAGCTCTAGGGCCATGGTGGCAGTAAGGTATCAGAGAAAGCGACTAATTGTGCGTGTATGGGAAGTTTAGGAGTGTTTAGGTTTTGGTTCTTGGTGTTGTATTTTGAAATGGGCTGTGTGGTCTCGGCAACTATTGTTTGCAGACTCCAGCACCGTGAATAAAATGTCGACAAACTCAGAGGTTGAATGAGTGGAATTTGAGGGAATTTGTCACTTTGGTTGAGCAATGAAAAATATCTAAAATAAAAATGGCTGCCACGATTCGATCGTCTCTACTGAATTCAAAGAATATTGTTGATATTTCGAGTACGATTCAGACTTCAAATGATATGGACTGGGGTGACGACGATGGAGAAGACTTCGTCGATGGTGGAGTTGGAGTGACACGGGAAGATGAATTGTTTGACTTGATTGTAGGGACCCTCGAGGATCTTTTAATGGGTATGCATGCCAATATTTTATGGAATATGACTTGGGCTGCGGGCGCGAGGGATAGTATCTAACACGACAAATATTGAAGATGATGCGTTTGTTGACTTTCAAAACAAGTTTATGGAATCAAACTGCAAACACTTTTCCACGACTGAAGATGAAAACAAACTCATTTATATGGATATTTTCAGTGCTTATGTAAGTCCTTCGAGGTTTGCAGAGATACAGTCAATTGACCGATTCATAGAATGTGAAAGTCGAAGCCTATATTGAAAAAAAGCTTCGTGCGGAGATACCGGATTTCACTATGTCTGAATTCTTGAATATGTTGAGGTGAATAATATTCGTTGTCCTTTTTGGATTGTTGAAAACGATTTAGATCACGACCGGAGCAACTTGAGGGAGATGTATTTGATATGATGGCGACAATTGGCGACTTTTCAGCATTTAAAGATATGATGGTTAGTTTCAAGCAGGAGCAAGAAGGGAGTGGAATCGATCTGTCCGGTCTCTTGGCAGTCACAAACTCTAAATCGCGCAAATAACGAACAACGAAATATATTTTTACAAACAACATGTTGAAATGAGGAAGCCCAATTAATAAAACTAATCCCACCAAGAAGAGTAGTCAAAGTTCATGCGGCTCTTGCAGTCACGGCAATCAACGCATATAAAGTCCTGCTCTCTTCGGGCGCCGCCACCGTCACTCCCTCCATACCCTGAAACTTTAAGCATCCAATCTTCTAAATCCCCACATCCCGCGCAGGCCGGTGCATTACAAGAGGAACATTTCAATAGCCTCCCAACTGATGATGTGCCGCCAAAAGACAGCTCCAGAACACGGTCTTTTCGATTGCATCGATCAATATCCGCATATAAAGCAACATTCTCGCTATTGAATGCAGAATTCTGGAAGAAGTTCAGAGGTGGGGGAAAACAGCCCAAACATAACTGTGCATTACAGCTTTCACAAGCATCAATACTATTGATGCAAGTTCGGCAGAATCGGTGTCCACACCCGTCACACTTTTTGGAGAGTATAGCTGATAAATTCGTGTGGTTCGGATGGGAACAACTGACGCTGTCCCCCTCAACTGCTGATGCAACAGGATGGACCAGCAGAGAAATTTCCGACGGCAATTCTTTTGGCTCCTGGTCCCCAAAATCAAAGCCACTATCGTCCTCATCATCGGAGTCCTCATTGTCAACCTCATCTTCCAAGCCAAAACTCCAACCCGACACTCCCCCACCTCCCCACCTTCTTCGCTCTGATTTTTGTTCATTTCTTAGAGCAGTGCGTTGTTTCTTCCGCGCAACCGCTCGGTCCCTCCATTCTTGAACAACCCTCGAAGTAGTTGATTCCGCAACATTAAACAATGAATCCTCCTGGTTCTTGCTAGCTGATAAATCCAAAATCGTAATTGGTTCAATAGCAGCAGCCGCTTTTGCTTTCCGTGCATCCTTCAAGCAACCAGCTGTGTCCAGTTGTCGAAAACAACATGGAGGACACACTGCCCAGTCCCGCTTCCACGAAACAGGCTGCAACAAAGTGGAATAAACTTTGATTTGCAAGTTCTTTGATTCGAACGCGGATGCTTGGATGGCCCCATCACAACCAACTGCGGGCGATGTTTGGAAACAGCGTTCACACAAAAGGTCCTGCTGGGACAGCCGCAAGAGATGCCACCAGTCGATCTTGACAACAATTCCGTTTTTTGAAAGAAGAGTTGGGTTGCCATTAAGCACTCTGACAAGGAGTAAATCAAGTGTCAAGTTTAACCGTGACAAAACAAAGGGTTGCAGCAAGTGCTGGTGAGACTGAGTTATTCGACGGAGAAGAAGCGGCGAAGCATAAAGTAAATGCTGGATTTGATGGATTGTCGTCGATGTGTCTTTGGCAAGGGCCTCGAAGATTTGAAGTTGTATTTCGAGCGGAAACATAATTATTCAGAGTTATTTATTATTTATCTTAAATATTGGTCTCGTTTCTTCTTCGATTTCAACGTTTTCAATTATCATCTACAAAAATAGCATTCGCTGTTTGAGTTTGCTTTTGGTGGCACAAAAACCGTACCTGCAAGAAGCGTGTAATTCCCCACACAGACGATGGCGACAGATGATTTCCACTGATTAAGCCACTAAACAGATCGAATCCCTTGTTTCCAGGTGCTTTGTGCGCTAGTGGCGCAGCTGCGCTGGACAGTAATGGCGGTGGTTCTGATGCTACTCTTTTCCTTCCAGTGTCCTCGGGTTTCCGAGTAAGTTTAGGCAGCGCGTTGGCGTTCTCAGATTCTGTTCTGGGTCGTTCCGTCGATTCAAAATCATTGGCTGGTGTGGAATGCTTCTGCGCTGTGTTGGATATTCTTGGCAAAAGTGCACCGTTTGCCTGGACTACAGTAGGGATGTTTGATTTTCTATGAGATGTCAGTAGTGTTGCTATTCGATGCAGTGATTCCGTAGTTGCAGTTTCTGGGGACAACTTTCCAAAAAAAAAAAAAAAAAAAGGCGAATTAAAATATTGCTTTCATCATTTTCAATCACAACATACATGGCGATACATATCCATAAATACATTTAACGTCCAGTACACTTGCTTGTCCAAGACTTCCACTGCTGAAAGAGCTTTATGAATAGTCGGTAGTGGATCAGATTCACAGATTCTAATAATAGCGTGCACTAGCTTATCAGAGAGGAATGGGTCCTATTTATATTCACATCATTTGGAAAACTGACATAAAAGAGAAGGAGTTTTGTTTTTAATAAAAACCTTCAACTGGGAAATCCAGAATAGCAACAAGTCAATCAGCAATGATATTTGACCCAAATTCAAAGAGTTCCGCCTTGTTTTGTTCAGGTGATATCCAGTCTCCATTTCCATTTCTTCCTCCAGCTCTTCCCAACAAGTCGCCACACCACCACCACTCAAATTCTCCTTTTGCTGCGTTGAAATTTCTTCCGAATGAGGATTCTTGCCGACACTCCAATTCCCGAAATTAATTTCCCGCATCAAATTCAACATATCAGAATCAATTTTTGAGTTGTACTGGAAAGAAGATATCCGTTGACACATGTAGTTTGAAGATTCCAAGTGATTCGAAAGTGACAATGATGAAGATGATAAGAGAATTGATTTGAGTTGTTTTGTGAGAACATGAACAATCTGCAGGTTTTTTTTCGCCCGAGTGAGCAACGAACACATGAAATTCCCACCCAAGGACCAACAAGTCATACCTTTGGTACATTCCATAAAGACCTCAATTCCATTCCGTGTAAGAACAACCGCTGGTTTTCCATCATTTCGTGGAATGTAATCGGCTTGACGATTATGTTCACGATTTTGGTTGGCGTAGCGACCAAAGAGCTGCTAGCAATCGAAACAGAATCCATTGTAGCATATGAAGAAGATATTTCTTGATCTTCGCTGATCCTTATCGCTGGGTCCTTGTGAGGACTGAAAAAGGGTCGCGATATCGTGATTGGGTAGATTGCGTTAAGGGTTATAAGGTAATCTTTAAATTGGTGGACAAAAGCCTGTTGTTTTGCTGTTTGGACTGACTTAGGCCTGTTTTTTTTTGTGTCAAAACCATGCATCGAATTAATAAATCAACTACAACAAATACCGTGCATGTCGTACAAATCGAATCGCCTATAGTTTAAATATGTATGGTATGGTTAAGGATACAATGAATTTCTTTCTTTGGAAGGGATACGTACTTCGTGTGGAGTTTTGTTTTGAGCGTAAACAAGATAACAAGCAATCGTCAGTCCGGTTCTTCCTTATTTGAATATTCAGCATCAATTCATTCAGCCTTTTTTATGTATGCAATTACCAAGTCCAGCATGGCAATGAACCGCGACTTTCCCATTCAAGATATCCAAATCGTGTGCCATAACTTGAACAATTTGAAGCATATAGCTCTTTTCAGGAACATCCATATCCGCCCTAAACACGATAAAATGAAATTGAGTCTCTCATAAAAAAAGTTGCGTCGCGCATTTTTTTTCCTTGACGAACCATCCGAATCCATAATGTGAAATCCCTTCGTTCATCCAATCTTCTGGGACATAACTAAAGCCAGAACTCCCACATCGTGGATCGATTCCATCTCCACAATTAGAATGTTCATTTGCAATCTGTAGATTGAATATAGATTTGATTCCTGCTTCTTTGAACACCGTGATTAGATTATACTCGTTCATCAAACGCGTCGATGGCCTTTGCATAGCTAGAATCGAGGGTGTGATCCTTGTTTAAAGTTTTTTAAAGTCACTTTGATGTATCTGTGTCCCCCCAAATGTTGTGCACTACCATGTAGAATAAAGCCCGTCGATTGCGTTGGGATGGGCTTCATCGCGTGTCCATAGTTTATAGTTTTCGTATTTGCAAGAAACTCCGCCGCAAAAGTAACAATGGACAGACGACATGAGTTTTTTTTTGCTTTGTCTCCCTTTCTGTTTTTCGTTCTGGAAACGTCAAGGATCTCGGAACTTCTTTTTGCCAATAAAAAAATACTTGAAAACAATGATTCGCTTCATCAAACCCACGTCTTCTTGCACAGCCAGACTCCTCAATCCCATTGCATGCCATAGCAGCAAGGCATTTAAAGTCCGCTACTCATCATCATCAGCAACAACGAAGTCCACTTTCTCAGAAGAATGGGCCAGAACCCCGCCAACATCGGACGACCAAGGCGACCGCATCGAATTCACAATCAAAATCCCAAAGCCCATTCGCCCACAGAATGAACCATTGGACAATAAGCGGGCAAGACTGCTGTGGAGTGTGCGAAAGAGAGGGATTTTGGAGGCGGATTTGCTCTTGTCAACGTTTGTGGACAAAACGAGATTGGCTGGGATGAGTGCGTTGGAGTTGGAGCAGTTGGATTCGTTGTTGGAAGAGGTTTGTTTGCTTTTTTTGTATTGTATTGGATAGATGAATAATAACATGGTTTGGTTTTCCAACAAAAAACAGAACGACTGGGATATCTACTATTGGGTCACACAGGCGAAACCAACCCCACCTGAAGTGGAAGCGTTTGGATTCTGGGCCGATTTGGTGGAACATTCCAAAAACAAGAGAAAGGATATTCTGCGTATGCCTGAACTGGACAGAAATTAGCTTGTGTGTTTTTCTCCATCTCAAAAATAAGAAGTCTATTATTGATTCCGGGGTTTTGTTTTTGAATAAGTGTGGCATCGGGTGAGTTTTCATCGCACGAAGAATGAATTAATATCTCCAACCACCCATCAACCAAGCGCCTTCTGGAGAAATCGATTGATTCATCGACAAGACGAATAACTGCAAGATTCAAAAGATTCTTTTTTTGTGGCTGTGGGCATTGGCGCGCAGAAGAAAAAAATTTAATCGGAGGATGACCGCAGCCTTCCCTCTGCTTTTTTTATCCAAATTCGAACGACGAGCAGGAGGATAATGAGGAGCAAATTAAACCCCTGATCAAGGAGATATTTTCATAAATACAGACACTACCCTCTCACCTGGTCTAGCAAAGAACATCCACCAATAGCAATGGAAAAGACTGCCAAAAAAATTTAATTTGGTACTCGTTGATTTGACACAGCCACGCCGATGATAGAGTCCTTTCAAAGCGTCGTTTGGCACTGCCACCCAAGCCATGCAAAAAAAATTTATTCATCGAATTTTTGGGTATTTAAACCTCAAGCTGAAATTGAAAAAACACTAAAATGATTTTCAACGTCCCGGCTCTTGCAATTGCAGCTGTATGCAGCACCATCACTGCAGTCTCCGCTGCCCCAGTAGCTCCAGCCGCTGCTAAAAAGGGGGTCGTCCCCGCAGCCGCACCCACTGTCCTTGAGATCAACACTCTTCCAAATGCCGCTACCGCCAACTCAAACGCTACCACAGAAGGCGTCCAAGCCATTCTCAGCATCTACGCAACAAGAAACAGTGACTGGTGGGGCTGGGACGTTACATCTCGCGACTTCCCCTTCAGCGGCGACGTAGGCAAGGATATTCAAGCGTGCGGGTCTTGGGTGAACAGCATCAACTTGCGTTTCTTCACATGGTCTGGTGAGACGGGGAGATGCTATGCCAAGAGTCCCAAAAAGACCATGTCCGCGCCCAATGGAATTGTTTTCAGAAACAAGGACCATCAGTGGTGGAATGGGTACATGGATGGGTACGATTTCCCATATGACTTTGATTTGAGGGCGATTCCGAACCAGAACCAGGCGGATTGCATGTACCGCTGTCTTGAAGACGGAGGTTGTCATATTGGTGTTTCTGTAAACAACCAATGTTACTTGAAGGGTCCCAAGGTTGGGTTCAGTGACAAGTACTGGGCTGGAATTCTTCGTTACTAAAGAAAAAAAAAAAAAAAGAAGGCGTTTTTTAGTTTTCTATGAATACGGTTTTTTCTGTCTTTTTCAATCTCATTTATCCGCATTGAAATATAGTATTGCTAGAGATTTTGTTTCAATTGTGATATATTTTTTCCGTATAAACCAAACAAACAGCAGCGTCGTTTCAAGCCCGGATTTGCACCTTCATCAAAACCCCCCCAGATCGCGCACGCTCGGGAATGACGGCGCCGGTCTTAGTCCGTGCGGATTTCAAAAAGTAGTGGCAATCAACAAGGCAGGAATCGGCATAAAACGAGTTGCTGGTCTTGAAGTCACTTTTGTATTGATTTTTATTTACTTTTGGAGTCCCCTCAAACTGACAATTACTCGCTCCAAATAAGGGAAAAACAGACAACTTGACCAAACAGTGACCGACGTGGCGAAGCCCGAGTACTGCCCCACCCTCTACTCCCATTCAAATGTTCCTTCTTGAACTCAAACTGGATCAAACCAGTTTCAAAGTCATGCACAGCGATCTAGACGGAAAAGTATGTGATTGTTGATTACTCACCCTTGCTCACTCCAAACCTCCCCCCCCCCCCCCCCCCCCCCCAAAAAAAAAAAAAAAAAAACAAATGTATTAGATTGAACAATCCCTCGTTGACGAACGCGTCCAAACATTGAACGACAATGTCATCCCTCTCTTCCCACACCACCAAATCTACAAATACATGGTCATCATGATCCCATCCATCATCAGTCTCATTTACATAATCATTGAATTGTTTCCTCGTGGTGCATCGACTTCTCCTTCGTTGGACTCTACCAGTTGTTTGCAAGGAATCACAGATTGTATCAACAGCGTCACTGATACTAATACCGCTGCTGCTGGCGGCGCTCGTAACAATAACACTCTCATGAATGTTCGAAACGCTGCAATAGGCGGTGTGGCCGTATCATTTCTTTTTCACCTTGTTATATGGAAGCGAAACACGTTGGAACTCGCAAAGGCTGAGGCAGCCCTCATTTCAACATTGCAAAAATTTAATCTCGATGAAGAGTTGGAAGGCATCACGTGGAGTTATGAAAAGAAGGCGGATGGGAGTCGTGTATTTAAGCATGTAAAGTGTTTCCTAAAAAAAAACTTTTTTTTTTCTTTCTTGCTTATACAGAGTTAAATTCCACATGCCTTTCACATAGTTCGTGCGCCTCTCGGCTTGTACGGGGGCTGAGGATAGCATGTACTGGGCTGGAAAAAGTCTCGCAACAATCGCGTCACACGATACAGATACAGGAGCAGACGCCACACGTCTTGACATTAACGCACAAGATGAATCCGCATTACGTGATTTAATTTTGGAAAAAAAGAATTCCAGTGCAGTGCATTTGTGAAAAAAAAAGAATACAAACCTCTCATATTTATTTATCAACAGCATTTTTTTTTTTTTTTTTTTTTTTTTTTTTTTTTTTTTTTTTTTTTTTTTTTTTTTTGGGTTCGCTTACACAAACACGTGAATCTCGTCACCATTGACGAAATCAAAATACCCAACCTCCCTCATCTCCTCGTCCAACTCAACAGTCCCAATAACACCACCAGCACCACCTCCAGGACCCCTTTCTTTCGCCTCAACCACCCCCGACACCCCACGCATCCGGAACCCACCCCCTTTAACCCCAAGAACTCTCCCCACAAGCGCACGTAACGCCCTCAACGTCATTGTCAAGGGAACCTTCTTCTCCACCCTCTTCTTGACATCACCCGCCGCCGCCGCCCCCACTTCTTGTCCTTCAATCAAACAAAACACAAGCACCACAAGTCGGTCCTTCAACGCGTTGCTCGTGACACTGGCAGGCGCCACCTCTGGTTCCCCGTGGATCCCGCAAAGCTCCTTGTACCGCGGATGGAACTCTTGCACAAGTTGTTGAATCGCGGATTCCCTCTGTGTCATTGCTACTGCTGCTGCTGCTGCAGCCGCGGCTTCATCAGTGCCACCGGGTGCTGACACAGAAGCAGAGTTGATAGTACCAGCAGCACTGGTACTGGTACGCAACACATGCACCCATTGCGCAACTTTCCCCAAATAATACAACTCGGCATCGGACCGGTCACGTTGGGAAATCACTTTCCCATTGATTCGCGTTGCTTTCGCGAGTCGGGCTGTGATTTCATCGCTTCGAGAAATGTGCGATGCTGTCGTCGTCGTCGTTATAGTGGCGGTCGAGTCGCGATCTGCGGCGGTGGCGGCCGCAGGGATTTGAGTAGGCGGGTGGAGCAACAGACATGGGTTATCTCTCACGCGAATGTCAACCAACACTGGGAACGAGTTGAGTGTGTGTATCGAAGTGTATGAATTGATTCTGTTGCATGTCAAGTTCAGAGTTGTTAGGTGTGGGAAGATGGTTTCAATTTGTAGTTGTAGCGGTGTAGTGATGTCCGTGATTTTGTTGTTGCTGAGGTTGAGAGTGGTGAGACGGGGCATGTGGGTGGATACAAGGCGGCAGATTTGGGGCCATGAGGAGAGGTTGTTTTGGTCCAAATGAAATGCTGTTAGGTTGGGGAATAAAGGGGGTTGCTGTCGTTGTTGAAGATCTTCATTGAGTTTAACGTCAGTGGACGGTGGATACTTTGCATCCCCAAGCGATGCCATGTTATTGAATCCGAGAAACAGAGCCTCGATATGTGGGATATGGGGCGCAAGTCGTTCAACATCATCCCAACAAATATTGGTTGAATTCAAGGCCAAGATTTTCAAGTTCCCGAATCCGGCGGTTAAAAGACTACCCACCGGATCCAATGTGACCGAGTGGTCAAATACGAGTCGATTGCTGTTTAGGCGAAGGGATTCCAAGTGGGGTAGTTGGATCGTGATTCGAGCCACATCTTCCCAAGTCTGAAATAGGTTTCGACTTAAATCCAAGTCTTGGACGAGAGGAAATGTCTGTTGGATGGCGTTTGGTGATTGGTCTGCTTCAATCGTGCCTGATGAGTCTGTATTGGCGTGTTGTTGCTGTATCCTTTTTAGAGTCTGGTCCACCCATCCAATCTGCATCCCTGCTAACCCCAATATCGTAATCCCTTTAAGCGAGCTGAGTTTTTGCCTCATCTACCAAAATAAAAGAATAAGTCGTTTTCAGATACGAGGTTTAAAAAAAGCATGTGAATTCTCGTCCTCACCTTCTCCCAGCCAACCATTTCCACCTCAACATCTTCATTCGGTCTACGAGTTTTCAGACCCGAACTCTTGACATTTTGATTCACTTTAAGTTCTTCAGAATTATCCTCCACGTAGCGTTCTCGCACTGCACTCAAAAATGTCCTCGCCAGTAATACTTTTGAGGAATCAGCGCGTATAAAGGACGCCGAATTCGGAACCGAGACTTTGAATAGGTATACTGCAGCGTTTTTCGGATCTTGGCCGCTGTGTTTGCCGCTGTGTTATCCGATGCCGTTTTTTTTTTAGGATCACACAGTAAATATCAAGTTGTTCTTACCGAGATGGATCATCCCACTCAACGCCAAGCCAACTTTTGCCGTCGATTTCTCCTTCATATCGAATGGTTCCGCGGTGGCCGGTATCACTGATTTCGAGGCGATGCGACACAAGACTCAAGGGTGTGGAGTCCGAGGAGGTCATTGCGAGCATTCTTCAATAGAATTTTTCTTCCACCCCTCCCTACTTTATTATTATAGAAGATGCAATTCTAGTCAGATCCTTGTATACATAATAAAGCTGGAAAATATTCTATTTGATAAATGAGTATGGCGGGGGGTTGGTATTCGGGGCTGGGTATTGCGGCTGTTGGAATTGAAATTGAGTGTTTTCGGGATATGGCGCGTTATTATTAGAATATTGCATAGGTTGCTGCATGAATTGCATTTGAGGGTGTCCTGGTGGTGGTGCTGCTGGATGCGGGTAAGGGTATTGCTGCGATCCTGGGAATGGTGATGGTTGTCCAACCATCATGTTGTATTGAGGCTGGTAAGGTTGTCCCATGATGTTTGGAGATTGTTGGTATTGGCTGAAAGGAGGTGGGGGACTTTGTTGGACCATATTGGGGTATGGTTGCCCGTGTATTCCCGGTGCAACAGATAGATCTCTCAATAGAACAAACTGATCTTGCCCAGTTAGTTATACATGGAGACGAAAAAAAAACTGCTTACATGTCTAGTGTGGTGTCGACGTGAGTTTCCGAATCCAGTAGTTTCGATCCTAGTTTCAGTGCTCCAAATTAATCCGGCAGGACTATCAAGCCTATTAAACTCTCCAATAATTTTCGGAAGCTCAAGAAGAACAGTCTTTTTTTTCTTGCTGTGAATGAACTTGACAATGAGTACAAGGACAAGCGTGAGGCCGCCAGTAACCATCCAGACTATTTTGACACGATTCATGATATCTTCAGCCTCCGGCGATAGACATAGCTGATTTCGATATGATCGCGTGGATTTATCATAGTATTGGCACATTGGGGCGTCAGCGGGGGCTGGTTTGTTGTATTCCGCACTGTTGATTGACAAGAGATGGTGGATCAAACCGGCAATCAGGCCAATACATGATCCAAATGTCCAATAAGCCTCATGACTGTTTATTAGCTTGATTGGTTCGCAAAGAGAGGTTCTGATTGTTTCAAAACGCGCTTTGGCGGTTTCCGGGTGCAGCTGTGAATATCTTTAGCTTTTAGAGCCTGAGGGAAAGAGAGGGAGCATACCCGTGTTTGCGTGGAGTCCTTCGCAAACTGGAAGCCCTCGACTCGCAGCACGAGCAGCAGTGCGGGCTCGTCGGGGAACGAAGGGGTTTGGCCCATCTGATAATCTGATTTTCCAAAAGAGCGAAAATCCGAAATCCGATGTTTGTTCGCGAGTTCAAGCGGCGGCTGGCGACTCTCGCGGGGCGCCACCGCCTCGGCGTGTGGACGCAGCTGTGCGCGGCGCGCGCCGCCGGTCCGGGCGACGCTGCGGCGGCGGCGCCCGGCGTCTCAGCGGCAGCGCTGGCAGCGGCGTTCAGCGGCGCGGACGACGCTGCGCGCAGTGCGTACTGGCACTCGGGCGCGCATCTGCTGGTGGGTCGGCGTGGCGCTGCGCAGCGAGTGTTTAACCGACTGAAACGCGCAGGGATGGGCCCTCGAAGCGCACTTTGGCGACGATGTGCTGCTGGACGACGGCCCGCCGCTTCAAATGCAGGGAACGGTGGGCGGGGGCTTCTTCTACGACGGGCTGCTGGTGAAGAACGGAAAACACCTGGTTGAGTCGCAACTCGACAACTGGTCCAAGAAGCTGTCCATCCATCATCCCGAGTCTGTCTTGAACTTGAATCACATCAAGAGCCAGATTCATTCTCTCGCCTCTGATTCAACAAAAGTCTATCATGCATCAAACTCTGATCTCGAAGCTGTCACAAAACTCATGAAAACCCTTGCTGCAACTAAATCTCGGTTCGAGCGCCTTGTTGTATCTCGGTCTGAAGCCCAGGATCTATTTGCATATTCTCCTCTCAAATTAGCGCTTTTGGCAAAGATCCCTGAAACAGCAGAAATCACTCTGTACAAGTGTGGTGACTTTATTGATCTATGTCGTGGACCTCATTTACCACACACTGGCTTATTGTCGGCAACAAAACTCCTTCGAACCGCGTCGGCAACTTTGAGTCCTTCATTAACAACGGCAACCACATCTCCGTTGACTCGAGTCTATGGAATCACATTCCCTCGATCAAAACAGCTTACAGAATGGATAGCTGACCAAGAAGATGCTCTTCAGCGAGACCATAGAGTTATTGGGAAACAACAGCAACTGTTTGCAATGCATCCAATGAGTCCTGGAAGCGCCTTCATGTTACCCCATGGAACTCGAATTGCGAATCGTTTGATGGACTTTGTGCGGCGAGAGTATCGAAAGGACGGATACCATGAAGTTGTGACACCATTGGTGTTCAACAAGGAATTATGGGTCACCAGTGGGCATTGGGAAAATTACAAGGACGACATGTTTTTGGTCAATGGGGGATCATCTGTTCCCGAATCAAGTGTGGAATCGAAACCTGATACTCCTGAAAGCAGTCACATTGGATGTAATCATGGTCATGAACATCAAATAGAGCTAGAAGAAGAATATGGTTTGAAGCCAATGAACTGTCCCGGTCATTGCCTTGTTTTCGCAAACAAGAGTTACTCTTACCGCGAGCTCCCTGTTCGACTAGCCGAATTTTCGCCCCTTCACCGGTAAAAGCCCAAGTTCTTTATTTTTTTTAATGATTTTTCCAACCAATCTCACTTTTTCCTTTCCCTCCCACCCTTGGGAACCAGAAACGAAGCCTCAGGAGCCCTCTCTGGTCTCACACGAGTCCGAAAATTCCACCAAGACGACGCCCACATATTCTGCACACCCTCCCAGATCCAATCCGAAATCAGCAACACCCTCCAGCTAATCTCAAAAATCTACACGGCCCTCCAATTCCCAAACTACACCCTCGCACTCAGCACGCGACCGACAGAGAAATACATTGGCTCCATCGCGCAATGGGATCTCGCTGAATCCGCGCTCAAAAACGCACTGGAAGCAACCAAAACCCCATACACAATCAAACCAGGCGATGGAGCCTTTTACGGCCCGAAAATCGATATCATGGTGAAGGACGCGATCGGCAGGAGCCATCAGACGGCGACTGTGCAATTGGATTTCCAACTCCCGCAACGGTTCGGGTTGCACTATGTGACTGAGGCTGGAACGCATGCGACGCCGGTGATGATTCATCGCGCCGCGTTGGGTAGTGTTGAGAGGATGATGGGGATTTTGATGGAGCATTATGCGGGGAGATGGCCGTTTTGGATTAGTCCGAGACAGGCGGTTGTTATTCCTGCGGCGATGGAGGGGGATGTTGTGGAGTATGCGAAAGCAGTGGGTGAGGCGTTGAAGTGTGCGGGTTTCGGGTGGGATGCTGAGGTTGTGAAGAAGAGAATTGGGGAGGGAGGGGAAGGGGTTTTTACGGGGATTGAGGCAGGGGATGGGGGTGGTGGGTTCTTTTATGTTGATACCAGAACTCATGATGTTGATCAAACGCTGGGGAAAAGAGTTCGAGATGCTTGGGTGGCTCGGTATAATTTTGTAGTTGTTGTTGGACGCAGGGAACTGGAGAATGGAACCGTCTCGTTGCGAATGAATGCCGACAGCAATTCGAAAAAGGATCAAAATCTTGGGGAAATGACGATTCCTCAAGTCATTAAAATGTGGAAAGAATTGTATCCAAGCGGGAAATAAAAGATTTCTGTACCCAACTTAAATCTATTTTTTCTTCAAGACGACACATTGAGAGCCACGCATCCTTTGCTATTGTCTGCTTCAATCGTATTCGCACTAGCAAAGAGCGTTTGGGGTGGGACTTGCTCTCCAGAAGCACGCAAGTATACATACTGTATTGCAAAAACGTCAAATACCGCGCTGTACGACACAATTTTCAAAAACAAAAGAATTTTCCGAAACTCACATATCGAATAGGACCACGCCCCCTTTTCGACCCAATCAATTCAGTCTTTGCCTCACACGACCAACACAACCCAACAACCCCATCACAAGCGTTAAATTCCTCCAAAACGCGTCTGAGAACCACTTCTCCAGCCCGCTGCTTCCAAATCGAGAGTCTCCAAAACCCAAATGAAATCAAACTCATTGTGACTGCTGCTACTATAGCCGCGTTTTGCATGTTCTTGAAAGCTTGCGATTGACTCTCGGGAAGGCAGGGTGCTGTATAGTATGATCCTTGCATGGTGTTATCGTAAAATATGCATTGGGGGACATTTTCTGTCACTGAAGGGGGTGGCGCGTTAAGTGATGACGTGTATTGAATGTAACAGTATATTCCAGCCACCAAAACGGGTGTAAACGTCACCAGAACTTGAACCACTGTTAATTTTGGGAATTTGGGGCCCACCTCCTTGTTGAGAGTGCTGATGCGCGCAGCTAATAAGTTTGGGTCCTTTCAAAACAAGAGGGTTGGAACTTGGTGGCAGAGGCTTGAAAAAATTTTCCATATGAAACCCCCACTCACCACTCCAAGCGTGTTTTGAAGAATTGGATTGAAAGTTTGTCCCTGCAGCTTCAACTCAAGAAGGGATGGGTGGTGGTGGTTCGTTTGCGCCATCAAAGATTGTCATCACCTCAACTATGTAAATCACTAATTCACACCCCACAAGAAGCCGCGCTTGGTGAATAAAAAAAAAAAAAAAAAACTCAAAAATTAAATTAACCCCCATCAACAAAATCTTCTATATTCACCAATTAAAACGCGTTATTTTAAATAATCATAATAAAAAAACTTTTAGTTTGACTTTCCACCAAGCATTTCCAAATCTTCTTCACTACCACAGTTCCCCATCGATTCCAAAGGCGCATACGTCTTTCCAGAAGAAGAAGGCGCATTGTAATTCAACGTGTAAAACTGAACAAAGGCAGAAACCAAAAGCATTGCAGCACACATCATCCATACTACCGCATGGTCCATGTTCTTCAAGTTTGTAAGAACTGCAACCACAATCAAATTGAGTGGGATACGAAACATTGTCATGGTCGTGCATCGAACATCATCGGGGATGTATTTTCCACGGAGAGTTCCCATCACTGGCCAGTCTGAAAACAGAAAAAAAAAAAAAAACGGGTTATCACTTGGAGCACACTGAAAAAAAAGAGACAGTCAACTTACAAAGCCCACAGCAAATCTCAAACACCAAAAACGAAACCAAACAAGTATAATACTGCGTCGAAATCACCGGAATCATAAACGCAACACTCGCAAACGCAAAGATATGATACGAAAACTCCTCCACATTCAACGAATACGTAGAAATCAAGAGCGAAAAGACTTCACTGCCCACCATACAGCAAACCATAAAACAGGCAAAGATCCATCCATGCTTAATTGTTCTTGCTTCCCTCGTCAAGTGCTCCAGAGTCGGCGTCCAGAGAAAAACAAATATGTACATTGCAGATTCATAGAGAGATTGAGATACTCCCAACGCCAAGATTTTCTTGTCGGCAATCATGCGCTTGTATGCTTCTCCAAACTTGAAGTTGCCCAACAGAGATGTGGCGGCAGACTTGTCGCCATAGTTTTCGTTCCAGAGAAACAAAATGGCGATTGCAGTTGCAGCAAGGACAAAAGCCTGTCAACAATTGAATTCAATTGAAGTTTTCTCGACTGTTTTGTTGGATAAAAAAAACGGTTCAACATACCGACACGTCAAATGGGGCAACAACACCCCACATGTCGTTGGCAGCGCTGGCAATCACACCAGATGCAATAGCAACGATTCCGTTTCCGGTGGTGGCGGAAGCAAAAATCGAACCAAGTTGAGTTTCGTGAAAGTGACGAGTGTGAGATTCAGTAACCAGCCAAGCCTGATAAACACCCAAACTTTTAGCAAAACAAAGAAGTAAAATAAAAGATAGCAAGCGGGCAGCTGGCCGAAAAATCATCTACCTCAAACGCGGCATAAAGAATAGAAGTCGCAATCCCACCCAAAACGCGTCCAACCATCAAAACCGCAAAGCTGGGACTGTGCTTTGTCAAACACGAGAAAAAATAGAGAACGCAAAACAAGAGACACGAGTTTCTTCGTCCACACGTGTCTGCGAGGGATCCAACCACAGTTCCCATCACCATTGAGGAGCCGAACCCGGCGACAAAGAGAATTGCAATTTGGTCAACAGTGTAGCCGTAAGTTTCATATAGTCGATAGCTTTTCGTGGAGTAGGTGAGTGTGTGTGTGTGCGTGGGTGCGAGTGGGTGGAAGATAAACTAGTCAGTACTAACAGAACATGCAACGCGACCCAGAAACTCACACGTAAGGCCCTTGAAGCCAGTCAGCCAACATGGCAGCAAGGTAAATGACAAGATACTGGCGGGAAAACGCGGTAAACTCTGGAGATGTGACCGCCTGTGCTTTGTCCGTGCTTTGGCTTGTCCATACAACCGTCTTGTGAAGAGCTCCGTAGAGCACCAACAAACCAAAGAAGATTGACACAATCATGTTTTGAGAGTTGGTTTGTATTATTGTTCTTTTGCGATTTTTTTTGTTCACCCTCTGGTTGGGCGGGCAGGGGAAAAACAAGTGTTTTTTTCGCGGAGTTCGAAAAAAAAATTCATGGATGTTCCAAAACCGGACAAGAAACTTTAAGAAACTCCTATAACCTTCCGATTCATCCTCCCACCTGCGTGAACCCAAATCATCCAACAAGTCTCGACAGCAAACCACCAGCTAACCACCTAAAATCAATCCCGAAAAAACTGTCGTGTGTAACTTGATCCGCACGCCACCACCACCACCAATACTACTACCGCCTGCTACTCATCCTCTTTGCTACTACAACACTGAAAGTCAAA
This sequence comes from Obelidium mucronatum, assembly GCA_025765595.1. Lineage (NCBI taxonomy): Eukaryota > Fungi > Chytridiomycota > Chytridiomycetes > Chytridiales > Chytriomycetaceae > Obelidium > Obelidium mucronatum. The sequence goes on along the minus strand of JAIVFH010000049.1, from coordinate 106,085 downwards.
TATCAATCGGTCTGTCCCCCAATGATCTTGCAAAATCGAAATCGAACACGTTGTGATAATCACCATACAAACAAACATGACGAGAAACGCAGATCGCAAATGTGGGTCTTGTGAAACGACTTTGAATCGTGGGATTTCAGTTTCAATCACGGTATAAGGGTCATTGCAACGGGTGCACCTGAAAGTTGTTGGCTGAGCAGTGCTGCTGCTGCTGCTGCGTGTAGTATTCCAACGTCAAAATCGAATGCTGCTAACCCATGGCCCATTATTATATCCGGTTCTCCAACAGCCAAAGCTTGAATCATAACAGCATTTCCATTCTCATCCATCTGTGGCCGCGGGAGCACCGCCGGACTCGTTGGTAACGCAGTGATAAAACTATTGACGCACGACTTGGTGGATCCATTGCAAGTCTGGGTCTTTACAGCCTTTACAGACGCGGATCAATGGATCCGAGGCGGTTTCACTGGTTTCCCAACAACACCAACACCTTCCCTTGGTTGATTCTGTAGAGCCCTGGTGTTTTCGAAGGAGTGGTGAGTAAACTTGCTCGTTCTAGTGTGGAGGGATCGCTGTTTTTACGGTTCGTCACGGTGGTGGCGGCAGAAGGTCTTGGAACCAAGAATTCAGGTATAAACCTTGAGATTGACTTGCCTGCCAGTTGCATATAGTGATGCTTGGAGCTGAACGGGTGGGATTTTTGAGGGATTACAGTGTGTTTTGGTTCTATTTTTGGAATTGCTTTGCTTCTGACAAGTGCATATTTTCAATTCGCAACTTGTTCTAAGATGACTAAAAGAATCGCTGTCCTCAAACCTCTTCGCATAAGGCCATATGATACTGGTTACTTTTTTAATGTTACAAAAAGTTACCTTCTTGAACTTTTTTTCTGTCAGCCTAGCGACCCGACCCCATGAGTTGCTTGAATATAATGCTCTGCACCGAAAGAGCACTCTGGGTGATTTCGATCTCCTTCAGCTCGAGCCCTTTGCTCCGGTTGTTAAAACGCATCGAATCCTTCCATTGTTGAGGGCCAACTTGAGACCTGAACAAATTGTCGCACATAATTGTTGTCGATGTTATTTGCTTGCTTCTCTTGCACCGTATGACAGATTGGTTCGTGTGCCAGAAGGGGAGTGTTGTTTAATGTTTAAACCGTTCTTGCCTGGCAGCTTTCAGGTTGGATATGTAGATATCATTTAAAAAAAAAGCTTTGTTTTTGTTCTATAGACACAGTCGAAAATAAATAAAGAGAAACGTAGAGGTTGGATTTTTGGCTTGAAAAAAAAAACTTTTCACACACCCATACTGTTATCCCCTTTATATGTATCTGGAATCGCCGCATTCCTTCGCGCAAACCAGTAGTGCTCGCTATTCAGTAAATGGCCTACGAAATATGTTTGCACGCTATAGAATATGAATTGAACGAGCTGAGCTTCACGTTTCCACGTCACAATGAATCCAAATGTCGCCATGCACAGACTACAAGCAGAACGGACCACTAAAAAGCAAAAAACAAAAGAGTTATTTAGTTGTTATGTGGGAGAGAGAGATATTCGGAGAACCAACAATTTTCACTGATGAGAACATGAAACAGGGGTTGAAACTCTGTCTCTTTGAACTTTCGACTTTCGACCAGCATTGTAACGGTAGATAGCAAGTCAATCAGAATGTCAGATAAATAGACTCTGCCAAAAGAAAAAAAAAGAAAGGTTTTTTTTAGTTCAAGGATGACTGTCTTTCAACACAAAACACTTACCCCGTCATGAGTGTGACATTTGAATGCCACTCGCAAGCTTCTGAATCACTATTCCAAGATCCGTACGACAAGTATGATTCTGCAGCTGCCCAGGCAATTCGGTTTACCAACAGAACAGAAGCAAAAATAAAGAAGACTGGCCGTTTGTTGAGTGCCATCCAAGTTTTGAACAGAAGATAGCCACCTAAATGATAATGATCGTATGATATGCAGTTGTTATGAAAAGATGTTGGGGCTTGAAATTGAGTAATACCAAAGATGACCATAAACAGATGGTAAAAGGCTTCTCCCAGCAGACTAACGACATAGCAAGTGGATTCAACGGAAGCATTCGACCATTGGTATATCACAACATCAATCACAATGACAATGTTGCAGCAGAGGATGATCTTTGCTGATAGGTTCTGGTTTGGGTTCTCTCGGATCTGACATATTGACAACCAGATTCCCCGGATTGCATTCTCGCATGCCAGACCGCCCAAGAAGGCACAGACAATGATTGGTAGAGCGACAGTGGAAGCGATTGGCGTTACGTTGTCTGTGGTTGTCGTGGTGGCATTTGACATTTTGCAAGCTTTCTTTGGAATAAAGGTGGCAAAGATTGAAAGAAAAAAAAAGAAAAGAAGTTGAAGCAGGTTGGAAGGATGTGGCAGGGAAAGAGTGCATTTGCGTATTTATACTACTAGTTACTTTTTTATTCTTATTACTTTATTTTATTATTTATTATTTTATTTTACTTTAGTCCCATTTAAAATGTCGCCAGCGCCTACGACGCCAACCGCGCCGCTCGCCGGCGGCGACTTCTTCGGACGCGCCGCCAAACGCCGCGCGGCGGCCAGCGGCTTCGAACTTCTTGTCGCTGCGGCGGCGTCGAGCGCCACGGCAACTGCGAACACTGGCGCATCCGCAAAGACGCTGTCGGCTGCCGGAAGCGGAAGCGGCAACGCCGGAAGCGGAAGCCTGCGGTGGGCCGGCGGCGGCGGCGGCGGCGCGCGGGCGGCCAGCAGCCAAAACAGCAACGCCAACAGCAACAACAACGACATCTTCGGCGGCCTCGGCGGCGACGCCGCCGGCGACGACGACGACGACGAGGAAGAAGAAGACGAGTTTGTCGAAGGTTTGCCGCTTGTCCGTGCGGGCCGCAACGCGCTAATCGACGCTTGCACAGACTCAGAATCAAGCTCGGGAAGCTCAGAGTCGTCGGCAGTCTCGTGGATCTACTGGTACTGCTCCCTGCCGGGTACGCTGTGTGTCGGTGCGCGCGTTGCTGTAAATTGACACTTTGCACTACATTGCTTTGGGAATAGGCCACGAGTTCTTTATTGAAGTCCCGGAAGAATTCATCAAGGACGATTTCAATCTCACTGGATTAAACACGCTGGTGCTGTTATACAATGAAGCTCTGGACATGATTCTCGATTTGGAACTAGACCCGCAACCAACCCCGGCCCAACTCTCGTTGATTGAATCCAGTGCGGAAATGCTTTATGGGCTCATTCATCAGCGTTTTCTTTTGACAAAAGGGGGTCTTGGTGTCATGGCCGATCGGCTTGCGGAAGCTGAATTTGGTGCTTGTCCTCGCGAAGGTTGTGGTGGCGCCCCTGTTCTGCCTTGTGGACGAAGTGATCAACCCAGTGTAGATACTGTCAAAATGTTTTGTGTTCGCTGTTGTGATTTGTATCATCCTCGAGAGGTATTATTCTTTTTTTCCTCCACCAAAGGTGGGATCCCCAACCGCCGCAGGCGGGTCTCCGCCGTAGGCGGGTTTCTACCCGGCCGCAGGCGGTATATTCTCTTTTTTTATATATATGTTTTGTTATCTTCTTTTTACCTTGTGCCGCTTAACCTCAACTTCCGATAGGCCAAATTCCAAAACATTGACGGCGCCTTCTTTGGAACCACTTTCCCACACCTTCTATACAACACGTACCCCAACCTTGTACCGCCCGTCATTACACCCCCATCTACAACTCGAACATCCTCAAATACTCCCAACCAACAAGAAGCAGATGATCCGCAACCAAATTTACCGCCTCGTTTACCAAACTACCGAGTTTATGTTCCACGAGTTTTTGGTTTCAAATTAAGTGAGCGTGCTGTGACGGGTCCTAGAATGAGTTGGCTGCGGTGGAAGGATGGTGTTGATGGAGGTGCTGGACCAGGTGTCATTGCAAAGAGTATGGAAGTCGGGGTAGAGAAGGGTGGAGACGAGAATATGGATGAAGATATATTTGGTGATGATTAAAAACACAAAGAAACAATTTCATATTCGGCGGGGGATTCGACTGACTTGGGATGGTGCGTAATGAACGTGTGTGGTTTTTGTATTTGACGTTTAAAACGCTCTGCACAATAAAAAAACAGTCTGAATTCAATTTTCATTCTTATCGATGGTGTGTTCTGCATGTGTCGTGTGTTGTGTTTTCGGTGATTTTTTTCCCTTGACAGGTTTGACAGGCAGGAAATCGTATATAATCGCGGCACATTTGCAACTTTTGCTTTCATTATAAAACAAACGCGTGCTTGATAATCAGTTGCCATGGTAAGTAACTCAACAGCTTCTTCCTTGCATGCAGTTTCCCACTGAACTCAAACTCACTGAACACAAACCATGACAGACATTTATTCCCAAAGTCATTGTGCTTTCTCTCTTTGCGAGTCTCGTGTCTGCTATTCCTGCCGCTGTTCTCTTGAAACGCGAAACTCCAAAAGCCGTAACTCCCACTCCCACTCCAGAGGCAACAGCTCCTTTCACTGCATCTACTACTGACTTTACAAACTCTACTCCAACACCAACTGCAACCCCAACTACCCAGGTTGCTTCAACCACCATCACAAAAGCCGACACCTCGGCTGAAGATAATACAACTGACCAGTCATCAGAGACTGACGACTCAGATGGAATTGTGAGACGTGGCCATGATTCCAACTATCACTCCTACTACTCGCATCATTCTTCATACGCTTCTCACTCCCATCATCATAGTCACACACCATATTATACCCCCACCCAATCCGACTCAACCCCAACCCTTCACTCCGCCATAACTGTTTGATTGCACCGTATCTTTAATGTTGATTTATTATTATTATTGTTAAAAATAAACTATTTAGTTTTGAGAGGAAATTGTCATCAAAACACAAAACACACACAACACGAACTTTGGAAGGCAGGTTTCGTCAAAAAAAAATGAAAGTAGGATTCGCACAATCACTTAAAAAAAAACTTTGCAAATTGGATATCATATTAGGAAAGCCTTTCGGGAATTAATGCGCCTGTTTTCACCTAATATAATAGTCATCATCTTGATGATGATGATGATCGTGATCGCGCCGCTTGTACACGCCAATCCAGTTCCGCCACCGCCAACCTCTCCAACACAATCGATCGATGATAATAAATCGCATCAAACAACGACGACGACGACAAGAGCAGCAGCAGCTTCAGATCCGCCAAAAGGCTTCCATCGCGTCATGAAAGTAGTCAAACACTTGAAAGTTATTAAAGTAGTTCGGAAATATAGTCTGGTCAATGGACCTTGTGGTGATGGATGGCCGAAATCTCCCGTGTGTTACAAAGGCCTTGTATGTGTGGAATCATCCGAGGCAGTAGGGGGTTTCAAAGTTGACCGATTTTTTCCGATTTCTCGTTCGAAATCTTGCCAACAAAACTTCAAAAAATGAAAATAAAAACTGAGTTTTTTTATGTTTTTCAGGAGAGGGGTTTCAAAGTTAAAGACCCTATATCCTTCCCTCAAGCACATGCCACCTGTGAGAGCAATTTAGTGCACATCTACTTCGAAATTAGAAAGTTACAGAAGAGTAAGGCTATGTGTTGGTCGGCAAGATTGCATTGAATGGCAGGGGACAGGAGGACTTTTTACTGACAAGCACTAACAATTTGGCAGTAGCCACTATTGATTGCAGCTGATTGCAATATCCTGGCTGTTTCGGAATACTGTACCGCTCAGAGAGAACATGCTGCTTCAACTACATCAAGGTTAGTATCCCAAAAGACAGTCGACACCATCAGGATTGTTTTCGTAGATCTTTATATATCAAACTAAATAAAGAAAAGGGCTGTGTCATATGAATTAGGCGGAGCTCATCCTATTTTGTAGTTTGGGCAAAAAAAAACTCAGTTTTTTGACGAAATCAGAGAAATCGGTTTTTTTTGACCGATTTCTCCAAAAAAACTGAGTTTTCTTGCCAACAAAACTTCGATTTTTTTTGTTGAAAAATCGCAACTTTGAAACCCCCTAGTGTCAACAACAGCTTCGTCTGCGGTTGGCGTTCGTGGAACGTGTCAAGAGCCACAAGAACCTGAACCCAGTGATTAAAAAAAAAAGGCTCTCTGTATTATCAATTCTTATTTGATGTTTTAAATAAATAAAAAAAGATCCGAGATTGGTTTAAACAACAACTTCCTCTGCTCCAACAATCGGAATCTCATTCTTTCTCTTTTCCTCCATTTCGATCGTTAGTTCAACAACAAGTTGCCAATCTTCATAATATCCGTCTAGTTTTTTGAAGAAAAAAAAAAGAGTTTCATGATATTTTGTATGTGTTTACGTTTTGACATCCGCTCTCACCCTTCACACATTTCTTGAATTCACGTAATGCGCGTTCAGTTTCATTCAAGTTCAAATAACAATACGCTAATAAATGTCTTCCAGCTAAAGCCGATCCAGGCATTGTAACCTTAAAAGCGGCCCCCAACATCGTTACCATGGATCCGAGTCAAACAACAACAATTGAAAAAAGACATACATATTGCTGAAGACATAATAACGCGCGCGAATAAGCGCCGAGCTGATAGAATTCTTTGGCGACTTTATACACGTCAAATGCTTCGGCTGGTCTATTTAGCTTCCGCTGGAACCACTCAAACACCTCCTCGCGCTGCATGGACGGTCTGATAGCACGAATCATGAGTATGTAACTTTCCATATCCACCCTTCTCTGTCTCTCTCACCGGAAACTCTCGTAATCTGTAAAGTCTGCCATGCCTACTGTAATATTTTTATTCCAACGAAAAAAAAAATGGGACTCAGATCGCTGAGCTTCACATTAAACGGCATTGTAAGCGAAGCCGCAAAAACCGCAGCTGCGCTTTCAAATCTCCAGAAAGAAAACAACAAGAATTCAGAGAATCAGCTGCTGCACTTGTGTGTGGGGTCCTTGCTTGATTCGAATGGGGATTTGGACTACTCGTTGTTCAGCCAACAGGTTCGGGCTGGTGATCGGGTGTTTGGGTACTTGGTAAATGAGACGGGGGCGGTCTTTTTTTTTCTTTCCTTTTGGGGGCCTTACAGTTGGGTGCTTATTGTGATTAGGATATGCAAGGGTTGGTTGCAGTGCTCGACTATCATCTGGCGGCCAAAAGAGACGGAGACATTCTCGATGCTTCCGCTGTTAAATTCTGCATTGATCTTGTGCGAGATTTGCCGGAAAACGGCAAAACAGTTTCAGCTGGATCGATTGGTGCGGGGTTTTGACACTTGAGTGCTTCATTTTTTATTCATATCGACCTCCTATCCAACAGAAAGCGACTTCTGTCAATTCATCAATAGCATCATCAAAAAATTGATTCTTGCTGCTGCGCAATCCCCAAAGTGCTGTGATCGGGTGCTGGCAGTTGTTTGGGCCAGTGTAGAACATTATGTTGTTCAAATCACAGGTTAGGATTCACATCAAGTTTCTGGGGCTCTGGTTCTTAAATATGATCTACTTTTTATTTTAAAACACAATAGGAGATAAAAGTGTCGCTGCCATTGCGCATGCTGTTTTCAGTGCTGTCGCCGAGAGCAATTCTGATATGCATCGCCCATTTGCTGTGAAGCTGCTTCCAGCCGTCGCAGGCTCTCTCACAAAGCTTGTGAACAATGAATCTTCTCCATCAATCGACAGTGCTACTTCTATCCAGGAAAGTGCTGGAACAACTGCTGAGTTGATTGGCCTCGTATTCCACACCTTGGCGGGTTATTTCGCTGTTGACAAAAAGAATGCCCAAGAGCTCTGGGATTCCCTCTTGGTTCAGAAATCTTCTGCTCGCAGCGGCAGCAGTGGCTCCCTTCCAGACGCCGAATTGAAAGTTTTCTTGACAGCCGGAACCAAAGCGTGGACAACGCTGTCTTCATTCTTCACGTCCGACTACGATGTTGTTTCTACCATTTTGCCGATTTTGCTCAAGTCACTTGCCTTGTGTGCCGTTTCGGGAGTCGGTACTGTTGAAGTGTTTGCAATGCTCAAGGATTTCTTGGATACTGTTTCTGCAGAGCACGTCGAATTCGACTCACCAAGAACGGAAATTGCCGTCATTGCGTTGGAGGCTTTGGGGCTTATTGCGCTTAATACGCCCACGTTGATTGTGGAGGCTATTGACTATTACATTCGGTACATTGTCAACCCCAGGATTTTCTCTGGAAATGGACATGTTAATATTGCTGTGATTCGTAACTGCTCCATTTCAATGCTGAAAGCAACTTTGTTGGTTGGTATTGTTTATTTTTTCTTGATGCAGTTGTATTTTTTTTAATTCTTTGTCTTGTTTTTAATTCGTGGGGTAAAGGTTTTGGACAGCCCAGCCATCGCGAAATCCACCCTGTTCACTTTCATCAATACAATGCAGTCATCATCTACTCAGGGGTCCGTGGCGATTCATGAAAGCTGCGTGGCTGCCATCACAGGGCTGATTCCAGCTATTTCGCGTAACCAAACTGTGGAAGTGGCAATCCCTGCCATCATTCGCCGCATCGAAGGCGATAGTAGTAATAGTATTCATGTTCGAGGAATGTGGGAGAGCCTTGAATATGTTGCGTTGACTGGGAACCGCGAGGTTCTGATGGAGATTTATCCGATTCTGTCTACTTCGATTATGAAGGGAGATCGTTTGAAGGTTTTATTTGTATTTTGTATTCTGTGTCTTTTTAATCTATATTTTTTTTTTTTGCTAAACCCCACGTTATTCCTAAATTTCAGTTTCAGTGCGCTTTGGCTTCAAAGGTTGCCTTTCCGCTGGTTTTGTTGGAGAAGCTTTTGGAGACTTTTGTGGAACGAGTTTCGATTCTGGTTTCTACGGCAGTTGAGTCTCTTGGTTGTTTTCAAAATTCTTTGGAACCTTTTGGAAACTAACTCTCTTTGCTACGGATAAAAGGAAGTACCAAATGACAAGGGCTTATTCAACATTGCAAGCGTTATCAAGTCTCTTTGCGAAATTCCAACATTCCATCCTGAAATTGGAACAACCCCTGAAATGATCTTGTTGTTCAGAAACTTTTGGATCATCATCACTTCATACTTGTATGCGCCACGATCTGCATGGCCAAAGGACTGGATTCCTATTGTTGTGGCTATTGCTATCAAGACACCAACTCTTACATTGGGCAAAAACACTCGTAGTTTGGAAGTTGACTTGGTGTCAAACAGTGTCTTAAGACTTAAAATTGGCGATCAGGTATGTTGATAACTTTTTTTTAGAGCAGCAGCCTTAACCTGACCGCAAACAAAGGTTTACAGCAAAGTCAAGACCGCACTTATTGCCGCTCTGTACTCTCGCTCGATGGAAAGCAAAACCGTAACGAATCCCGTTTCTGCATTCCTTTTGGCTGTTCTCCAAATCGAATTATTTCGTGCCGGAAAGGGATCACTGTCATTTTTGCTTGATTATATTTGCGAAGAGAGATACTACGAAACTGAGGTTTTCAGCCTTCTCCAGGCGATCGGGGAAGAAGTGCTGTTCGCATACACGAAGGGGAAATCTATTGGAAAAGCTTCGATTCAACAAACTTTCAAGTCTTTGCTAAAGTGTGGGGCGAACCGCTTGCCAAAAGTCAGAGCCTTTGCTCAGAGCTGCTGTGTTAGATTGCTCAATGCAGTTCCCGCTTTATTGTGGGATAAAGGACTGATTTGCTTCATGTTAGACGTTGTTCTTTATTTGGATTCAAAGAGACTTGTATTAGACGAAAGATTGGTTGGTGGATTTTTTTAGTGTGTGGCTGGTGATGTACTGATCCTTGTTGAGCAGTCCGTCTTGAAGGCAAAACTCGGATTTGACCTTCACTTTGTGGATGAGATTGAACAATCGTTGGCCGCCAAAGATTACAGACAACTCTGTGCCACCATGTTGAATCTCGCTTTGGGACATTCGCTCAGCGAAACTACGTTGAACCTGCAAGGTTACTTGCTGGATCTCCAAATTAACTATCCGGACTTATTGGGCGATCGATCTGACGTGATTTCCTTGTTGAGCCAGTTCTGTTCTCGAGAGGAAGTGGCGAATGATGTCATTAAATCTTTGAATGCAAGGGCCAAGTATATTGGTGAAGTGAAGGGGGTCGTCCGAGTTTTGTCGCAGTTTAAAGGTGCGCCTTTATCATAATGCAGTTTTTTATGTTTTTTAACCTCTTTTTTGTCAGTCTCAAACAAGAGTGCATCAGACCTCTTCAAGGATGAAATCAGAAACGTTCCAACAAACAAGGGCGTGCATGTGTTCATTAAGGAGTTGAATCCGGTTCTCCAGCGATGCGCCGCATACATTGTTTCTGAAAGTAAACTGGACGAGGAGCTTGTTCGTCTCGTGTGCTGGACTCCGCTGTCGATTTTTAACATTTCTAGCATTGAAACGGCTATTCCAGTTTGGAATTACATAATGTCTGCTCGTCCAGACTTGAATTCACGAATGTTGTATGAATTGACTGCAGTGTGGGAATCCACGATTTACAGTAAAAAGGGATTATATGCTGTCAACACAAAGTAAGGGGATTTTAGAAACAGTTAGGGGTTACATGTCTTAATGCTGCACGTCTAGGTCTGCTGATCCTTTTATGAACAAAATGACATACACTCCATCGAAAAAACCTGAGGCCATTCAAGAACCACTTCTAGTGCATTGCAAATGGATTCAATTCTTGGCGAGTCGTTTCAAGTCCACTTTGTGGCACAAGAAGGACCACGTTAAAATTTACACAAAGTTTATTCAAGTCGCAGTAACCAAGCTCAATTTGACAAAGTATGAAACATTAATTGGGAGCTGTTTTGAAAGAATTCTTAAAAAAAATTGGTTTCCAGGTTGACTCCTGGGCTTCGTAAAACTGTCTTCGCGTTTCTTGACCTCGCTGTTCTCTCGAATAATGAACTCGAGTCCCAAAATGATCCACAGTGGCTTTTCTCTTTGGAGTCTTTGTTCACTTTGGCTTTCAAGTGGTACAGTCTGAGTCCAATGTGGAGTAACTATCAGGACGGGGAATACAAGACTCTTCAGAGTGTTCGTGCCGCTTTCAAGGCGCTCAGTATTGAAAAAGCCAATTCTTTGGTTTCTACTTTGCCTGATCGTTTGTTTTCCCACTTCAAGCCATTCAAGAGAGGTACGTCTCAGTACGGTTTCTGTGTGAAAAAAAAGATACAGCTTCTAACAACTCTTGTTTCGGAACTTTTTTCTAGATTTGACGGATGTTAAAAACTTGATCCTGCTTTTATTGGATAATGAATTGTCGCGTTATGGCTTGTGGGAAAAAGGAGGGGAGGCATTCGTTTCTGCTAAAGATGTACCGTACTCGTGTATTTCTTTTCCTTCTCTGAATAGGAGCTGGGTTTTAACTTCGTAATTGGGAATTAGGTGAAGTGGAGTCACTTTGTCAAAGTCGCTTGGTTCGTGCACCCAGCCATCGCGTTGAACCTTCCGCGTAGATTTATGGGCAGTACCGAAGCTATTGAGTCTGAATTGGCACCTTTGATTTTGCAACATGCTCTCGTTTCTATTGAGAATGCAGGTGCAATCACACCGTTGTTGTCAACCAACCTTCAAAGATATGCCAACGAACAGCGGGTGAGTGTCGCCAAATAGTTTTGAATTATCACTGATTTGTATGGACTAGTTCCTGATGTATTGGAGCCCAGTCTCGCCCATTTCGGCAATATCTTATCTGAGCCCTCAGTACAATCACCCATGGATTCTCCAATACGCGTTTCGTGTGCTGGAATTCCATCCCGTTGACAAAGTGTTTTTCTATATTCCTCAAATGGTGCAAGCTTTGCGAAACGATGTGGCTGGATACGTGGAGCACTTTATTCTAAAGACTGCTAAAACATCGCAACTATTTGCGCATCAGATCATTTGGAACATGAATGCCAACATGTTTATTGTTGTGAAGATCAAAAAACATGAGGAAAGATTGGATGTGAGTACTTTTCTGGCTGACCTGTAACACTAAACACTAAAATTATTTACCTCAGCCTGACCCAATCAAGCCCACATTGGATAAAATTATTACCAAAATTACTAACGGGTTGTCTGGAACCGACCGCGAATTTTATGAGCGTGAATTCAAATTTTTTGCCGAAGTTACTGGTATTTCTGGCAAGTTGAAGCCGTACATCCAAAAGAGCAAAGCCGAGAAGAAGAAGAAAATCGATGAAGAAATGAGAAATATCAAAGTCGAAGTTGGCGTTTACTTGCCCAGTAACCCTGAGTCAATTGTCTTGGATATCGACGTGGACAGCGGTAGACCACTTCAGTCGCACGCCAAGGTTCGTGCCATTTTTTTGGCATCATTTGAGTTGATTTTAGTTTTAATCTGGTGCAGGCTCCGTTCATGGCAACCTTCAAAGTTAAAAAAGACGAAGAAGAAGGTTCTGAAACTGCATGGCAATCTTCAATCTTCAAGGTGGGAGACGACTGCAGACAAGATGTTCTTGCCCTTCAGATGATAAGTATCTTCAAGAACATTTGCGAGCGCTCAGGATTGGACGTGTATCTGTACCCATATCGCGTTGTTGCCACCGATTGTGGTTGTGGTGTGATCGAAGTAATTCCACACTCCATTTCCCGTGATATGATGGGTCGAGAAAAAGTCAATAGCCTGCCAAAGTGAGTTTGGATCGCTCTTTCGTTCTTCATCTAAAAGTGTAAACGATAGCTACTTTGCTGAGAAGTACGGATCAAAGGACTCTTTTGCTTTTAAAAAGGCACAGGAGGCATTTGTGAGAAGTTTGGCGGCCTACTCCGTTGTCTTGTACTTGATTTCCATCAAAGACAGACATAACGGCAACATTATGTTCGACGAAACCGGTCATACTGTTCATATCGGTAAGCATTCCAAAAAAAATCCTCAATTGCATCAACTTTACTGATATACATTTGAAAGACTTTGGCTTCATTTTGGACATTGCGCCAGGAGGCATTGAATTTGAAGCTTCTCCGTTCAAACTTACAACTGAGTTTATTGAGCTCATGGGCGGAGACGCGTCGTATGCATACAAACTGTTTAGCGAACTTGTTGTCAAGACTTTCTTGTCCCTTCGGTGAGTTTATTTTTGGCAAGAGAGTTTTGATGAATTAAATGGGCAAATAAGACCGTACGCAGAAGAGATTATTCAAATGGTGGCGTTGATGCTTGAATCAGGTCTTCCTTGTTTCAAGGGAGAGGCGACTATCAAAAAGCTGCGTAGCAAGTTCCAGCTCGATTTGGATGACAAAAAGGCGGCAGAATTCATGCTACAGCAAATTCAGAAGTCTCATGAGAACAAATTCAGGTGTGTGCGATACTGTACCTCTTGTGTACTGTTTTCTGACAACAATTTCTCTTCTCAGCCGTTTGTACGACCGTTTCCAGAATATTCAAAATGGGATTCCTTTCTAAGGAAGAGATGAGAATAAATTCTGTCGATAACTTAATCTGCAGATTTGGTGATCGATTGAAAGTAGAGGCATTCTTTTGCTGTAGGAGCAGCTATGTTATTGCATAAGATCAAAACTGTAGCATTTCTGCTCGTGTCTATTCTTCTTGTGCCAGAGATAGGTCACAAATCTCGACTGCAGTCTCTTTGCTACGCCCGAGCTGTCATGCAGCACGGTATGGAACGCCTGGTTTTCTGTGCAGGTTTAAGTGCCAGCTCGACCCCGAACAAGTCTACTGTGGATTGCGATGGTTTTGTGGCTGGAAACGTTGCTGCAATCATCGATTATGCAGACTTCAACTGAGAAAGCAGACGAGAGTGCGCCCTCGCTATATTGGTGAGATGGATCGATGGATGGCAACCACTCAAAAGCCTCACCAATGCGTTATCTCGCCTACAGCATATCAGCAACCCTAGCGGTCTTCGCACTTCCTAGGGATTGCTGGAGTACTTGGATGGCTATGAACCGGCAGACACCCCTGCCACTTTGGATTTGGCAATAATACGTACCATACTGCTCTTCTAGCGCTGGATGAGTCTTTGTTTTACATTGAATGCATTGTTCTCGCGTACTTTGCCGTTATTCGTGATGCCAATTCAAACTTTGAGGCCAGTGTGAAATCTTTGGCTGACATCCCGCAGCTGAATGACCCGGTTCCCAACACTCTTGTGGTAGTTACTTCTGCCTTTGCGAGTAATATGAGGGGGTTCATTGCTTTAGTTCTTCTGAGGAAATTTGCAATCATACCACACCAATCAAGAAATGGATGGAGCGAAAGATAGAAATGGGGGCGGTTTTTAGTGGTTCAAAATTGCCAAATGCTCTCCTCCCAATTTTGGTTGGGAGCACTTGTATCCTGCTGGATATGGCGGGAAGAGTAGCGTTGTTTGGGAATAATAAATAAGTCTTTATACCTGCCTTTATACTTTGGCGTTCCATGCCTTTTGTATGGTCGCCTGTTTCTCCTTTCCGTATGACTGGGACTCGAATTTATGTATTACAAAAAACAAATTCTTTTCCCATTCCGCAGACCTGGTCACTTCTCTTGCGTCAAAGCCAGGATAAATTCTACTGTTCCGAAAAGAATGATGGCATTGGGAACCACTCTCATTAAATGTGCAGTCATTCCTCCATATAACCCAGCCAATCCTTCTTCCTTGTAAATCAGGACAGCTGTTTGTCGGAGACCAGTGTATCGACTCGTTGGACCTGAATCTTGCCTCAAACGCGTTCGCAAGACTTCGTGTGGATACGTCAGGACGGCAGCGATTAATTTTGCAGCAGCAGCAGACCCAAGAGTATCATACCATTCTAGAGAAAGGAGAACGAACATCTTGATCAGCGAAGTATTCATGATGTATCAACATCTTCCACGCACCTAGTTGATGTTGAGTTCCCATGCGGCCGTCCACCGAATTTAGCTGAACTTGTGTGTTCTTATGAAGGAGGAGCTCCTTCTTGAATCCTTCATAGAGGACAAATTGAAGACTACTTTCCGCCAATCCTGAAATAATTCTCAAGTTTTAAGACGACATCGATAGCGAGATATGCGAAAGTGGTTTACCCAAGAAACTGGCACTTAATCCTTTATATAATCCACGAACCCCTTCAGTCCTCAAAACTTCCTGCACACAGTGAATGCTATTTCTATAATGAGTACCAGGACTTCCTCCACTTGCAGAGTCCTTCTGCAATTGCATTCTCGTCTTGACGAGCCAAATTGGATTCGTTCCTAGAGCTGTGCAAACACCGGCTGTTGCCGCCGAGGCCATATGCACAAGCGAGTTTTCTTTCCCACCATTCAATGACGTGTAGAATTGTTTTCCGTGGTTATAAGCACTAAAGTAGATGGCTCTACAAATTGACATACGGTAAGGTCCATGCCACACACAACCCCTTCAGATCTCACCTAGCGGGGACAACTCCAATCAGATTTGGACCCAATCCTTTCCAGAGAGCAAATATCCCTTCTTGCTGTCGAATAGTTCTGCACAGAACCATCAGACATCCGGACATTTGAAAGACATACTAAAACACCATCCAAACCTCAATCCATGGATGACAGATTTGATATTATCACCAATCGACCGAAGCGGGTGCAGAAACGGATATTTTGAAGCAGTTTGAATATTTGAGGCTGGTGCCAAGTATAGGGAAGACTGTTTGTTGTGTCAGAAAGGAAACAGAGCAAAATCGAAAAAGCCAACAGCATTCCGCCTCAAAAGCCTAACCTGCATTCGAGTCTTGACAACTTCTAGTGGACATGTAACTGATGCTCCAACTATTAAAAACATACTCGTCAGTCGCCTCGTCTTAACACAGCACCGCTTCCGGCAATCCTTTGACGGAGAGGAGCTAACCTGTTCCGCCGATTCTATTTCGGACAGATGTTAGAACACATCATTCCCTGCTGAGGAATCGCCACACAACTCACCCGCCCGCAGCAAAGTGGACCCAAAAGTTTTTGCTGTGGCCTCCTTTCACCGCATTATCCTTCGGACTGTCGTTGATTTGCTGTTGGTGCTGCGTTGTTGACGGTGGCTTCGTTGTTGCAAAAGCCATCTTTGTTTTGCTGAAAAAGAAAAAACAAAAGGAATCCAAACAAATGACGTGGTTTAATGACAACAACGATACGCTTCAGTGCTTTAAAATCTAAATTCATTTAAATAAGCAAGGCGATAAAAGGATACTACGGTTATTGTTGTTGCTTGAAGTGGCAATGCTTAAGAAAGAAGTCAAGCAGCTGTGGTTCAACAGCGAAATCAGCATTCAAGATGCACCCGTTATCAGTCAATATAAAATATAATCTCAACTCGTTCCTTGCATTTTAGTCGCACTTGTGCCAATGACAAGATTGTCTTGTTGTTCAGTTGTGGATCCAAAATTCCACTTTTCCAGACCAGAGTTACTCTATAGTTTTCGCGAATGATATTTTTTGGATCAACCTTGTCTATTTGTTGCTTTAGAGAAGCGATAAAAAGAAACGGGTTTAAGGTGATCAAATCCATTGGGACTCAACTGTCGATATTTCCCACTTCCACAACAAAATCATCCCATGAGTCAAGCTCGAATATTTCTGATGGGATCAAGTATTCTTCGGTCCAAGCTTGTGAGCGTAGCATCGCCACATCCATTATCTCACAAGCCGTTACAACCGCAGTGGTATCCGATATCGCGGTAGATAAATCATCCGCAATAATATCTACGTCTTTCTTTACAGTGTTTTCTGGATCGGTTGTCGGGAATGTCGAACTCGGTCCTCTTTTTTCTCCAACCTCAGAGGTTTTTGGTACTTTGCTCGATCGTACTGTTCTATCTGACGGCTCGGTACTCTTCCGTTTCTTGATATTAAGTTTGCCTCGGTGTGCCTCCCAAACATCTTTCTTGTAAGCACGTAGAAGCACGTTGTTCTATTGGATTGTTTTAAAGTGAAACAGGTTGTTCTGCAAACATACGACAAAGCAGTCTTCCGAGATCCAGCTGTTTTGCTTGTTAGTGAATCCAAGCCATTTAACTAAATAGAGCGCTTGGCTCTATGTAAAGAGAGAGAAATCAGAGTCGAACTGAAAGCAGGCAGCACACCCACCGCTTCCAATTTGTGCGATAATATCGCTTCGACAACATATTCTGTTTCGGTACAACAATCATCGTCGACATCGCCGGGCTTATCAGGGCATTCCAACGGGGCAGGTGGTTGCTGGAGGAAGAACTCGTTTTGGAGGCATTTTTAGGATTGTAAGTTTATTATTTTTGAACAGGTTGTTGCACAACTCTCGAAAACTTGCTGACTGAGAAGAAGTACTCAATGAGCTGTAGAAATCAAATTAGGACATCACAACGCAGCTTGGTAACGGTGATTATCAATAGTTACCCTGTCTTTGCACTTGCGACGGGTAATCCCGGCCGGAATAAAAAGCTTCTTTGGTTCCGGCGCCAAAACCCCGTCTTTCCACAGCAGAGAAGTTCTGTACAAATCCTCAACTTGATTCATCTCATCACCCTTGTTGTCGATTTTAACTAGTCGGCTAATTAAATCATCCCAATTGTCCAAGTCTAGAATATCTTGGGGAATCGAATCAAGTGATTCTGTGCTCGTGTGTGAGTAAGCGACCAATTAATTTTTAATAAAAAGACGAAATACCATGACACCAAGAAGGCCATTCTTCCCGCTTTATAAGAAAGACAGTCGCTGACGGTGCAATATTTTCGGTATTAGTTTTCGCTTTCTTGGCCGGAGGCGGCTCCACAACGCGTTCGACAATTTCTTTGTGTGTTGCGGTTTGCACAGGTTTTTGTGTTGTAGGGGCAGTGATCGGCGCGTCTGGCACCGTTGCGCTTGCTGCTCTCTTTTTTGGAACATTTGCAGTTGATACTGTAGCTGGCGCCTGAGGACGGGGGAACGGGAGCGGCTTTGACTCCATCACTCGGAGTTCCAACACTGGGCAGAGCAGAAACTTTCTTCTCTTTCACTGCGCTCTGACTATGGTTAACTGGCACAGCTTTTGGTTTTGGTTTTTGGGAATCTGGATGTTCCAACGGCAGCCGCTTTTGCGGCATCTGCCTTTTTCCGGTCGCTAATTCGTTTCTTGTATTCAGCCAATAAAACGTCTCCCTATTGTGATATTTAATAATCAATAATGTAGTATAGAACACCGAACTGTGAAGTTTCCTTCTGGAATCCACTGATTGAGATTGTTGGCATAGCCCAGCCATTTGACATAATACATGGTCTTCTTTTGAACCTTGATTTAAATAATGGACGGTCAGTGCAAGTGCTTAGTTGATGAGGCTGATGCATGTACCTTGTCAATTGCATGGCCTAGAATTGCCTCCACATCGTAATCCTGATTTGGGTCGGAAGAATCGTCAACTTCAAGGTCTCCTGGAGAATCGGCAATCTCCAAAAGAGGATGGGCGGGTTTATACAAATGGGCCATTGGTGGCAAAACTGTTTTTGAGGTTTAATGTTTTCATTGAACCATTAAGGACAGGGTTACCCTGAGTCTGAGGCAGTGCATGTTCCTTTGCCTCCTTTTTCTTTTTAGGAGCAGGCTCTGGCGCCCTTTCGATTCGTAGCATGTCTGGTTTTGCCTGCTGGATGAGTTGGGTGAAGTTGACTGTTCGTTCAAAGTTGAGGAGGTATTGATGATAGATTGCTTTCAAGACACGAGCTGAAGGTGCAGGAATCTGAGACAAGAGAAGGTTGCTTCCTATTTCCCGCCAGGCTTCAAGATCAATCTTGAAGAACAAATAAGTAAACAACAGTAGCACTATGGAGAATTACCTTATCGTAGCCTCCCTTTGCTGTGACCATCATGTATAGATCGAATAAGCTGATAGCCGTTCCACAAAACATGGGAGGTGGCTGGTTGATGAAGCTGCTCAAAGCCGTTAATGATTCCACTGGCAAACGACCGGAACGCACCCTGTGCTGCTATACACTCTCTTCATTTGATCTACAAAATCTGACTGCGTCGCATAAGTACCGGGCCGGGTGACTCGCTTTGAGGATACGCAGGTCTTTCATATCCATTTTTGTGGAAAGCTTTGTTTTATTGCTTTTGGGGCAGACGAAAATCATGACATACAAACAAACTGATACTTAAAGGTCGGCTTGTTATTGATACGTCCCTGGAAACCACAAAAAAGGTACAGCAGCTGCATTTATTCATACTTCAACAAACGAGCAATGACACACGACGGCGACGATCCAAACAAAAATCCCCATTAGAGAGCTTACAGGTTAGAGAAAAAAGGCAAGAGCGGCAACACAACCAGCGGCCAAAACAGAAGTGAAAGCGCTCGATTGGGCAACAGTGGTTGTTGTAGCAGTCTTGGCAGCAACAGTGGTCGTGGCCAGGGTCGTGGCAGTAGCAGAAGCGGTTGCAGTTGGAATAGAGGCGGCGACAGCAGCACAAGCTTCGGAAACCAGTCGGATCTGTGAATGAATAATGAGTTGTTGATGTCAAGAAAATCTCCACCACACTCACCAAAACGTTAGACTTGTCTGCATCAGTAACGTTGCAGTCACGCTTAATACAGTTTCCGTAAATATCAGCAAAAGTACCGTTCCTACAAATAGTTTCAATGGCGAGTTTGGTGGCGCCGTCTATGCCAGCGGTTCCTGTCGCAGCACCAACAGCAGCGACAACTTCAGGGTATTGCTGATGTCGCAAAGGTTAGGAGAATCGCTCAATCCGAATGCGCCTTACATTGATGAAACAAGATAGTCCGCAGGATTGGAAGATTCTCGACGACACTGGCAATGTCAGGGTTTCCAGCAGCGGCAGACACCGTGGAAAGTGGTGGCGGCGACAGTCGCAGTTTCCGTTCCGTTCGCCGACGAAGCGGTGGTGGCAGGTGATAGTGGTAGCGGCAGTGGTCGCTTCGGAACTCGTGCTTTGGGCGAAGGCAACGGTGGCAGCAACGACAAAGGTGATCACTTGCATTTTTCCTCTTTTTTTTTCCACAACTGGCTTTTGGGCTTGGCGTTTACAATATTTATATTTTGTGATTTGACGTATTTATAAATTTCAAGAAAACGCCGCATGATTGCTTCCTGGGAATTAGACCTTCGTCAATGTTCCTACAGCTTTGGTCGATTCGTCTGCACTAATTGTGTCAAAATCTGGATCCCTCCCAAACGCGATGCGTGCTACTTCGACCAAAATATACGCCGTGAGGCCCCAAATCAAAAAGTCGCGCCCATATTCATCTTTGTATTCAAATCGATGAGCCTTGTGTGTGACTTCCCCATTGATACCAAAAAAGACTTGCACACTATGACTCCGTGACTTCAAGAAGAAAAGAAGAGGAGCAGTGAATATGGACTCGACTTCGGCTTTGTTTGCGTGAAGTTTTGATAAAACACGTGAAGTTAGGGTGTCTGGTGTGACACTGTTGTTCTGTTGGTTTGATTCTGCCAATTCTCGAAAAAAGATATTTTCTGATAGCACGCCACAAACTGGGGTCACCGTTATTTTATGCATCGAGATAGCGGGTTTGTGGATTGAAATAACATCAATGGCAGATGGCGGTAGGTTGATTTCTTCTGAAGTTTCTCGTAGAGCTGTGCTTGTTATTGATTCATCACTTTCATCCATTTTCTGTTCAGCATGCTTAAATATTTGGATAATATTAAGATTTTGAGATATTTGGTATATAAGTTCGAAGTATCGGCAGCTTTGTAACCTCCTGGCAAGGCAACATCTCCAGAATGTGTCCTGAGGCTACTTGAGCGAAGCGTCAAAATGACGTGAACAGAATCGTCGGAATAGTCCAATATCAGAGCTATGAGAACGCCTGCTTGACGCCTGAGTGATCGCAATCAAGTTGTTTGTTAATGACTTTTGACATTTGAAAGAAGTTGGTGACATACTCCCGACCGGCGGCCAAAGTTAAGTCGGGTTTTCCAACAGGGGCGCGATACTTTTTTAAGTTGTTCAGGACTGCAGCGATTGTGGTCATATTCAACTTCCGTTTTTATTATTAAATAAGTTAGCTTCTGCTCATCCTCTCCTCGTACTTCTATCTGCTCTGTTCAAAATCTTTGGCCTCTGCGCGTTTGAAATCAGGGGAAACTCTGGATCTCTGCCCAAAGCGATCCTTGCAAACTCCACAAGAATATGTGCCGTCAATCCCCAAACTTTATACTCCCTTCCCCATTCATCCACTACGTCAAATTTGTGGGCCTTCCAAACGCCACCAGATCCGTCATCTGCGTCGAAATGCAGCTCCTCGTGATTCTCGCGTTTCAAGAATTCTTGCAAAGGAATTGCAAACACAGATTCCACTTCATCCGGATTCACAGGCAGGTGTCGAACGAGGTTTGCAGCAATCGACACGGATGGATTTACAACGGCAAATTCAAGGAGAGAAAGATCAATGAATGCAGACACAGGTGCAACGAGTAGTCTGTGTAAGGATACCCCAGGCTCGTGTATTGAGGCCACTTTCAATGAATCTGGAAGTAGGCCAATTTCTTCGTGTGCTTCGCGGATGGCAGTTTCTGGAGCGTCGCGATCAATTTCGTCCATTCGGCCTGGATGTTTTGGTTAGATTGATATGACTTGACGAAGTCAGACACCTCCAGGAAACGCCACCTCTCCAGCATGAGTTCTTAGCGAAAGCGCTCTTCTGCTTAAAAGGATGTGAACTGAGTCCTTGGCTTCGTCGCAGACCAATGCGATTAAGACCGCCGCTCTGTTCCTGTTGACAAGACATAAACACGCCTGAATTGACAAGTATCCTTACTTCTTTTCTAATTTGTTGAATTCGGTTAAATCAGGATGTGGATGCTTGG
Source organism: Obelidium mucronatum (assembly GCA_025765595.1). NCBI lineage: Eukaryota > Fungi > Chytridiomycota > Chytridiomycetes > Chytridiales > Chytriomycetaceae > Obelidium > Obelidium mucronatum. Next base: position 84,347 of record JAIVFH010000049.1, on the reverse strand, counting down.
CAAGATTTGATCGGACTGTCGTTATGAGGGATGGAGTTGTTGATGCCATTTGAATCTGAAGTGAGTTTCGGGAATGAAAAGTGAAGAGAAACACGGATACAATCAGAGTAGAAGCAATCAAAGTCGTTTCCATGTTCTATTCAGCCGTTGCATTGTTGAAAACGGCAACTTTTAATTGCGCTGAATGTAAGAGTCATGATATATCTAAATGGACTATGACATTATGGTTATGAGAAACAGCTATGCGATTGATATTCCAATAATCTTGCTGATAATTTTGGCATTATTTAAATAAGTAAATACTTAAAAAACCGGTACTTCTTCCAGGCAACTATTTTCCCGACCACCTCTTTTTGTATTGTTCCGACGTGGTCCCGACTACGTTACACAGGGGTGTACGTCGATAGCATCCGTTTTTGCAATGTGCTAACATGAAAGTTGTTCGTTTTTAAATACTATGGTGCCCCTTCATTTTCATCCAAAAATCCTCATTGGCGGCTAACCGTCCTGTCTCCTCGTCTAATGATACCAGCCTCTATACCGCTGCTTCGGGCTGGATCAATCTCATTCACATTCTTTCTGATTGAATTCGGGGCGGGCTGGTACTCGGGGTCGCTTGCAATCCTCTCAGATTCATTGAACTTGCTTGTCGATGTCGTTGGATATAGTATTGCCATTGCATCTGTTGAGATTGGAGCATGGGAGGCAACAAGCAGTTGAGTTCTTGGGATGGGCTGGATTCATGGGGTTGTGGTTCCTGAAACTATAGTGTTGTTTAGGATTCACTTTTGGGTTCCAGCGAGTCGAACTTGTGGGTGCAATGGTCGGGATACTCCTAAACTGGTAAGGAACAATCGATATCTTACTCGGTTTATTGATTCTCTTACTTTATCTCAAACTCGTAGGGGGCTGGCAATTGGGTTACTTGCTGAAGCTGCAATTGTTCTCAAGCACCCAGTGGGAGTTAATGCACCAGTTATGATGGCAACAGCGACTCTTGGGTTCCTCCGAAGTTTATGCATGACGTATGCCTTACAGAAATCAGCTTCGTCGTGGGCTTCATATATTGGGCTGGAAAGTGGTGAAGAAGGAAAAGTTTCTCGAGAAGACGAAGAAGACGATCAAAACATTAATGTTGTTGCAGCCGTTGTTCGAACATACGCAGATCTTCTGGGTTCTATATTTATTCTCATTTCGTCTGTGATTCTGTTGATTAAGCCAAAGTGGACCCTGATTGATCCCATCTGCACTATTCTTGTTGCAGTCATTATTTTTGCTGCAACATTTGGATTGATTGAGGAGTATATGAATATTCTCATGGAAGGTATGGTTCTTTTTCTTTCTGTTCTTGCGTAACCTTCTCCTTCTCTAGGTTCCCCAAGTAACATTTGCATTGACACGATAAATGAGGCCCTTGTTGCCGTACCTGCAGTAAAAGCTGTAAAATCTCTGAAAGTGTGGACGTTAACACAAGGGAAGTTGGTCGGTATCGTGGAACTGCTGGCAGAGTGCCCACAGTTTTCTCCCGGAACCCCAAACATATACCATGACGATATCACAAGCGCCTCTCTCGCTACTGAAACTCCTTGGCGGAGCAATCATGATTTTCTTGTGCAAGGTGTGAAGGATTCTCTGGCGTCATTTGGGATACATGAGAGTTACGTGCAAGTGCGGTATACACGATAGCGACCAAATTGCTTCAGCATTAAATAAAAAAAACATTTGCCTGTCGGGCTGAGTGTCCAATCGAACTTTGCAAGTCAATAATTTAATATTTAGTTTTCCAGCACGCGCCGCTTTGAGACAAATCTGCAGATAAATGACACAACACATTGCCGCTGCATCGCTCTTGTTTCGAGTAGCAGCCTTTGGATTCGCCTTCTTTGTTGTGGAGTTTGCTGCCGGATGGATGTCGGGATCACTTGCCATCCTCTCCGACTCCTTTAACCTTCTACAATCTGTGCTTGGATTCTCCATTTCCTGGGGTGCTGTACATATGGGAGCGTGGAGTCCAACAGTCAGTAAGTGGCCGAAGGCTCTCTTGTGTCTTGGTGGGTGGAGGTGTGTTCTAACCGTTTGTTTACCAGCCCACACATTTGGATTTGCAAGAATGGAACTGCTAGGAAGTATGGTCACTGTGTTTCTAAACTGGTAAGATTTCTGTGCAAATCAAACTTTGGATGATTTAGAACTCTCCTCTCAGGTTTCTTGCTGCTGGATTGCTGGTTCAATCATGGGCAGCCCTCAAATCACCGCAGCCAGTTAATGCTCGAATCATGCTTCCTGTAGCTTTATTTGCTCTCTTTCGAAGCGTAGTGACTCTATTTATGCTCTCTCCATCTGCAAAGTCGAATCAAGGAATCGTGTCAGAAGACACACCGCTTCTTCCCACAACAAGTGCCACGCCAAGCCCTTCAACGAATGCACACACAAATATTAATATCCGTACTGCATTTATTGCATCTATAACTGATACCATTTCCTCTGTTCTCTTGCTTATTGCCTCTGTTTTGATGATGTTTTACCCGGAATCCACTCTTGTGGATCCCATCTGCACGATTCTTATCGCTTTGGTCACATTTGCCACATCATTCGGGCTCGTTGAGCAATATTTGTTGATTATTTTGGAAGGTAAACGAGTCTTTTTTTTTTTCAAACGCTATGGTTGAACTCACACCTTTTCTTTTTTTTTTGCAGCTGTCCCAAAACACCTTTGCATTGAAACCATCCAATCCAAATTAATCCAAACGCTACCTTGCATAACGAAAATTCATCTTATCCGAGTCTGGTCTCTCACCCCAGGCCACGAAGTGTGTCTCTTGAAAATATCGGTCGAGAAAATGGCCAACGTGAATGACAGCACGTCATCATTGGAGATGCATGAAGCAGTTCATGAATACCATGATTCCATCAAGGATCTTGTGAGAGTGTGTTTAGAGAGGGAATATGGGATTTGCGAAGTATTTATAGAGATTCTGGGAACTCGAGAGTTTTGATGAGGGGGAAAAGAAAAATATAATGCAAGTAAAACCCCCAAGTTATTCTATTACCCATACTTAAAATTTCGATTTGATGATATTTATACAAACCAGTGCATGCATTCGTCTGTAAAGTGGGCACGCAAGCTGAAACTGTGATCCCAAATAAAAACAAACCCAAAAATCTTTGCTGAACCTTTGTTCAACTTGTATCAATGACCCCGGCAACGCTACCGCTAATCAAAGCCGGTCTCATTTGCTTCGTCTTCTTTCTTGTTGAGCTTGCGGCTGGATGGTGGGCTGGATCCCTGGCTATCCTGAGTGACTCGGTACACATGCTTACAGATGTTATTGGGTATTGTGTGGCAATCGCTGCCGTTGAGATTGGAACTTGGCCAGCAACTAAAAGTATGTATTGATTGTCTCTCCTAAATCTTGTGATGGGAGTTTTTGAATGCGTCTTGGTTGGCCCTTGCATAAAAACATGAAGGGAGAGTTCAGGGAAAGTGGCTCTCCGGAAGAAGAAGAGTGCGTTGCGATTCCAACAAGGAATATCGAAAGAAAGGAATCGCTGTATTCCCCATGTGCTGAGACTCGAAGCGAGTTTAGTCGCGGATGCCCGTTACCAATGAAATTTCCCAACTCCCCTTGTGACCGTCATGCGGGATTTCTCCACCCTCCACCGTCCGTCTCCTGACTCTCTGCTTATAATTCTTTCTATTTTAAGGTTACACATTTGGATTCGCTCGAGTTGAACTGATTGGAGCACTTATTTCCTTGTTTCTGACATGGTACGTACCGAGTCGTCGACCAAAGTTCACACACCCCGTTGCTCACAACAAAAACAATACAGGAACCTTGTATTCGGATTAATTCAAGAAGCGCTTCATAGAATCAACGAACCGTCCGAGATAAATGCCCCAGCCATGCTCATCAGTGCCTTGTTTGGAGTGGCAGCCAACTCATTCATGGCATTCATGCTTCAAGACCCACATCACGACCATGATCACGACCACCACCATCATCACCACAATACCCTCTCATCCGGTGATGATGACATCCTTGCCACCTCCGAATCCGTAGAAATGAAGCAACAACAACAACAACCAAGCAGCCCAACACTCACGTTATTCAACCCAGAAACTTCAACTCTATTTGGATCTGGTTCAGAACCCGAAGTCGACATTGAATCCAATCTCACTCCAACCAAGGTCAAGAACAACAATAATCCAAGCAGCAGCAGCAGCATCCAAAACAACATCAACGTACAAGCCGCCATGATTCATATCCTCGGAGACCTACTTGGATCCATTTCGATTCTCATTGCCGCCACGATCCTAACGTTTAAACCATCATGGACGGTTCTTGACCCGTTGTGCACGATCCTCTTTAGCATTATTATTTTTGTGAGTAGCTTGGGCCTCGCGAAGCAGTATATCATGATCCTGATGGAAACTTGTCCTTCTGGGGTGGATGTAGAGGATGTTAGATGTGGTGTTGTGGAGAATGTTGTTGGAGTTGTTGAGGTGGAGGCGGTGCGGTGTTGGAGTTTGACGCAGGGTAAGGAGTGTTGTATTTTAAGGGTTGTTGTTTCGTCTGGTGTTGTAAAGTTTGGTGATGGTGGCAGAAGAGGCGGGGAAGGTAAAGCGGGCAAGAAGCGGCGAGAGGAAGGGTTTGGGATCATTGGGGATGTGGATATGTATTCTAGTACGGATGTGACGGAAGAAGAAGTTGTCAAGTTGGTAACTTACCAAGAAGAGGACGGAGATCGAAATGGGTATAATCAAATCTTGGACTCTGTACGAGAGTACTTGAAGAGTGAATTTGGGTTTGAGGAGATTTGTATCGAGATTCGAGTGGCTTCATGACGTTTTCCTCTGAGTTTCCAACATTAATTTAGTATAAATTGCAGAAGTTAACGGTTTATTCCATTGAGTTTGAGGTGTCTATTTGTATTTATTTTCAAAACAAAATTACTGCAAAATTACTTATCCTCTTCTCGTTTGGTTTCTGCTCGTGGACTCGACAACTGAACAGTCGTACTTGGGAACCCGCGCTGACAAAAGTCTTGGTTTCTTCCGCAGCTGATGTGGCCGACTTTCGAAAGGCTGGTCCATATTGAGAATTCCTCCAATTTCCCAAGCACAGCTCCTCGTTTACAAAAAACGCAATTTTGAAAAGAGAAAGTTTGGTTGCGTCGTGTAGAAAGTATCTGGACGGCTATTGCACAAAAACTGTCCTCCAGTTTTTACAATTTCAGTTTTCAGTACAAGAGTGGGCCAACGATTGGCGATGTGCTTTGCTGCGAAGGATGGAATTGAAGGAGAATGACTGGTGCTTTCAACCACTCACCAGCATCAGATTACCGGAAATCTTCACGCCGGATGAATGGGAAACAATCAGAAAGTTCAACTACAAGACCTCTGTCCAAATTCATGATGGAAACATACCCTCTCTCTCCAATGGACGACCATACATAGTAATTCAGAATTCAGAATTCACGCAGGAGATGATTTCTGTCTTGAAACGAATCGGAGTGAAAGCTGCACTTTTTTTTCCAATCCAGATGTTTTGGAAGTCAAAGACGAGGCTGTTTTATCAGAAGGTTTTCTTCAAGGAAAAAATCAACAGCATTTGCTCTTAAAGACTTCATTGCTTAAAGCAACCTTTTTTGAATGAACAATATTTATTTATTATGGAACATTAAAATATTTTATTTGAAAAATTATGGCACCTTCAACAACCTCATGGCACAAGCCCACATCACTATCGCCGCTGCTCAAAGCAGGCCTCATATGCTTCGCCTTCTTTCTGGTTGAAATCTGCGCTGCATTCTGGACAGGCAGCTTAGCCATTCTGTCTGACGCTGTCCACATGTCTACTGATTTGCTGGGATATGCCATCGCTATCGCAGCCGCTGAGATTGGAACCTGGCCTGCAACGAAACGTTGAGTAGTAGCAGTTTTTATTTAGAGAAGAGGGGACGGGCGCTGTTTCCTAAACAAAAAAAACGCTAAAAAACAGATTACACCTTTGGATTTGCTCGAGTAGAACTCATTGGAGCTCTCATGTCTCTCCTTCTTACTTGGTTACATACTGTTTTTTTAAATCTTTTTGCTGGCCGAGAACTGCAACTGATATCTATTTGCTATTGTTTTGTGACTTGTTTTTTTTTTTAGGAACCTCATATATCATCTCATTGAAGAAGCATTCCACAGAATCCAGTCACCTCAACAATCACAAGAAATAAACGCTCCTGCAATGGCTTTAGGAGCTCTCTTTAGCTGTTTTGCGAATGCAGTTATGGCGCTTGCGCTGACCTCATCTGAATCGCCAAATACGAGTGAACTTCAACAGGAAGAAAACAAATCTGTCGTTGATAACAGCAAGAACGATGAATCAAGCAGCTTATTATTATCAATGAAATCACGTCAAGAAATCGACAACGACGATACCAGACCGGCAGCCAGCCATTCACAGGATTCCATTAGCAGGAGGAGAACTGAAAGCAGCAGCAATCTCAACGTCCAAGCTGCAATGATTCATATCGTTGGAGACCTGCTTGGCTCGATTTCAATCTTGATTGCGGCGCTGGTATTGATGTATCAACCGACATGGACAATCCTGGATCCCTTGTGCACGATTCTATTCAGTGTTATTATTTTCATGAGTAGTTTAGGGCTGTTGAAACGGTATATGATGGTGCTTATGGAAAGTGTTCCTGACGGTGTGGATGTGGATGTGTTGAAGGAAGGGATTGTGGAGGAGTTTAGGACGGGCAGTGGTGGATGGTTCAGTGATAATAATGTGGTTGTTGGTGTTGAGGTATGTAAAGTTTGGATGTTGACAGAAGGGAAAGAGTGCTGCGTCTTGGTGGTTACAGTCAGTTTAGCGGCAGATGAGACGGTTGAGTCGCTTTCAAAAGTCGAAACAATGGATATTGTTTCTACCGATTCTGTCGTTGAGGATGAGGAGGAAACTGTGTACGATGTTAAAGGGGAGAGTACAACAGCACAGAATCTTGTTTTGAACCACTCAGCATTCGTGGAAAGAATCAAGTCCAACGTGCGAAGGCGGTTTGAGCTCGGTGAAATCTATGTTGAAATAAAACAAGTGTAGAGTGTGGCTTACGTAATATCACTGAATGTTTTATTTCCCCTGAGGGGATGGCTAAATACTATGGACAGATATAACAGATATAAAAATCAGGGGGCTGTATGTACAGAGGGTTGGTTACTTCTATAAAAATGAAAGGGACAAGGGGGTGACAGTTGTGAATAATAAAAACAACAAGGAAAGAAAAGGTTCGGCTCGGCTCGTGGATTCTAGGCATTCTTACACATCATTTTTTTTTTCAAATGCGTCGACGGCGAGCGTTAATGAACCAGTTGTTGACTTGCTTCATGTTCAAGCCGCACTGTAGAAGCAAGAGCCCTCTTTTGCTCGACAGTCGGGTACGGATCTTGTTTGTGGGCCACGAGCCAAGACGTCAGAATATCCAAGACATCAGGGGTAAAGTTTGCTCTTGACTTGAGAGAGGCGGGAGAGGGTGGCGCGATCGTTGGGTTCACAATCACTTGTGGCATCGACGATGCGGCAGCAGCAGCGGTTGCACGCGGACTGGCGTCTTCGAGTTCTTCGTCTTCTTCATGCGCGGAGGCAGGCGGCGACGGACTAGAAGCAAGAAAGAAAGAAAGAAGACAGGGTGAGTCACGATGTTTTGACTCGATCGCGCACTCACCGGCGCACACGTGCGACGCCGTACGGCGCCCCGCGCACGACAGTTTTTCGGGCGAAGCGGCGGGGCGACTTGCGGGTAGGCGGCGGGCGACGAGAAGGCGGTCAGCGTGGGCACGGCGGGCGAGCGCGCGTCGGCGTCCGAGTCGCCGTCGTCGTCGTCGTCGTCGTCCGAGTCGCCGCCCGTCAGCGCCGCCGAGAACACCGACGCCGCCGACGACACGGACGAGCGGCGGTCGTCGAAGCCGCCGTCGAAGTCGGCGAAGCCGTCGAAGCCGTCGACGCGCGCAGCGGCGGCGAACACCGGGCGCTTGCGCGCTGCTCGCTCGAGATCGAGCAGCGACGCGGCAACGAGAACGAGGGCGTCGAGGGCCGTTGACGTCATTTTGCTTTGAATTGGCGCTGGGGGAAAGGGTGGCTGTCAAAGTTTTGGAAAGAAAGAATGAAATGCTTGGCCACCCGACCACTCAACCCGCAAGTGCTTGGCTCTGCAAAAACACACACACTGCCCTGCCACGTGCCAGCCATGCTGCCCACCGTCTGCGGCCATTCGCCTGCCTGAAGCGACACCCACAGCCAACGCTACCGGCAGGTGCGGCGATCGTCGTCGACTTGCTTATCTATAACCTTCGATCAATGAACTTCTTAAAATTATAACCCTGTTTTGCTGTCCATTTCATTGTCCGCCCTGCATAGTGTCTTTGCAGGACTGTACAATGCTATTTTGAGTAGTTATTATATCTTGATTTACTTTTTCATAGCACAAGTTGTACTGGTGGTGTGAACATCATTCTGCGAACATCATTCTGCGAAAATGACACCACCACACATCTGTCCAAACACAGCCGATAATCAATAGTTAATAAAGTCACAAGTTTTTGGTATTGCCGTTGTTGAAGTGTGGTATAGGGTTCAGTGTTGCCTTTTCCAATCGCTCAAAAGCCTCAAACGCATGTTGGGCTCAGAGCAAGCAGGCTATTAAAATGAAAGGGGGACACATGTTATTTTCTTTTATGCGTGATTAAATAAACATGTTAGATCGGCATTTTAGTCTAAGCGACGGCTTATGTGACTAGTAGGAACGTGGGCGTTGAGTTCTAGAAGAACACGTTATTTCTCCAAAGAATCCCCTCTTTATTATTGAACACACATTGGTAATGCAATAAATATGATAAGCGGCTATCATATTATAACACTTCCCCTGTTCAATAATTCGTTGTTGGTAATCTTTACAATTAAAGCCATCAGATTACAACATACCCAATAAAAACCGATTAGATAATTAACAACCATCTAATTTATCTTCCGTTGTTTCGCCGCAGGATAACCCGAAGGTATTGCATTCCGCCGTTGCGACGATGTTGTACAAATAACACTTTAACAAGGCACTTTTGTCAACATATCCGATTCGTTGCGTTTACCCGGAATATGGGAACAGTCAAGGATTTTCTCCGAATAAAATTCCATAACTTTCCAATATCTGCGATTCATCCATTTTGAAGCTTCAGTGTGTTTGTTCTCACGAACGCGTTTCACAAAAGCCTCATTATTGCTAAACATCGACAATGGTTTCACAATATCAATCTTCAAATCCTCGCAAAGATTCAAGAGGTAAGGTACTTCGAGAGAACCTTCGTAGAACGCGACATGTTCAGCGGCCGTTTGGTCTGCGGTGACCAACTTTTGCTTATTGGAGCGCCAAGAAATAGGCGACTTCCCCATAAACTTAAACAACCATCCAGTTTGAGCTTTCGCACTTTCTCTGTCAGGTTCTGATGCATCCGTTAAACCGATAATATAAATCTGCTTGGGAATAGGATTCGGGGCGCGATAATAAATTATCCCCATATCGTACGAGTGCTTCAAATATCTTAAGACGCGTTTTGCACCATCCCAATGGTGGGCGGTAGGATTTCCAAGACCGCGAGCCCACAAACTAACACTGACAGAAATATCAAATCGAGCGATATTGCAAGGATACATTAAACTTCTGATGAACGAATTATAATCGAACTTCGTCAAATCCAAAGATTCTTTGTCGTACCTCTTAGGTTTGTAATTCGCTTTAACTTCCATCAGGGGTTTGAGTCCCATACACGCTTCCATCCTGAATCGACGTAAGACGCGTTGAACATATTTTGACTGATGAAGAAACGAATAGCTTCGATCAGACGCGTATTCAATTTCAAGACCCAGGTGATATTCAGTGCCTTGTACACAATGTCAACTTTCGCTTTCAAAGACGCAATAACCGAATTCGATAATTGAATCATGACAGCAAATCAATAAATCGTCGACATAGAACGCTATCCAAATCCAGTATCCGTTAGCGTATTTTTGAAACAGACATGGATCCGCATAACTTGCAGTATAACCGAGAGATTTCAAGATATCGCATAATTTCAGATACCACAATAATCCCGCTTGTTTCAAACCGTAAAGACCTTTCAATAAAAGCCAAATGACATTTTTCTTCGGATAGCACGCAGGCGGTCTGACGTAAACAGTAACATCAAGCACCCCATTCAAGTAAGCACCAACCGCGTCAAGCAAGGAACATTCCAATTCCCAACCAAGTGCTCATTGCAATCAGAAATCTCAACGTTGTAGTCTTGATAACTGGTGAATATGTGTTGACAAAACAATTCGAGCTTTATATTTCAAGACTTTGTCCGGTGGTAGATCCTTATGGTTCTTTACAGCATAGACTTCCATCGTTGGAATAATCTCTGCACCTTCAGGAACTTCGGACTCAGGAATCTTGCAATAAGTATTATGATTTTCGAGATTCTTCAATTCCGCTTCTTCGGCGGCTAACCATTCCTTGATATTTTGAGTTCGTCGAATATCTGCGTGACGCGTTGGAATAGTTCCCTCCCAATCCATACCAATAGAAGTTTCCTTAATAGAAACCGCATTCATTGAATAAACCAACGTTTCCGGAACAGGAAATATAGGTAAAACACTTAGCGATTGCGTCAACATCGCGCGACTACCAACTTCATCGATAGTATCTTCAAAATCCGATGATGAATCTTCATCCTCTTCATCCGAATCCGAATTACTTTCAACAATTTTCACTCGTTTGCTGCGCATAGAGCGTGTTTGACGTGTTACTGATTTTCCATTGGTACTTTCCTCCCCCTGAACCAAAAGATCGACAATACCATCCGTTTTATCAAGAGAATTGCGTTTTCTCAGACTAATAACTTCAGAAACTGCATTATTGAGTTCTGAATTAAAGTCCCGTTCTTCATCTGCAGACATAATTTGAGAATCCTCCGGAAACTCACGCGTTGACGATTGAGAATCAGTAGCATCTACTGAAATCAATTGCGGAAACACCGTTTCATGAAAAGAGCAATCTTGGAATCGATGATAACTCAAAGACCCATGACTATCAATACACCGAATAATCGAAGGTGAGTGAGGTCCAACATACGTTTTAGTAGCTACATCCGGGGACAACTCTCCTTCACTGCCTTTCTTATAGATTGGCACCGAAACTTTGCACCCGAAAACACGAAAGTGCTGAATCTCCGGTTTACACGAAAAATACCACATACAAGGTGACTCCAAATTATTATGACCATTTGGCCACAAATTCCGTAAATCATTAGCCGAAATTGATGAATATCCCCAGATATTCTTCACGAATTGACCATGAACGTGAATAGTACGCGCAATAGACTTGACGTGACCAATAGTACGCTCAGCAACAGCATCCATATGTGGATAATCCACCACTATAGTTTCAACCGTAATACCGCGAACGTCGCAATGATTTGTGAAAATTGCGCTTGTTGCAATTTTGCCATTATCGATGCGAATAAACCGAAGTTGACGTTGAGTGGTTACTTCAATAAGCGCCATCACCACTAACAATTGCGCCAACACATCAGATTTCTTGTTCAATAATCGAAGGAATGAATAGCGAGAAAAATCATCCACGACTATCAAGAAATAATAATACATGTGTGAATTATAATAAAATCCAGTATTGAATTTTCCGGTAATATCCACATGAATCATTTCACCCGGACCAAGAGCTTTAATCGCAACCCATTGAGATTCGGATCCGACTTTAGCGCGTTTAAATTTTCCCGCCTCACAAGATTCACTTTGATAAATATCCGGAATCGCGATAGATTTAAATTGATTTGAATTTATCGAATCTGAGTGAATCAACTTGCGAAGATGCATAGCGTTGGGATGACCAAATCTTTGATGAATAATATCTGAAGAAGCCGGTAGACTTTTCGAAATATTCGCGAATAAACGATGAACTATCTTGAATTGAAGTTCCTTTAAACCATTTGGACCTTGGACAGCCGTGAATAAAGTTTTCTTTGTTTGACTATCAGAGAAAACAGCGCGAGAGCCTTCTTGATCAATAGAACACTTCCACGATGGTCGCCCAGCCAATAGATCCAAGATCGAAAATAGCGTAACGTAACACGACTTCGAATAAATCGCATCAGGTATAGTCACAATTTGACCATTGATGTCAAAGTGAACAACACCTTGCTGCGTACCAACAATCGAGTTATTGTCAGCAAGACCAATCGGGGTCTTGATCTCGACAAAACTCTCGAACCAACTAGAATCTGGAATCAGAGTCTTGTTGCAACCGGGGTCGAAATAACCCTTATACGTTTTTGACATTGAGAGATCAACGGCAAATCACTTATTATTAAAATAAAATAAAACAAATTCATCTGCGTAAGACAAATTCCAAAAAATAACAATCAATTATTAAATAAATAAAAGAAATAGAATCAAGAAAATAGAAGCGAATTTTCAGATTCAACCGTTCAATAAACCGGAAGATGGAACCCATCCAACGTGTTTTAAACCACCGCTTGCAATAGCAGTGTTACTAATCACAGGAGCGTTTGAAGAATCAATATGCTTCGCAGAACCCGTTTTCTTTTTGCCCTTTTCAGGACAAGCCGTGCGACGATGTGTAGAACCACAGTTCCAGCAAGATTCGCAACTCCAAGACGTCTTATGATAACCCGGACACTTAGGACATTTCGGTAATTTTCCAGAATAAGTCCTTTTTGCGTTTCCGTTGTTTCCGCCCTTTTGATTTGTTGCAGGGCGTTTTCCATTTCCATTGATGGTCACTTGTGCTAACTTACCACCAGGAGCGTTTCGACCAAGAGCTTGACAATAACCATCCCAAAGATTAATCATCACCTTTTCAAGATCTTCAATCGTTTTATATTCGGTACAGCTGAGACTCATCACCGCTTGCGCAAAACGATGATCCAGCTTTAAACAAACTTCCCGTTGCGCTTCAAATCCTTCATGAATTTTCAAGCCTTGTGCGGTACAAGCGTCTTCCGTTTCGCGTACAAGCTTCAAATAATCTGGAATCGATTGATTCATGTGAATAGATAATGTCTTGTAATCGTCAGCCGCTGAAGTATCGAGCTTTCGATTCTTCGGATCCTTGGTACGTTTCAACTCTGCCCATAGGGTAGCAGGTGTGTTGAAGTTTGCGTAGGCAGCCTGCATTCGCTTTGACATGCCCCCGTTGATCGCTTTCAAAGTCTCCTTGACATCGTCAGCGTCCTGCTTTTCGCGTTTCTGTTCGATTTGCCAGATTTTCTCCAATTGCTCGAACTCTTCGAAAGAAACCTCTGCAGCCGTTTTTGCCGTTCCAGTTGTCGTTGTTGTTCCAGAAGCCGAAGCGGCCGAAGCAGCAGAACTGGATCCAACACCCGTTCCAAGACTGATATCGATTACTTTGGTAAGTCGCTTCATCTTGTTCAACCAAGTGTTTGGTGGCGTTGGTCGTTGATAAACATTGACGTAGGGTTTGAAATCAACTTCCAATGTTCTCGCATTTTGAGAACCGATCTCCGTAAGCGTAAGCTTCTGCCAGACTGGGTAATTTGATTCATTAAGAATCACTCGTTTAGAATCGGTCGCGTTTGATTCTTCCCCCTTGTTGCCGGCCATTTCCGTGTTTCTTTGTTCCCTTTCATAATCACCAAAGACCATGCCTTTGGGCTCATAACTTGTTATTTTCTTTTATGCGTGATTAAATAAACATGTTAGATCGGCATTTTAGTCTAAGCGACGGCTTATGTGACTTAGTGGGAACGTGGGCGTTGAGTTCTAGAAGAACGCGTTATTTCTCCAAAGAATCCCCTCTTTATTATTGAACACACATTGGTAATGCAATAAATATGATAAGCGGCTATCATATTATAACAACACATTGATGGATATTATTAAGCGAGCTACAAAATTCATTGAGTGATCGCGATGTCACAGAAGAAACAACCGTTAACGCCTGTTATGATGTTGAAAGAATATAGAGTCAGTAATGCATATGTCAACACATAATGAAACAAGTTTTTGTTGTAAGAACTTTAGAAGTCAAAAAAGAAACTGAACCATCTCCAAAATTTATCTTGATCTATAATTTCGGGTTCAAAAATGCATCCAACATCATCCCTCACCTCAGTGTCCTTTATCATTGGCGTTTTCGCCATCATGCTCGGGGGATACCTTTCTGTTTCTCCAGTCTCGCACAAATTCGCAATATCCTTGCTCTCCCCAACGCCGAGACAAACATTTGATACCGCGGACACACCTTACAACACCACTCAAATGTCGGGTTTGGATCCAACGATTGGCACTACTTCAAACAAACGAAACAATATCTCCGACTTTGAAGCCTGGTTGAAAGAACAAGGGGTTTCCTTCCGGAGAACAAAGCTTGTGACGTCTGGAGAATCGGGTACGTACCGAGGTCTTCACAGCAAACGTAAAGGGGTCAAGAAAGGCTCTGTGGTACTTGATCTCCCTGATCAAGTCATCATAACTACCAAAATGTAAATAGAGAAATTAATGTCCATAATTTGTAATGTGACTAACTGATATCATTTTTTTTTCATTTTACTCAGGGCCGCTGAATCAGCCATAGGCAGGCAAATTAAAGCAGCTCTTCCAAAAGATTACACGGACGAAACCGGCAATCTCTTTTTGGCGCTATTCCTTCTCGAGCAGCGAAGCCTTGGCACGAAATCCTATTGGTATCACTACATCGAATCCTTACCCAAATCATACCCAACGATCCCAGTAACCTTCACATCCGAAAAGGATTTGAATGTTCTCAAAGAAAGCGGCAGCAATTTCTTTGACGAGTTCCACACAAAGCCGGTGCATCAGTTACAAGCCGACTACAAGTCCATTTGCACCGCGCTTCTTCTTGGCGACCCTACAACAAGCACCAGCAATACCAACAACGACTTTTGCATACGCCATTCGTTTCTTGATTACCAGTGGGCAAGACTCACTGTCCAATCCCGGACGTTCTCTCTCGACATTGATGGATCCCCCATAGCCGCGATGATCCCATACGCAGACACGTTGAACCACGACAATAAACCCAACTTACTTTGGAGTTACAATGACACAACTCGGAGCGTGCAATTCACGGCGTTGGAGGATGTTCATGGGGATGCTGCGTTTTCGACATCGTATGGGCTTTTGGGGAGTCGGTATACATTGGATCATTATGGATTCGCGATTAGGGATACTGCTGTTGAGACGGCGTTGGTTTCTTTGAGTATTCCTGGTGGTGATGATTCGTTAAAATATTACCGGGCTTTGAAAGCAACGGGTTCTGCAGCTGCAGCGGCGGCAGGTTTAGAACGTGTTGATTTTCATGTGGGTTCTAAACCGGATGATTCAGAGTTCTTGAATGCGCTGGGTTTGCACGGATCAGTGTCGCGAGGAGTTTGGGTGAGTTGAGTGCGATGCAGGTGGGTGGGGTGCGGTTTGTGAGTGTTTGGAATGAGTGGAGGGCGCTTGGGTTTCTTGGTGAGGCTGTTGACAGGGCGCTGCGGGGGTTGTTGCATTCGGTTGAAGCCGATGAATTGTTTTTGTTGGAGAGGAATAGTGGGGGTTCTGATTTGTCTGTGAATGCGAGGAATATGGTGATTACGCGGCTAGGTGAAAAGAGGGTTTTGATGGCATTGCGGGAAGTGGTTGGTAGGATGAGGATTGCTTTGTTGGTTCCGCCTGCGGGACTTTTTGTTGCAACGGTTGGGTTTTTAGAAATCAGTAGATGAAAAAAAAACGGTTTATAGTTTCCGAATCAAAATGAGAGCTGCAACAAAGAATATGGCAGTACTGAATTTATTTATATTCCACCGAATCCAACAACTACTTCTTGTCGACTGTCAGTCCCCCATATCCATCAGGATAAACATGCTCCCAACTAAAATCAGCAGGAGAACATTCTGCGATTTCAAACCTGAAAAGTAGCTTCAATGGATAACCCTTGTTCATGCTCAGTGCCACAATGCCCCTCAAAGTCGTCTTATTAGCAAATCTGACAACCACGTTTGCACCAACAGTATCAGTCGGGTCATATCCATTCCAATTCAAGTTATAGTCAAAGTATTCAATAGCAGCACCCATTTCGATTTTTCGTTGCATCCATTTCTTGACTGGTGTGGTACGATCGCAAATTTCCAGAGTGAAATTAGGTCTACTATCCCCCGAGGATCTAAACAACTCCCACACATGGAAAAAGGAATCCACATAGTCCAAAAATGAATCTGGATCATCAGAGGAAATAGCAAGCGCAAGACTTCCCAAGCTGCGAAACCCCTCCACAATACGGACAAAGGCATCTGTGACTACCACAGGCGCGTTCGGAACGGCGACATTAAGTTGCGGGATTTCAGCCAATGATTTCACATTAGCTTCAAAGGTTGGGTTGTGATCCGCAATGACGTCAAAGTACTTGCCCAGCTTGACAGTTTCAAAAGAGGCAAGAACAATCCGGTCGATGTGAGTTAATGATTCTTCCAAGGCAAGAAGAGCAGTCTGGTACGTGTGATTGCACCCTACAGTACGGCTGTAGTCCTTGATAGCAGCTAAATCCAAATTGGTTGGGATGGATGCTGGTGCGTAGCCGTCCAAATGCTCAAGCGATCCCTGAGAAGTGCGCGGAGAGTTGGGGTTATTGATATCCTGGAGGCGGGACAAAGCATCCGTGAGGCTTGTGATTGTTTGGTTAGTTGCTGCTGTCGATCGATCTGGCTCACCGATAGAGGCATGCAAGAGCACACTCCCTTCTAGTTTGTTGCTGGAAGTCTGCAATATCAATGAAGACAGCAGCGTTTCCAGCAACAACACCATCGCAATTCACAATGGCCGTCGTGTTGGGGTTCTCAGTTTTGAGCCACTGGACTGAAGAAACGCTGATGCCGCCACAGAGCACAAGCAGCTCTACACCGTGCTGCATTACGGCTCGACTGTAGCAGAGTGTCTGCAATCTGGATTTCATTGATGCAAATTTGTTCAATTATTGCTCCAATGAGCCGCATCAAAGAATACGGCAGTACTGAATTTATTTATATTCCATCGAATCCAACAACTACTTCTTGTCGACTGTCAGTCCCCAATATCCAGCAGGATAAACGTGCTCCCAACTAAAATCGGCAGGAGAGCATTCTGCAATTTCAAATCTGAAAAGCAGCTTGAATGGAGAACCGTTGTTCATATCCATCGACGCAATGCCACGCAATGTTGTTCTGTTGGCAAATCTTACGACCACGTTTGCACCAACAGTATCAGTCGGGTCTCTTCCAAGTCGCTTCAAGTTATAGTCAAAGTATTCAATGACCGCACCCATTTCAATCTTTCGTTGCATCCATTTCTTGACTGGTGTGGTACGATCGCAAATTTCCAGAGTGAAATTAGGTCTACTGTCACCCGAGGATCTGAACAACTCCCACACATGAAAAAACGCATCTGTATAATCCAAAAAGGAATCTGGATCACCAGAGGCAATGGCCAGAGCAAAACTTCCCAAGCTCCGAAACCCCTCCGCAATACGAGCAAAGGCATCTGTCACTACCACAGGCGTGCTGGGAACCGGTTCATTTAGTTGCGGGATGTCAGCCAATGATTTCACATCAGCTTCAAAGGTTGGGTTGTGATCAGCGATGACGTCAAAGTACTTTCCCAGCTTGACAGTCTCAAAAGAGACGCAAACAATACGGTCAATGTGACACAAGGAATCTTCCAGCACAAGAAGGGCTGAGTGGTAGCCGTCATTACATCCTACAGATCGACTGAATTCTTTGATAGCAGCCAAATCCAAATTGGCTGGGATAAGTGCCGGTGCATAGCCGTCCAAATACTCAAGCGATCCCTGAGAAGTGCGCGGAGAGTTGGGGTTATTGATGTCCTGGAGGCGAGACACAGCATCCGTGAGGCTTGTGAATGTTTGGTAAGTACTTTGGAGCTGTCGATCGATCTGGCTCACCGATAGAGGCATGCAAGAGCACAGTCCCTTCTAGTTTGTTGCTGGAAGTCTGCGATATCAATGAATACAGCAGAGTTCCCAGCAACATAGCCATCACAATCTACAGTGGCCGTCGTGTTGGGGTTTTCAATTTTGAGCCACTGGACTGAAGAAACGCTGATCCCTCCACAGAGCACAAGCAGCTCGACTCCGTGCTGCATAACAGCTCGACTGTAGCAGAGTGACCGCAATCTGGAGTTCATTGGTGCAAATTTGTTCAATTTGAAAAACGATAGAACGTTCCGCCCATTCGATTGCTCCAATGAATTGTTAGTGCCTAGTTTGGGATCAATTCACTGATCAACTCTAATACAGTTGCCAATACCGACAAACCACTGCCCAGCCTGCCACCCAGTGAAATCGAAAGTCTGCGAGCAGATATACAAAAACTCCGCTCCGAGATGGAGCTCCTGGAGAAGAAAGAAGCCATGCTCCTTGCTATGACTACCAAAGAAGAATGGGACGCCATGAAGGTCGCCGAGGCGCAGGCCAAGCTCGTTCGAATCAAGCAGAGAGCTGCGGCAAAGGAAGGCTTTCCTTTCAAGTTCCCTGCCGACAGTACCCCTTTGAAAGACCTCCAGATCGCATACCGCTACGTTCCACCCAGTATCCTCCCTGCTGATCAAGTGGAGCTCTTGGATCAGGCTGTTGAAGAAGGAGACATTTCTCCACTGATTGACACCTTCCGTGAACTCGCTAATAGGCCTGAAAATATTGCCGACATGCTTTTGAAAGCTCTTCAGAACAAGGCGTCCGAACATGAAGAGTCTCCTAATGCGTATTCGAATGACACACTGGTAAATTGGTTTTTAATTGGGGCCACCCAACATTTTTTGATAAATTGGTCTGATTAAATTGGTCATTTCATAGCGCTACCAAACGCAGCAAGCTTTGGCTGTCGGAATCATGTGGCATCTTGTGTAAAAAAACGGTTGCAAAATAAAGTGGAAGTTGCGAGAAAACTGGAGTTGAGAGACGAATTACAGCACAAGCCATAAAAAAGCGTCATTCCACAACCAGAACCAATTGAACGCAGAAAATGATCAACAAGCATCTTGAATCATTGAACATGGGCCGTACAGTGGTGCGACAAGCTGGCCGAAAGCATGTATGCACAATCGGTATAACAAGAACAATAGCACCGCAGTATTCAGCCGCGACATACGAGGGCTTTGCTCAAACACAAGGCACTCGCTCACAAACTGATCTTCCCGTCACGCGTCACTCTGTATCTTTTGATTCTTTTCATCGAAAATCAGAATCAGACTCTCCTTTTAAAAATCGACGAGTTTAGTTCTGTTTATTTGATGTTTATCATTGTTAGATGTGTCTCGTTGCTAACACTAATAGTCCAGTCGGTCAGGTCGATCTTGTTGTTCTAGTGGACACAACGGTGTGTAGATTCTCCGATCTCGTCGATTTTAGATGGAGCTACTTGAATTAGTTTTTCGAGCATTTAATAATACTACTAGGGTTGTGAAAAGTGTCAAAAAATAAATAAATAAGTGTCAAAAAATAAATAAATAATAATAGCTGCTTTGCATTCCCCATCAAACCAACCTGATGGCCGCCGCATCCCCATTCTCGCCAGCACAATCCGAATCCATCCCCGCTTCTGGACGAACGAAACTGCAAAATGAAAAGGACCCCGAAAAGATATTCAATCTTTTGGAAAGGATTGGAATCGGAAGGCAAGTTGGGACCATACAAAAAAAAAAAAAGACTAGATGATAATGTTCTCTTATTCTCGTTTGATCTTTTTACTTTTTCTTTTTCATCTTTTTGCTATATAAAGCTATGGGGAAGTTTTTCGAGTTGAGTTTGTCCCTCACCTCTGCCCAAAAGTCAAAACTCTCTCTCATGCCCAAACAAAAAACAATAGGCTCAATTCAAAGACACCCAAAAATACGCGGCTGTCAAAATCATAAAACTCGAACCCCACGAAAACCTGGACAGCGTGCGGCAGGAAGTAAATTTCCTGCGAGACTGTTCACACGAAAATATCGTTTCTTACTACGACAGCTTTTTGAAATGGGGACCGTTGAAGGGGCAAAGGAATGTTTGGGTACAAAAGTTATGAGGAGGGGGTTTAGGGGAGACATCTAATCTATCTACGACCAGATCGCGATGGAGTACTGTGGGGGCGGGTCGGTTGAGTCTTGCTATAGAGGTGAATGAGCTAAGAATTCGAATCTACACGAATAATTGACGGCCAATGGTTTTTGAACAAAACTTGAAGGTCTTGGTAGTCCTTTGAAGGAGAAGGAGATATCGTATGTTATCAAGGAATGTTTGATGGTAAGAGAATCAAAAGAAGGAAGAAGAAAGGCTGTGTGTGTTGGAAGTTCATGTTATAGTTGCTTTAGGGCCTTGCATTCCTCCACTCCCGCCAGAAAATACACAGAGATATCAAATGCGGGAATATATTGCTAACTGAGGACGGAGGAGTAAAACTAGGTGTGGCGCATGACTGTTTTTTGAATTTTTCTAACATACCAGTGCCTCCACTTAAACTTAGCCGACTTTGGAGTCGCCACCCAGCTTACGAAAACTCTCACGAAAAGACAAACGTTTGTTGGAAGTCCCTATTGGATGGCACCTGAAGTGATCACCACCCATGACCAGGGAACAGCCTATGACTCTAAGGTGGGGGTATTTTCTTTGCCAGTAAACGATACCAAAAAAACCAAAAACAAGGCGGATATCTGGTCACTCGGTATTTCAGCAATAGAAATGGCAGAATGTCAACCGCCAATGTATGATATGTGCCCGATGCGAGTTTTATTCATGATTGCGAACCGCGATAGTCCTGTTTTACAAAATGAGGAATCGTGGTCCCCGGCTTTCGTAGATTTCTTGAGGATTTGTTTAGAAAAGAATCCTGAGCAACGATTGTCGGCTGCAGAGTTGATTAAGGTGGGTCTTCTTTGTTTTGACCCCCGGTTCTGTGATTCTGCTTTTTCTATCTTGTTCGTTTGTTTGTTTGAGTGTGTGTGTGTGTGTGTGTGTGTGTGTGCGTGAGTGTGTGTGTGTGTGTGTGTGCGTAGAATGTTCTCAGAAAACAGAAAAATACTCACTCTGTTGCAAAAAAACAGCATCCATTCATTCGAAACCATAATCCATACCCGCATTTAAACCAAGAACCGAGTATTATCCAGAATCTGATTCAACGATCGCGACTCCAACGAGCTGAAACGAAAAAGTCCAAGGCCGAAGCCAAACGACAACGAGGTGTGTTTGATACACTGGAATTTTTCGGAAACGATAATAACGAAAATTTCAATATTGACGACGATGATGACGACGAAGATGGCGGTGGTGGTGGTAGTGTACATCTGATACCAGGCCATGGGAGTTGCCAACGATGCTTGCAATTGCCGTATGTCAAAAAAAGGCTTTCCCAGCGACGCCTGTACTTTTCGATTTATCTATGCCACCTCCGTCGCCGCATCAGCAACAACAGCCCACTTCAACAACACCATCTTCTGCTTGTACTCAACCAAGTATGTCACCTAGCCCGGAAACCGGAAATCACTACAAAAGAGCCTCGTCCAGTTGAGAGAATGAGAGGGGTGTGTTTGTAAATTAATATCTCTTATTCATTCAACAAAGGTAATCAAAGCCACTCGATTATGCAGAATCGCCATCAGAATAACATGCGCCGAGTACATCGGGAAAACTCTCTTGTTTGGAACGGAAGAAGGCCTTTTCGCCTTCGATACAACAGGCAAATCTTCAGTCTGGAGGTGTTGGTGTCCGCATCGTCGTCATTCTCCGACGACAACGACAGCGCTTGTGATTCTTTCTACTCGGCGGTATTCACAAATTTCATTCATTAAAGATTTGGGGATCATTGTATCGCGATCAGGTGAGTGAATTGAATTATTATTCTCTTAAAACCTCTTTTATTTATGCATAATGTCGCTTGATTGCAACAGGCAAACATAATGTTCTTGGAATACATGATGTTTCTACACCACTTGCACAAAACAGCCTTGATCAACTCTTTTCAAAAAAGAAGCAATTTGAAGCATTGACAATGTACAAGAAGATGAAGGATACAAGAGGGTGCTTATTTTATTCCTTGAGTTGAGTAGCATCGAGCCACTTTGATCCTTTCTTGTGTTCGATTCTGTCCGCCCATCTCTCCTTCTATTTGTTTATTAAATTTGCTTAATTAATCAGCTTCGTATCGTGAAAATCATCATTTGTGCATCTCACTTGGTTCTTTGGTGTCTGTTTGGAAATGGACGTCATTCCCTTCCAATAGATTCATAAAGATGAAGGTGAAGAGATGGTGTTTCTTGAATTCCTTT
Organism: Obelidium mucronatum; assembly: GCA_025765595.1. Lineage (NCBI taxonomy): Eukaryota > Fungi > Chytridiomycota > Chytridiomycetes > Chytridiales > Chytriomycetaceae > Obelidium > Obelidium mucronatum. The sequence goes on along the minus strand of JAIVFH010000049.1, from coordinate 61,974 downwards.
TGTGGCAAAATAACTGAACCCACAAATTAGGACATTCAGTTTTCATTCAAGCCAAGGTGTATAGATTTGATTGAAAGCGCTCCAAATGAATACCACATGTTTGTTGGTGGAACAAACAAGGACAACAGTGAAGACTCTTGTTTCTGCCAATCTGTGGATCTCCAAACGGGAGATATTGATGATGTTCATGTTCCGAAAAATGGCGCTGATGAGCACCACGATAACGATAAAGTTGTCGGAAATCGAGTGTTGGGTCGTTATGTCAAGGGATTGTCGTTCCCCCATGTAGAGACGTTAATTCTGTGTTTTAAGAGTTGAGTTGGAATGCTTTATTTCGATATCTTAAATGTTCCAACTCGTTTCTTGATTTCTGATTGATTTAAGTTTAGAAATGGGTCTCCTTTCAGCACTTGGCGAAGATGCGGGCGAAGACGTCAAATGTTTGAACTGGCGGAACGACATGATATTTGCAGGTATCTAAAAAAAAACTCGCGTTGAACATGAGGCATACTCAAACATATTGAAATAGCCAAGTTGGGAACAAAGTACTTGGTGGCAGGATCGAAAACAGTGATTGATGTGATTGATATTCGGAATGGAGACGTTGTGCATCAGTTTGCTACAAGTTTGGAACGAATACAGCGATTGCAGTTTTTAGTTTGTAAGTTGGAAAAGCATGTTTTGCTTTGTCAGAGTTATTGGATTGGATCAGCTTACACATTCTTTCCGCAGCCGATAAAAAAAGAGTTCTTTTGCTGGCAGATGAAGAAAGGGATGGATTGCGGTCGGCATCGTCCGTATTATGTATCGAATTGCATTAGTAATACACTTATTTATTATTTCCATGGTATGTTTGGTTCCAAAAAACGAAAGTCAAATAATTATTAAAGGCCTTCGATAAGGGTATCAATGACTTTCTTTAGTTCTTGCAGCTCTGCCTTGTTGAGGGTGATGCCCTTCTTGCCAGGTTTCCATTCGCCAGAGCCCTTTTCTTCGTAGTATTCACGAATGTCTGCGTATTTAAAGCCCTTATATTCGCCAATTTTGGCTCTCTTTTTCGAGCTCAGGTTGTAGACGGTTTCCTCTGAAGCTGCTGTGCTTGGCTGGTGGAAATGGTGGATAAGTTCGGTTGCCTTTTTGACAGTTTGATTGGGGTTACTTGTTTCTTTTGCTTCTTTGACGCAGCAGCCGATTTTTGTGGTTGTTCCTCATCTTCGTCCTCATTGTCGTTGATGAAGTCGTTGATGTTGTCTTCCTTTCGTTTGGTCATTTTTTAACTTTTTTTAATAATGTATATATTACAAAGTAAAAATAAATAAATGATAAAACTAAATAGAGCCAATGAAAGGAATGCGGTTGCCGAAATCTTCCCAACGCTTGACGAATCTACAGTTGCTGAGTTCCCAGTATCCCACCTTGAGTTCCAGAGAAGACAAAATCCAAAGAATGTGGTAGTTGTCATTACATCAAAAAGAGTCAAAGACCGAATGTATTGTATCCCAACCACTGTTTAAACTATTTCTTGTCAACTTTCAGTCCAGGAAATCCAGCAGGGTAAACATGCTCCCAACCAAAATCGGCAGGAGAGCATTCCGCAATTTCAAATCTGAAAAGCAGCTTGAATGGAGAACCGTCGTTCAAGTCCATCGACACCATGCCTCGCAACGTTGTCTTGTCAGCAAATCTGACAACCACGTTTGCACCAACAGTGGATGTGGGATCCTTTCCATTCCAATTCAAGTTATAGTCAAAATATTCAAAGACCGCCCCCATTTCAATCTTGTGTTGCATCCATTTCTTGGCTGGTGTGGTATGATGGCAAATTTCCACAGCAAAGTCAGGTCTGCTGTCACCCGATGATCTGAACAACTCCCACACATGGAAAAAGTGATCTACATATCCCAGAAAGGGATCTGGATTACCAGCGGCAATTGCATCTGCAAACAGGACCAAGAAACCAAAACCCCTCAGATTCCGGCTGAAGGCATCCGTGACTACCACAGGTGTGTTGGGAACTGGCTCATTCAGTTCCGGGAGGTCGGCCAGTGATTTTATATTTGCTTCAAAGGTTGGATTCTGATCATCTATAACGTGAAAGTGCTTGGCCAACTTGACAGTTTCGAACGCGGCGAGTACGATGCGGTCAATTCGAATCAATGAATCTTCCAGCGCAAGAAGAGCTGTGTGGTAGCCGTCATTACATGCAACAGTACGGCTGTAGTCTTTGATAGCAGCCAAGTCCAAAGCGGCAGGGGCGACTGCTGGAACATAGCCGTCCAAATGCTCAAGCGATCCCTGAGAAGTACGAGGACCATTGGGGTTATTAACATCCTGAAGTCGAGACAATGCATCTGTGAGGCTTTTGTGATTGTTAGAAGTTTTTACACTTGATCCCAATCGATCCTAAAACGCACCGAAAGAGGGAAAGAAGGGCGCATTCTCTTCTGCTTTGCTGATTCAAGTCTGCGCTATCGAGAACAATCGAAGCGTTTCCAGCCACATAACCGTCGCAAGCGATCGTAACCGCCTTGTTTGGGGTTTCAACTTCAAGCCACTGGACCGAAGATACGCTGACGCCAGCACAGAGAACAAGAAGTTCCACTCCGTGCTGCATTACAGCTCGGCAGTAGCACAGAGACTTTAGTCTTGAGTTCATTGGACAAGCCTGATTTTAATCAAACTTTTCTATTGGCCTCATTGTCAGACTAATGAAGCGAAGCAACTTTGAAACAAATGAAAAACGATCCATCGATTGTTATTGGATGGCGGAGACATGAAAGTAAAAAACAAACAAAAAGAAACAAAGAATAAGTGACCGACATCCTCTCAGCACACGACGAGCTGCAGCAGCAAACAACGACGCCGACATCCGACGCGAACCTGCAGCGTTTTGCCAAAATATGAACAAAAGTTTCCTTGTTTCACACGGCAGCTGTTCTGAGCTCAATCATCATTGGTGAGATTCTGTGCGCGATTGTGAGTTCTGAACTTCTCAGGACAAGAAGTCCCTTGTTACTGCCTTGATACACCATTTCATAATTAGAATAACATACATCCATAATTTCTCTTTCCGCAAACGAACAAAGATTTATTTAATTGCAATTCCAACAACTGGCAACAACTACTTCTTGTCAACTTTCAGTCCAGGAAATCCAGCAGGGTAAACGTGCTCCCAACCAAAATCGGCAGGAGAGCATTCCGCAATTTCAAATCTGAAAAGCAGCTTGAATGGAGAACCGTTGTTCAAGTCCATCGACACGATGCCACGCAAGGTTGTCTTGTTGGCAAACCTGACAACAACGTTTGCACCAACAGTATCAGTAGGCTCTCTTCCAAGCCGATTCAGATTAAAGTCAAAGTATTCAAAGGTTGCCCCCATTTCAATCTTGCGTTGCATCCATTTCTTGGCTGGTGTGGTGTCATCACAAATTTTCAGAGTAAAATCAGGTCGACCGTCCAGAGACGACCTGAACAGCTCCCACACACTGAAAAAGGGATCCACATATTCCAAAAAGGGATCTGGATTGCCGGCGGAAATTGCATCTGCAAACAGGACCAAGAAACCAAGTCCCCTAAGATTCAGGCTGAAGGCATCCGTGACTACCACAGGCGTGCTAGGAACCGGTTCATTCAGTTCCGGGAGGTCGGCCAAGGATTTTACATTGGCTTCAAAGGTTGGATTCTGATCTTCTATAACGTGAAAGTGCTTGGCCAACTTGACAGTTTCGAACGCGGCGAGTACGATACGGTCAATTCGAATCAATGAATCTTCCAGCGCAAGAAGAGCTGTGTGGTAGCCGTCATTACATGCAACAGTACGGCTGTAGTCTTTGATAGAAGCCAAGTCCAAACTTGCAGGGGCGACTGCTGGAACATAGCCGTCCAAATGCTCCAGCGATCCCTGAGAAGTACGCGGACCATTGGGGTTATTAACATCCTGAAGTCGAGACAGTGCATCTGTGAGGCTTTTGTGATTGTCAGAAGTTTTTACACTTCAAGTTGATCCCAATCGATCCTAAAACGCACCGAAAGAGGGAAAGAAGGGCGCTTTCTCTTCTGCTTTGCTGATTCAAGTCTGCGCTATCGAGAGCAATCGAAGCGTTTCCAGCCACATAACCGTCGCAAGCGATTGTAACCGTCTTGTTTGGGGTTTCAATTTCAAGCCACTGCACTGAAGAGACGCTGACGCCGGCACAGAGAACAAGAAGCTCCACTCCGTGCTGCATTACCGCTCGGCAGTAGCACAGAGACTTTAGTCTTGAGTTCATTGGACAAGCCTGATTTTAATCAAACTTTTCTATTGGCCTCATTGTCAGACTATTCTAATGAAGCAACTATGAAACAACGATGAAAAACGATCTATCGATTGGAATTGGATGGCAAAGACATGAAAGTAAAACAAACAAAAAATAAAGCAATAAATAAAATGAGCCACAAGCTGCAAGTGGCCGACATCCTCGCGACGCTCGACGAGCTGCAGCAGCAGACAACGGCGCCGACGTCTGATGCGAGTCTGCAGCGGCTGTGGACGCAGCTGAGTCAGCAGCAGCGGCGCGTGGCGCTCTACGCGCAGACGGGGCTCGCGGCGCACCGCGCGGCGCAGGCGCGCATCGGCGGCGCCGCAGCGGCAGCCGGCGATGCGCAGCGGCAGATCGGCGGCGTCGTCGCGGCGCTCGGCGCGCAGAAGGCGCGGCTCGAGGCGCTGCTGCGCGCCGCCGCCGCCGCGCGCGCAAAGGCGCGGGCCGCCGCCGCAACGAGCGCCGTGCGGCCCGCCGCCGCCCACGCCCGCATCGTCAACTACGCGCGCCGCCTGGCGCGCCACACCGCCGCCGGCCCCGCGGGTGCCCCCTCGCAAGCCCACGCCCACGTGCCGCCCATCCCGCAGGACGCCCACATGAAGCGCAGTCTGCTGTTTGCCCCGCAAAACACGGACGACAGCGTAGCCGATCTAAACACAAACAACCCGCTGGACGCGGACGCGATGGCCGACGAGCCGCTGATGGAACTCGACTTTATGGAGAAGCTTGTCAGGAATCCAGCCCATTCAAGCAGCAACGCTGAGGATGCAGACGGCGATCACGTCATGAACGAGGAAGATGAACTCAACTTGGACTTGTAGATTTGAAAATAACTAATATTATTAAAAATAAATTATATCATACAGTAGTACAACTTAAGAATTATCATACTTATTGTAGATGTGGTGCACTCCTAGCTCCGTTATTCCACCATTATGCAAAATAAATAAAATAAAAATAAAAATAATTAAAAAATGTACTGGCTCATTTCAGCACCGCCAAACCCAACAAAACAAGAGACTGTCTCGAAGCTACGCGAAAAGATCGCGTCAAAGAGCGCCGATCTATCAGAAGTATTCCCGTTTAACCTTCCCGACTTCAAGGTGACCCACCTCCTCGCAAGACCAAAGAGAACGCAACACACTCAGAAACACCCAACCCCTCTTACATCGACCCCCCAACCTCCCAACAAAAAACAAATAGGTCGGAACCTTGGACACTTTGGTGGTGCTTTCGGATGATTTGGTGAAGGCGGATGCCACGTTCGAATCGGTCACAATGAAGATTGGAGACAACCTCCGTGCACTCTTGAACAACGATTTGGATCAGTGGCGAAGCAACTTGTCTGTCAACGAAAGTGAGGATTTTGAGTGGAAGAAATATGGCGTTGACGGGGTCGCCTCTCTTCTTTTGAACAGAGTCGATTGACCAATACCTCAAGTCATTCCAATGGAACACCATGAAGTATAGAACGGATAAAAGTTTGCGGGAATTGACGGATCTGATAACTCAGGTTTTTATTTTTTTCTTCTTTCAACTCTCATTCTTTTTTTTTGAAATGCGTTGAATGAATACCTTCATCAATTCCTTAGGAAGTCAATTCTATTGAAACTCTCATGAAAAATAAGATGCAGAGCTATTCCACTGTCAAAACTTCTCTTTCCGGGATGCAACGAAAGCAAACGTAAAAGAAAACAACAAACCTTTTTTTAAAGGTTTCTAAAAAAGCGCGTTCTCTTTTTTTCGCAAACAACAACAGTGGAAACCTCTCCATCAGAAGCGTGAACGATGTTGTTAAAAAAGAGCATTTCGTTTTGGACTCGGAGTATCTAATCACAGTTCTTGTCGCTGTTCCAAAGTAATTGTTTTTCTTTCCTTCCTATTTGATTTTGGTTATTTATTTTTTTTGTTTTGGTGGTTTATTATTTAAAGGGCTTTGGAAAAGGAATGGCTCAATTCATATGAATCATTAACTCAAATGGTGGTTCCACGTTCATCAGTGTAAGGGAGAATTATCATTTTTTTTGTGTGTATTTGAACGTAACCCCCATGCTCTTAAAAAAAAGGCGTATCGCCGAGGATGAAGAATACGCTTTATTCACAGTCACATTATTCCAACGAGTTGTTGAAGAATTTACCACAAAGGCTCGTGCCGAAAAGCAAGTGCCTTTTTTTTTTTGCTGTCTTTTGTTTTTTCCCCCCTTGAGATTTAACGTAATCCATTTTTTTTTCAAGATTTATTGTTCGCGATTTCAAATGGAACGAACAACAAATGGCGATGGAGAAAAGAGCACTCGCGGAAGCAGGTGCTGCCGAAAAGGAACAATGGGTAAAAAAAAAAAAAAATCCATTTTAAACTCTCAACCCACACCAAACCCCGTCCTTCCCTAGACAACCCTCCTTCGTCTCTGTAAAACCAACTTTGGCGAAGTGTTTTCTTGTTGGATCCATATCAAAACACTTCGGGTCTATGTTGAATCTATTCTGCGATATGGTTTACCGCCTGATTTCCAACCAATGGTTGTTAAGGTACACGTGAAAAAAGATGTGTTTCTGATGCGTGTTGTATGTGTTCCTAAGCAATTGCATTGCATTTCCCCCTCCCCGACAGTTGAAGCCAAAGCAAAACGAGAAAAAACTGCGCGACGCCATCAACTTGCATTTCGCGAAATTGGGAGGAGCCGGCAATAGTGCTGGAGCGGCAGCGGATGATCAACTTGAAGAGAACCTGCAGTTGTTATTAGGCGACAAAGACTATTGTCCGGCCGTGTTGTTTGCAGTGAATGCGTTCTGGATTGATTCCAACAAGTAGAGAATGTATAGGGGGGAGAGGGTTTTTTTTTCTTCCCTGCTGTTGTCTCTGTGTTTGTTCTCAGGCTCTTCACTATATTTTTTTTTTTAATTTCTTTCATTCTTGGTTATCGCTTTTTCTCTCTGGGCGAGAAAGGGAGGTTGAATAAATCACATTTTGGTCGTTGGCGTATCAATAAATATGAAAGTAGAAGAAGAACATCAAAGAAAAAAAAATTAACGTGTTAAGGGGGGAGTTGAAAGTGAAAAGTGCAAACGAAGAAAAAAAAACACGAATTTCTGAACAATGGGTTGGTGTCTCTTTCGTCCCCCTCCTGTCCTGCCCCACCACCCCCCTCCCCTTCCATCAACAGCGTGGCCACATCAGCCGAGATCGATCGCATATATCGGCTGTTTTGGATCTGACTCGGCGGGCTCTAGGGGTCGAGGGTGCCGCGTCAGAGTTATTATAGTGTTTTGGGTCTTAAAAATTCATAGTTGCTCGAGGACGCTTCGGAAGGGTTCGCAGGGATCGGCTGCTGTGTTACAAGGGTCTTCTAGTGAGATCGAATTGTGCGGCAGGATGTGGTGGTTTTTTTTTTTGGATGTCGTATCGGAGGATATATTTGCTTGAATTGCCAGGAAGAGTCAAATTAGATGCTGACCGCTCCTTTTCCAATAGCTGTCCCACGTGAAGACCAAGTATACATGGCCAAGCTTGCCGAGCAGGCTGAGCGTTACGATGGTGCGTTATCCCACCTAAATAAGGAACCAATTATTGCTGTTTTTTTTTTTAATTGCCGCCGCCAAGTACTGATCCTACCCCTTTCTTGCAATCCGTTTTATTTACATAGAAATGGTCACCTTCATGAAGGTTTGTTGTTTTTGTTGCTGCGATCGCCCGCTCTTAGGATATCGCGGGTGTCTCGATTTTTTTCTAAACCGTTCAACCCTTTTTTTAAAATTGATCAATGTCCTGCTTCAATAGGAGGTTGCCAAGGTGTGTTGATATCTTTTCATTGCTGTTTCTGTTATCGTATCCGAATTTTAACCGTTTTTTTTTGTTGGTAGTTGGGAGTCGAATTGACTGTCGAAGAACGTAACTTGTTGTCTGTCGCCTACAAGAACGTTATTGGAGGACGTCGTGGTTCCTGGAGAATTGTTTCCTCCATTGAACAAAAGGAGGAGATCAAGGGCAACGAAGGACAGGTTACCAAGATCAAGGCGTACCGTAACAAGATTGAGCAGGAGCTCCAGGACGTTTGCTCTGACATTCTTGCTGTTCTCGATGAGCACTTGATTCCATCTGCTGAAGCTGGTGAATCCAAGGTGTTTTACTACAAGATGTGAGTCTGTTTGTTCGTCATTGCCGATTTTTTTCTTTCGGTTGTTAAAAACCAAGCTGCCCATTCCAAAACAAAAATAGGAAGGGAGACTACCACCGTTACCTTGCCGAGTTCGCCACCGGTGACAAGCGAAAGGACTCTGCCGGACACGCCCACGAAGCCTACAAAGCCGCCACTGACATTGCCTCCACCGAGCTCGCCCCAACCCACCCAATCCGTCTTGGTCTTGCCTTGAACTTCTCCGTCTTCTACTACGAGATTCTTAACTCTCCAGACCGTGCTTGCCACTTGGCCAAGCAGGCCTTTGACGATGCTATTGCCGAGCTTGACACTCTTAGTGAAGAGTCTTACAAGGACTCTACCTTGATTATGCAGCTCCTCAGAGACAACTTGACTCTCTGGACTTCTGACCTTACCGATGGTATGTTGTTTATTTTTTTGGTTTTTGTACCGCAACTCATTAAAATTTATTTAAATTGTTATAGCTGAGGTTGAGAAGGCGGAGGAGAAGCCTGAGGAAGCCGAGGCTCAGAGCTAAAGGGGGGGATAGGAGTTGATTTTTGATGTTTTGTTGGATGTTTTTTTTTTTACTTTGAAACAAAAAACTTTGAAAAACCTTTAAAAAAAAAACACGAAACAAAAGATTCACAGTATTTCTGCAGAGAGGGCAGATGCGGACCCACGTGAAAAGAGACCTATCCAATTTTGTCCCTTCTTGTCTTGGAACGTGCCTGGTCCATTGATGCGGCTTTGGTCCCATTCACCCGTGAGCTGAGACGTGTCGGGGAATGTGAATGTTCCTTGACCCATGAATTTATTGTCTTTCCAGTATCCCTTTAAAGAAAATAGGTAAGGATAGGCAGGTGGTAAAAAAAAAAAAAAAAAAAAAAAAAAAAAAAACTAACATCATATACAGCCCCATTTGCAAACTCCAAGCGACCTAAATAAAGAAGTTGTTTCATCTTAGATTATATTTTGGAGGAGTTTGGCAACTACAAGGCAATCCCCTCTACCTTTCCCATGCATTTTATCGAGTTCCCAGCTACCAGTATAAACGTAGCCCGGTGAAATATGCTTTCCTTCGCCGTGTCTCATGATTGCGGACGTACCATCTGCTTCCTTGAAGGCACCCTCTGGAAAATCAAAGGTGGATTCCAATTTAAAAAAAAAAAACGGAAATCACGATCACGAAAGGCCGCACCGTAGCGAGATAGATCAGGGAATATGTATACTCCTGTCTTGGGAATAGGAGCTTGAGAGAGTGAGTTTTGTATGTTAAGTTGCGATTAGGTATTGATCGAGAGAATCAAATCACCAAAACCTTCAGAGTCAGCTTTTCCTTTTCCAGGAGGTGATTTCTTTTGCTTTGACATTTTCTTCTCTTAATTTATTGTATACTATAATAATTGTTGTGTTGTAATATTTTTTGTCAAAAAAAGACTTGACCAACATGTTCGGACTCTGTCGTCTTGCAACAACTCAAACTCGCACCGCCAGCGTCAGAGTACGTATTCCATTCCCTAACCTTGGGACCCTCCATTACTTACGGAGAAAAAAAAAACAACTCCGCAGTCTTTTGGTTCTCTCAATCGAGTCATTCTGGCTGGAGGCGTGGGAGGCGACCCTGAATTCCGCCCTTTCCAACAACCCGACCAACAGCAGCAACAACAACAACAACAACAACAACAACAACAACAACAACAACAACAACAACAACAGTCAGACCAAGTCCGTGGAACCTGGTCTTTTTCGCTGGCAACGAATCGCAGTGTGAAAGACCGCAACGGAGAATGGCAAAATGAAACATCATGGCACTATATCAAGGACTTTGGGTTCAGCGATAAGCCCGTCTACGCGCGTCAGATTGTGACAAAAGGTGCATGGATGTCGTATCGGAGGATATATTTGCTTGAATTGCCACAAGAGTCAAATTAGATGCTGACCGCTCCTTTTCCAATAGCTGTCCCACGTGAAGACCAAGTATACATGGCCAAGCTTGCCGAGCAGGCTGAGCGTTACGATGGTGCGTTATCCCACCTAAATAAGGAACCAATTATTGCTGTTTTTTTTTTAATTGCCGCCGCCAAGTACTGATCCTAACCCTTTCTTGCAATCCGTTTTATTTACATAGAAATGGTCACCTTCATGAAGGTTTGTTGTTTTTGTTGCTGCGATCGCCCGCTCTTAGGATATCGAATTTTTTCTAAACCGTGCAACCCTTTTTTTAAAATTGATCAATGTCCTGCTTCAATAGGAGGTTGCCAAGGTGTGTTGATATCTTTTCATTCCTGTTTCTGTTATTGTCTCCGAATTTAACCGTTTTTTTTTTTTGTTGTTGTGGTAGTTGGGAGTCGAATTGACTGTCGAAGAACGTAACTTGTTGTCTGTCGCCTACAAGAACGTTATTGGAGGACGTCGTGGTTCCTGGAGAATTGTTTCCTCCATTGAACAAAAGGAGGAGATCAAGGGCAACGAAGGACAGGTTACCAAGATCAAGGCGTACCGTAACAAGATTGAGCAGGAGCTCCAGGACGTTTGCTCTGACATTCTTGCTGTTCTCGATGAGCACTTGATTCCATCTGCTGAAGCTGGTGAATCCAAGGTGTTTTACTACAAGATGTGAGTCTGTTTGTTCGTTATTGCCGATTTTTTTCTTTCGGTTGTTAAAAACCAAGCTGCCCATTAAAAAAATAGGAAGGGAGACTACCACCGTTACCTTGCCGAGTTCGCCACCGGTGACAAGCGAAAGGACTCTGCCGGACACGCCCACGAAGCCTACAAAGCCGCCACTGACATTGCCTCCACCGAGCTCGCCCCAACCCACCCAATCCGTCTTGGTCTTGCCTTGAACTTCTCCGACTTCTACTACGAGATTCTTAACTCTCCAGACCGTGCTTGCCACTTGGCCAAGCAGGCCTTTGACGATGCTATTGCCGAGCTTGACACTCTTAGCGAAGAGTCTTACAAGGACTCTACCTTGATTATGCAGCTCCTCAGATTCAACTTGACTCTCTGGACTTCTGACCTTACCGATGGTTTGTTTGATTTTATTTGGTTTTTTTACTGCAACTCATTAAAATTTATTTAAATTGTTTTAGCTGAGGTTGAGAAGGCGGAGGAGAAGCCTGAGGAAGCCGAGGCTCAGAGCTAAAGGGGGGGGATAGGAGTTGATTTTTGATGTTTTGTTGGATGTTTTACCTTTCCCATGCATTTTATCGAGTTCCCAGCTACCAGTATAAACGTAGCCCGGCGAAATATGCTTTTCTTCACCGTGTCTCATGATTGCGGACGTTCCATCTGCTTCCTTGAAGGCACCCTCTAGAAAATCAAAAGGAATATACTTTTTAAAATGAAGGATTCCAATTTAAAAAAAAACGGAAATCACGATCACGAAAGGCCGCACCGTAGCGAGATAGATGTATACTCCTGTCTTGGGAATAGGAGCTTGAGAGAGTGAGTTTTGTATGTTAAGTTGCGATTAGGTATTGATCGAGAGAATCAAATCACCAAAACCTTCAGAGTCAGCTTTTCCTTTTCCAGGTGGTGATTTCTTTTGCTTTGACATAATATTGTGCCTTTCGTCCAAAACTCCATTTTTCCGGGTGAATTTCACCCCATCTTCAAAAACACCGTTCATCCCGCCGATCTCAACTACAACGGCCCTGCGCATCGAATCACCTCCAGACCACCACCATTTGCGCTAGTATTGTATAGACGATCGAATTCATGTTCAATATGGTCATAGCAGCATTGTTCTGTGGATACAGGTGAATGAGGATTGATCCGCTTGCACTACTAGTGGACGCCGAAGCAACCCTATTGGCGCCAGCAATCGAACTTGATCCCCTGGAACTTCTCTCAGCAAGTCAATGCCAAATGAGGCTTTATGAGGGACAGTTCAACACCAGTTGTTTAATGAGATCTCCGTCAACTCTAGCAGCCCAGATATTTGCTCCATTTGCTCCAACAAACGAATCTCAAGCAATCCTTTCAATCGCGACCAACCTTTTAGCAAGCAAGCGATGGCAGCTGCTATTTGAATGCAGCGTCTTACTATTTTCCACAAACATAAGAACCAAGTCACAATTAAGCAGCGCAATATTGGGATTCTATTATTCGCATAATAATATTAGATAATAGTAAAAGATAACACATGAGTGCAGTGGAATGGATAAATAGTGGAAAATAAAATTAATGCGTTTAGTCTTAAAGAATAGTAATTTAATATCTTTTAATGTCTCATTCACTTTGTGCTAGCCCCTTTGTCTTCGTCAATGAATGTTAGGTCCAAACTGACGACAATATGGACCAACTCAGGCATTTCAATGCCTTATTGATAGTCCGCACTGTTGTTTGACTTGTGCCGAGGCAGTTTTGCAAAGCTCAACATGCTTCAGACCCATGGCGCGCTGTGGTTCGCTGTTGTTTGAGTTGGGGGGATAAAAGAAGTGCCAATTTGTTCGGCCGGAAAATTGGATTTTTGGGTGAAAGGCACAATAATTGTTGTGTTTAATATAATATTTTTTATCAAAAAAAGACTTGACCAACATGTTCGGACTCTGTCGTCTTGCAACAACTCAAACTCGCACCGCCAGCGTCAGAGTACGTATTCCATTCCCTAACCTTGGGACCCTCCATTACTTACGGAGAAAAAAAAAACAACTCCGCAGTCTTTTGGTTCTCTCAATCGAGTCATTCTGGCTGGAGGCGTGGGAGGCGACCCTGAATTCCGCCCTTTCCAACAACCCGACCAACAGCAGCAACAACAACAACAACAACAACAACAACAACAACAACAACAACAACAACAACAACAGTCAGACCAAGTCCGTGGAACCTGGTCTTTTTCGCTGGCAACGAATCGCAGTGTGAAAGACCGCAACGGAGAATGGCAAAATGAAACATCATGGCACTATATCAAGGACTTTGGGTTCAGCGATAAGTCCGTCTACGCGCGTCAGATTGTGACAAAGGGTGCAAAAGTCGTTGTTGAAGGGTCGTTGCGATACCAGAAGGACGACGAGGGTAAAACTACCAGAGCGTACATTGTTGCTGGTGAGAGAGAGAATCCCGGGTTAATCCATTTTCCCGTGTTCCCCCCGTTTTTTTTTTGACGCGTTTTTTTTTTTTTTTTTGGTCCTGCAGACAAGGTGGAGGTCATGGCGCCGTCGTCCCATGCAGGCTCTCGAGAAGGAGCAGAACAGCACCAACAACATTAGTTTATATGCTTGAAGAAAAGTGCTCCCACGTGTTAAACCCCCCCGTTTGTTGGAAAGTGAAGAATTCAATATCATGTGTGTAAATGCCAAATAAAGTCAATACCGTGTCAACAAAAAACTATCATAATGCATGTACTTAAAAACACATTTTCAAACATCAGAGATACATAATCAATACCATTTATTGTATTTCTTTTGTGTGCATAAATTTTGGAGAGAGAAGAGACAAGGCCTTTCGTGTTTTTGTTTTTAACGCACCACAATTCTCACATATGGAACCTCTACATCTTCTCCATCCCGATCATTCACACAAACTTCCAACACAATCGCCTTCACATGCGCAGGAACAGGCTTCTTGCTAATGCTCTCAATCAACTCCAAGATTGTCATATTGAGTCTTTCCTCACGCTTGGCTTTTTGCATAAAGAAACTGTACAACATTGAAACACCCGATGAAAGCATTGTGATTTCAAGTTCGTAGTCTGTCTTGAACTTTTCAATCAGTTGCTTCAAGGTCAAGTTCCCGTGGATGTCGAAACGGTCCCACAGAGTCCATTCCTTGTCTCCGTGGTACTTGAACTTGGGAGCGGCAATTGGCTCAGAGAATCCAAAGAATGGAAGGGCGAGGTTGATGAATCCATTCTTGTAGTCTTCAATCTTGGACTTTCCGTCAATGATCTTGCCAAAAAAATAACGAATTGAGTATCAAATATAAGAAGCCAGCCAAGCACAATGCAAAATACCTTGAACAACTCGAGACAAACAAGTCCAGTAACCAAAGCAGTCGTGGTCGCAATGGCTGGGATAATCTTTCCAGCAATGAACTTGGTCTTGAGACGATCAGCAACAGCAATGTTGTAGTTGCTAGCACGCAGGTTGGATGTGGCAGTGATGAAATCAATGTGGAAGTTGGAGTCATCGTCCTTCTCAAAGTCAGCAGGTTGAAGCTTGAAACCGGCCAGGGCAGATGGACTTGGAAGCGCCTTCACAAGTCCCTCCAATTCGGAAGCATCTAAAATAAAAAAAGACCCTTCAACACCAAATTCTCTCTTGTTACCAGCATAAACTGAAAATAAAACTAACCAGTGGACTGAGACTGAACATTTTCATTCTCTTGCACTTGAATCTTGACACCAGTCTTTGGTTGGAACTCTGGAACGTTGATGGTAGCAAGCACATTCTGGAAGTACTTCTTATCTCTCTCCCCCTTCAATCCAAAGTTGAACGCATACAGGTTGGAGGCAGCAATAATAAAGTCCAAGTGAAGTGGGTCTTCAGCGTCAAAGACAAGTTTTGTTGGAGCACGCTTGGGGCCGGACCAGAATGGAGTTCCAGTGGATGTAACGGCATCTGAAGGGAAGTTGTAGAGCAGTTGTGCGATTTGGTTGTGGAAGTAGTCTTGGAACTTGAATCTGGCCCAAGCGACACATTGCTCAAAGGACTTTGGTCGGTCAGTTACCAGCATACCGTGGATGCTTTCGATGACTTCCTTCTACAACAAACAGTAAGTAATGTGCAACGGGAAACCCAAAAGGTCAAAGACGAAAACGTACAGCAGTTCCAGGTTCTTTCAACGTAGTGTTGATGTAGTTGGCCTGAGTCAAGTAGAGGTTGACGTTCTCCGCAGGACCTCTGAACAATCCATCAAAGATGTCACGTGCCCACTATAAAAAAAGATTTAACATAAAAACATGAAGAACAACAAAAAAAATGAATCACTAACCTGAATAGTGTGTTCGATCTGGTTTGGGAAGTTCTTCAAAGTACAAATTGGGATAGACTTCTCCGGTGGATCGTTGGAAGACGAGTAAGACTCCGTCAACCCCGGCAAAACAACTTGAGTGTTTCCTTTGGTTCCCAAAGTACCACTCTCCAACAGAGACTTTCTGTAATACACACACCGTCTGTCAACATACTTTCTCGCATCCACATTATCCAAGGCATTCGTAACACCAGTCAGACCCTCCCAGAAATCATCACCAAAAATGTTTTCAGTGTCTGGGCCCACCCGGTCCGCAAAGGACTTGATTTTGGACCTCAGGTCTGGGTTCATGGCTTCCACGGCACTCGCCGCACACTCACTCTTCAAACGACCCACATCTTTGGGACGGAACAAGAACTGACGGTTCAAGTTTGACTTTTCAATCGTGTCCATATCCGTCACAAAAATGTAACCTTCGGGTCCACTTCCCAATCCAAGCATGGCCCAGTTTTTGAGCATTTCACAACCAATCGCTCCAGCGCCAACCAAAAACTGACGCGCGTTTGTCAATTTCGTGAAAAACTCGGCTCCAAATACGGCAATGATACCATCGTATCGAGTCCCTTGCGGTCTGCAGCTTTGCTCAGTCAAGGCGCTGTTGGATGGCAACGACTCGAGACTGTCAAAGAACAAGTGTTGGTAGATTGGGCAAAACTTTCCAGAACACGCCTTCAAGACTTCTTGGGCAACGAGGCCTCCGAGGACAGCCGCCATGGGTGTCAAGTCTCCGCGTGCTTGGTAGGAGAGTTCCTTGATTAGCTTTTCGTCCAAGTCAACTGGGTTTGGGGATTGAGCGTTGATGGCAAGCGCGTTGGCAAAAACTTCAGCAGCGTGGGCGTCGTTTCGTGGAAGTGGGAGAACAGAGTGTTTGGCGCGGAAAGCGTCCAACGCTTGGAAGGCAACGAGAAGTTGAGCTGGGCGATCAAACTTGGCAAAGTCGGAGAAGACAAATTCAGGAGCAAGGAGAGATTCTTTCAATGGCGCCTTTTTGAACAAAAGAAGAAAAATGAGAAGAAAGGAAACGAAGAAAAACAAAGGGAAAAAAATCACTTACAAACTTCAAAGTTCTCGGTTGCTTCACTTGAGTGAAAATACCGCCAGTTTTGTAGTTGCCCAAGTTACTTGTGTCACCAATTTTGAATGTGTAAGGACCAGACACAGTCACTTTCCGTGGCTCGCATCCGTTCAAGGCTTCCATTCCCTGAACTTCGTGGAACGTTACGTAGTCGCCATCTTCGAGACCGTGACGATGGTCTTCCAAACACGTTACGAGTCCATTCTCTTCCTACAAAACAGAAAAATCGTCGTGAGCGGTATGTCCGCATTCAAAGGTTGAAGAGACTCAACTGCCGAGATTCCTGCAACCATTCCATGCACTGGTTCTTCACCAGTCTGATCAGTCACAACAAATGCATCTCCAAAGTCGTTGAACACGGATCTAAACAACGGGCCCTTTTAAAACCAAGACATTCTTCACGGCTGGAAATAATTTTTTCAAACTCACCCAAACAATCCTCGCATATCAGCCGCAATGAATTTAATTCCGTTTCTGTGTGTGATTTCATTGACGCGCAATTGCTCAGCCAACGGTGCATCCGTCAAAACAACCACTTGATATTTCTTCAGCTCTGCTTCCGTCAAATCTGAGTCCACGACGGATACGGGGACGTAGCTGTTGAGTTCGGCAAGCCTGTGTACTGTTGCTTGGGCTCTTGGTTTTCCAATGTCGCTCATGTGCAAGTAAAACTAGGATAATAGAACGAAAAAAGAGAATTAAAAATATACGTCGAGGGATTCGTTGTTTTAAAAATGAGTTTGCTTTACTTGAGATGAGAGATCAGTGACTTCAACAAATCCACGGTCGTAAAGTGTAACGGACTTGACTCCTGATTGAAAGCATCACATAATCAGTTGCATTCCTATCCCGAGACGCAATTTTTTAGGAGAACAAACCCGCGAGAATGACGTTCTTTGCTGTTTGTTGGGGGAAGTGGAAGGCATTAAAATAACTCAGCACACTTAACACGAAACAACGATCAGCACTCACCAATTTCCACACCAAGACCCTTCAATCCAACAATGAGTACATTAGATTGACTCATGGCAAGCATTGCTGTCTTTCCCAATACGTATCTGTTGTATAAAAAAAGCCACCACAACAAGCAAGTCAGTAAAGCAAGAACCACAAGGCCTTCAATCTAAATTCAAGCGATCGCTTTTTCACTCACAGTTGTCGTGAATAAAGCCCTTCATCGATTGCATCGACGGGCGCTTGTTGTACTCCTTCCATTTGAGACATGTTTTTTTTTCTTCACCAAAAAAGGGTATCCGCGTTTCAATCCGCGTTTCAATCCGCGTTTGTGATGAATTACGAATCAGTGTTTTTAAACTAAAAAATATATATTTTTAACTTAAATCTTTCGTTTCTTTTTTGGTTGTTTGTCGGACCCGGCTTTGTCGGATGCACGCGATGACGAGCCACCACTGCCATGCTTCTCCATATTCGTTCTCTTCTTTTCCCCAAACTTTGTATCAATCAAATGCATGTTTGCAACTCTCTTTGCAAGCCCAACTTCATTCAACGTTTCCAACACGGGTTTCTCTGGGACAGGAAATTCGTCCAGCTTCTTGTCTATTTTGCCTTCAATATTCTGCAAGATATCGATATCCCTTTCCGTCACCAAGGAAACAGCAAGACCGCCTCTACCAGCACGAGCCGTTCTACCAACTCTGTGCACATAATCAGCAGCATCAGCCGGCAATTCATAATTAAAGACAACTTCCACAAACGGAATATCAAGACCTCTAGACCCAACATCCGTCGCAATCAGAATCGGCACGATCCCACTCTTGAATTTCGCCAAACTACCCAACCGATCCGATTGACTCATTTGAGCATGAAGCGCTGTAGATCGAACTCCCAATTCCCGCAAGAGGATACGAACACGTTCCGCGGTGCGGCATTTCCCCGTGAATATAATCATGGATTTGTTTGGGAATAGCGTGCGCACCATGTATGCCATGTACGCGTCTCTGACTGTGGAGGGGATAAAGACGTATTTTTGGTCCAGTTTTTCGACAGTGTCGAAACGGGTTGTGCTTGCGCATTGGTATACGAAAGGCTTTGAGGCGGCGTTGAGTTGTTCGATTTCTTCGGTGAGGGTTGCAGTGAAGAGGAGGGTTTGACGCTTTTTGGGGCAGATGCTGAGGATTTCGTCAAGGTCCTTTTGGAAAGAAAGAAAGAAGAGATGAAATTTGGAAGTAAGAACAAGGGATGGTAGTTATTACCTCACTGAACGAAGGATCCAGAAGCCGATCACATTCATCCATAACAACAAATTTGAGTTTCTTAAAGTTGATTGCATTGGCGCTACTCTTGATGTGATCTGCAAGTCGACCAGGAGTGGCCACAATGACATGTGGACGTTTTGAAAGTTCAAGGGCCTGCTTCATCATATCCATCCCGCCAACAACAACCGATAGTTTTAGCGAGATTCCAGTTCCGAGAATCCGAAACTGTTCTGCAATCTGATAGGCGAGTTCTCGAGTCGGAGTTAGAACCAGGGCAAAAGGGCCGTACGGATCTTCCGCCAGCTTCTGCAGAATCGGAAGCGCAAAGGCAGCTGTGTTTGTTTGGATCAGCGACTCGCGGCAGAAACACACCACACGCCGACACCAACCAGTCTTTCCCGAACCCGTCCGCGAGGCGCCCACGCAGTCTCTGCCGTCGAGGATCTGCGGCACGCACACGGCCTGGATCTCTGTCGGCTGCGTGATTGCAATCGCTGCCAGGCCGTCGCACAGCCACTTGCTGACGCCGAGCTCTTCAAACGTTTTGGCGCCTTTCATTTCTTCTTTATGTGAAGAAAAAAACAAAAAAAAAGAAATAAATAAATAAAAATGTCCTTGGCGTGCGTCGAATGCGGCAGCCGCCTCGCTGGCGACGACGGGTGGGTGTGCGCCATGCTGTGTTGCTGTGTTGCTGGGTTGTTTGCTGACGTAAGCGCACGGCAGGACGCCGCCGAACGCCGCCAGCTCGTTTGTGCTTCTGGCGCCGCCGCAGTCCGGCGACGGCAGCCGCAGCGCGCGGCTCAAGACGACGGCGACGCTGCTGCGGCTGGTGGCGGAGCTTGGCGGTGAGTCACTGGGGGGCGACGCGAACCACTCGAACAACACCGACAACACCGCCTTCAGCCTCTGCCGCGGCTGCGTCGACGAAGTGCAATTGCGCATCGAGACGCGCGTCGCCGACGCGCGCAGGGAGCGCGACGCGTACGCCGCCTTTGTCCGGAGCGCGGGCGGCGGCGGCGGCGAACGCGAACTGCGCGCGGACGACGCGTCCGGCGCCAGCTTCGAAGACGCGCTGCTCGAACTCGAGGAGCTCGAGCGCGAGGCGGCGCGCGCGAGGCTGGAGCTGGACGACGCGCTGCGAGAACTGAAGGCGCTCGATCGTCTGGAGGCCCAGTACTGGCAGGACGTGAACGCGCTGCAGATGCAAACGAGCGAGGTCGAGCGCGAGAGGGACTCGTTCAACTTCAAACACGCTGCCGTCTTGCGCCAGCTCGAACGCCTCGAAAAGACAAACGTCTTCAACGACGCCTTCCGCATCTGGCATGACGGGCCCTTTGGAACAATAAACGGTATGCCGGTGTTTCTTTTTATTCTGGCTCATGTCCGCTGACTTGTCAATTTGGAAATCACAGGCTTCCGGTTAGGTCGATTGCCAACACAACCTGTTTGTATCATTTAATCCTGGAATACATTTCCTTTTCATTAAAACCTTTTTTTCATCTCATCCAGGTAGAATGGCATGAAATCAATGCCGCCCTGGGCCAAGCAGTCCTCCTCCTCGATATTTTAGCAACGAAACTCGGATTCGTTTTTCAAACATACAAGCTTGTTCCAATGGGCAGTTTCTCGCGTATTGAAAAAATAGGCGATGCTTCAGCTGCCACCAACAATGGAGAAAAAACTGCCTATGAGCTTTACGGTTCAAATGATTTTACTGTCCTTCTCTTCTGGAATCGCCGATTCGATTCCGCTCTCGTTGCATTTTTGAATTGTATTCAGCAGTTGGGCGATTTTGTGCAGCAACGGGATCCAAAGCTGAAGCTTCCTTATTCGTTGAGTTTTTTTTTTTTTAACCAAAAATCTCCTTGATTGCATTTTTAACCCCTCTTCTTTGAAATAATAGAATACATAAGGATCGTATTGGAGACGCTTCTATCCGTGTGCAATTCAATCAGGACGATCAGTGGACACGAGCTTTAAAGTACGTGCTCGTCAATCTTCGATGGCTGCTTGTTTATTGCGTGTCTTCTAAAATAAACTGAGGCAAATAATGTATGATGGGGTTGGAATAGTTTTTTTTTACTCAGGAATATGAGGCGAGAGTGGCCACAAAAAAAAGCTAAGGGTAATTTCAAGTGTTTGGAGAAGTTGTTGTTGTTGCTTGGTTATGGACCAATGCGGCATCTGCCACCATAAACCCGTAGGTTCCCAGTCGTTCTGAATCTGGTGCTTCTTCTGGCGGCTCCGCTGCCGCAGTGTTTTCTCGTCGCGTGATTGTGAGCCAGAATACATGTGAATGGATCTGATGAGAATGATTTGTTGGCACCTTTTTGATTTTGGGTCGCCGAAAGCAGTCAAGGCATGCCCAAACAATACAACATATGAAACCAATCACGACGATGGATAGGAAAATTCCGACGATAATCCAACGGGTTGTGGATGTGGTGGATGCGCGTTTAGACAATATGTGGTCGGTGCCAAGCTGCTCCAGTGGGGCCATTTTCAATCTTGTTTCATACCAAACGCACTGAGATCAATCATCATTGGTGAAACCAAGTTTGTTTAATGCGCAATCGAGAGGTCTGAATATCCCTGGAAGAGACCTCTTACTTGCCCCATTTCATAATTAGAATACCATGTGCGAAAAAAAGTCAATATTCCCAACAAAGACTTTATTTACTTGCAATTCCAACAGCTACTTCTTGTCAACTTCCAGTCCAGCGTATCCAGCAGGATAAACATGCTCCCAACCAAAATCAGCAGGAGAACATTCCGCGATTTCAAACCTGAAAAGCAGCTTCAACGGAAAGCCCCTGGTCATATGCACCGACACCATGCCACGCAATGTTGTCTTGTCGGCAAATCTGACAACGACATTGGCACCAACCGCGGGGTCATTTCCATTCCAATCCAAGTTATAGTCGAAGTATTCAAAGGTCGCCCCCATTTCAATCTTACGTTGCATCCATGTCTTGACTGGTGTGGTACGATCGCAAATTTCCAGAGTGAAATTAGGTCTATTTTCCCCCGAGGATCTGAACAACTCCCACACATGGAACAAAGGATCCGCATACTCCAAAAACGTATCAGGATTTCCAGTGGCTATTGCATTTGCAAAACTGTACAAGAAGCCAAACCCCCTCATATTGCGGCTGAAGGCATCCGTAACTACCACAGGTGTGCTAGGAACCGGTTCATTCAGTACCGGGAGGTCAGCTAAAGATTTCACTGTCGCTTCAAAGGTGGGGTTGTGATCAGCAATGACATGAAAGTGCTTCGCTAGCTTGACAGTCTCGAACGCGGCGAGAACAATGCGGTCAATGTGGGTCAATGATTCTTCTAGGGCAAGAAGAGCAGTATGGTAGCCGTCATTACATCCTACTAATCGACTGAATTCTTTGATAGCCGCCAAGTCCAAACTTGCAGGTGCGTCTGCCGGCACACATCCGTCCAAATGATCAAGCGATCCCTGAGAAGTACGAGGACCATTAGGGTTATTGATATCTTGTAGGCGAGATACTGTATCTGTGAGGCTTTGTGATTCAGGTGTTTTTAGTGCTTTCAAACTTTGTTGCCACGCAATTGATATTCTCACCGATAGAGTGAAATAAGGGCTGTTTCTCTTCTGTGTTGTTGATTGCATTCTGCATCGTCGATAACGTTAGCAGCGTTACCGGCAACATAACCATCGCAATCGATTGTAACGGTCTGGGTGGGGCTATTGGTTTCAATCCACTGGACAGAGGAGACGCTGACGCCGGCACAGAGAACAAGAAGTTCCACTCCGTGCTGCATTACAGCGCGGCAGTAGCACAGAGACTTTAGTCTTGAGTTCATTGGCTAGAATCTACTCAATTTGCTGATTAAAAACACTGGGAAAAACTTGATCTATTTCTTAATATCGAGTCTTTCCCGCCACCAGGTAGGACCGAGTCTGCTCGCAGTAGCAGCAGAGTGAGGGTTAAACGCATGCTTCCATATTTATCCAAGTTACTAAGACCACTACTCCCCAATTCTGAACCCCGCATACCCCGCAGCCCTGCTGTCTGTTCGTGTTTGATGGTGCGGTACAAGTTAATCGCTTTCAGTTTTATTTGACCGTAATGATTAACGTGCTCCAAGCCAAAGTCCGGAGGAGAGCATTTGGCAATTTCAAATAGTTTGAATGGCCATCGTTGGGTGTCGAGCCACTGGACAGATCTGACACTGACACCTGTTCAAAGAACAAGGAGCTCTACTCCATGTTGTACTACAGCTCGCCTGTAGCGAAGGGAAGGGAGGCGGGAATGCTCTGCTGTTCAAAAACAAAGGACAGAAACACCTAATTCTTTATTTTCTGACGGGATAATCACTGATTTCCGCGACGACTTGGTGGAACATACTTTCCAGACGAGCTCACGTTGCTAGACCCACCGCTATTCGCAGAACCAGCAGGCAGCCTCTCTCCCACGCCAACCGCCAGTTTCTCTAGGAGCCTCATTCTCACCATCGCGTCTCGAAGGAGGAGCAGCACCAAACCCAGAAGGACGTTGTTGATCACGATCCCCACCACGACCACCAAAGGCGGCAAAACGATCATCACGCGGACGCTCATCACGGTCACGGTTTCCAAATCCAGACGAGCGTTCATCGCGGTCACGGTTCCCAAACGCAGCCGGGCGGTCAGATTGACCACCGAATCTGCTGTCTCCACCACCTCCGCCTTCGCGTCTACTGGGAGGAACATACTTTCCAGACGATGAGATAGGGGCAGCAGAACCAGAGGGTTCTTCATTGCGTCTGCTGGGAGGCACATACTTTCCTCCAGACGAAGGAGCAGCAGGAGCAGCAGGACGCCTCCAGACATCTGCGTCTGCTAGGAGCCGCGGAAACAGGAGTTGCAGCAGGAGTAGCGGGACCTCTGCGAGCCCAGGCATCACCGCCGCGGTCAGCCGTACTTCTTGTCTTTTCTTGCTCGCGTTCACGTTCGCGTTGCTTCAATCTCTCTTCCGCTTCACGTTCACGCTCTTGCTGACGGCGGGCCATCTCATCGAGTTTTCTGAGTGAATGGTTAGAACCTACTAGATTAAAAGACATAAAAAAACAAAAAACTCACTGATTGCGTTCTGCCTCTTCGGCCTTTCTTGCAGCATCCCTGGCGGCCTTTTCTTCCGCAAGACGAGCAGATTCGGCAAGACGAATCTTCTCGTTCTCCAAAAAGATACGACGAGCTTCGTCTTCCTTATTCTTGCGAGCGAGTTCATCCTGCTTTCTTCTCTTGACTTCAGCAATACGCTTTGCCTTTGCATCGGCAATCATAGCTTCCACTCTGCTGACTTCTGCTTGGTGAGCTGTTTCGCGAGCGACATCCAGCTTTGATTTGAAGTCTTCATAATCGGGCAACATACGAGTGACTCGTTGCTTGATCTTCAGGTCTTCAACATGTTTTCCCTTGGATGCCTCCAATTGAGCAGTCTTGAGAGCATTGTAGTAAGCTTTGTCAATTTTCTTCTGCTCAACATGATCTGCTTCCCACTTGACAGTTTCAGCCTTACGGAAAGCTCTTTCGGTGTGGTTCCAACCTCTTCGAGATTTGACGCATCTTGGTGGCCAACGCTTGCTTTTCAATTTCCAACAACTCACGTTGCTTGGCCAAAAGAGCGTCTGCATCCAATCCATCCAATTCGGCAATCAACAACTTGTTTTTACCGTCCTTTGCGATACGCTCCTTCAGCTCCAAAGCTTCCTTCTTCTCACGATCTTCACGAATCTTGGCAATTTTCTCAATCTCACGTTTTCTCATCTCCTCTTCAATACGCGTCTTCTCCAACTCAGCTTCACGGCGTTCCTTTTCTTGTCTCTTGATTTCATCATCACGAACTTTCTTGGCAGCCTCATACTCCTTGATTTCGCGGCGCTTTTCAATCAAAATAACACGTTCAGCTGCAAGACGACGTTCCTCTTCCATATTCTCCAAAGCAACGCGAATTGCTTCTTGCTGAGCATCACGCTTTTCCTGCAACTTTTGCGGGTTGATCAAATTGACTGCAACATTCAATCTCGCAGCCAAACTAGTCAAGTGGGCACGGATCTGATCACTTGGAGTCAAGGCCGAACGACCACCCGCTGCTTGCTGTGGCTTCGAAACAACCCCTCCCTTTCCAGCTCCAAATAAATCAGTCTCAAAAGTGATGGTTTTGGCCATGTGGTTCACACGCATACTCAATTCTCCCTTCCGGCATCCGTTCATGATGAACTTTTCAATGCATCCTTCATCGTACTTGACGTTCTCGGAATCCAACGATGGGAAGCTGGCCAACTTCACAATGCTGTCGATCGTGATGGATTGGTACACTTGACTCAATTGTTGCAAGAGTCTCGTCAAGATGACTTGGTGCAATGGGCGGGCATATGCAGTCAAGTCCTTTTGGGCACTGAGTTTGGTGATGATGGGTGCAATTTTCTTGCAAATGCTCAGTGGATGGAAATCGACTTCCAAAATGTTGTACAATTCGCGAAGTTCAGGGCGAACTCTGGAGAACACATTCTTGTTGAGTGCTTCCTTGAGTAGAGACTCTCTGGTTGGAGTCTTGTTGATGCGGAGCAGGTTGGTAAGGCGTTGATCACGGGGTTTGTTGGTGTCTTCGCTGTCAGCGGTAGTGGTGCTGGTTTTGGATGCTGCAATGATGGGAATGGAGAGGGCAGAAATCAAAACAATTGTGGCCATTCTGATGAAAATTCCGTAAGTTAAAACACATGAGAGTAATAGCACTATACCTCTCGTGCTCTTCATCAGGCAGATTTTTGTTGTTGCGGTAGATGGCAAAGAGCTTGCTATACGCAGCAGCGTGGAACAAATAGTTTTCTCCAACCATAAAAACTTCAGCCAGCTTTTCATAATAGTTGGCTTGCATTAGAGGCTTTGGTGGTTTCTTGGACACAATGAACAGGGTGTGAATGTCTTCAATACTTCTGAAACCTTCTTGCCATAATTCCAACTTGGCGGCAACTCCAAGCTGCTCAAAACGGGTATCCAAATGACGTTGAAGAGTTTCTGGATCACTAAGATTGATGGAATGGGTTTGGTGGGCATACTTTGCACTGGTGGTCAAGTGTTGTCTGAGGATTTCGCAAAGACGACGGAATTCCGTCTTTCTGGTGTATTTCTCGCAAAATTTGAACGCTTGGGAAGCCATGGTCTTCGAAAATATAAAAGGGCGTTCAGCATAGCTAAAAGAGGAACAGTCCCTGAAAATCCCCACCTGATACAAAATTTCGAGACGGGAGTTGTTTCTCAAAATGTCCAAAGCTGTTCTGTATGCTTCCCACAAGAATTTGAGCCATGGAGTAACCACTTCTCGATCAGTACGGTCCTTTGTGCACATCACCAGAGACAGTTGACAAAATAATCGACTCAGGGGTCTCCAATGCTTCCAAATCATCGACATTGTCTAAGTTAATTTGATCCGCCTTTTCCTGAGCCTCGGCAACTTTAGCTTCAGACAAATCAATGAACTTCTTGATGACGAGCTGTTTTCCAACTGTTTAGTCTCCACAACCTCCGAAAATCGTTAAACAGTATCGAACCTCAATAGCAGTAACTGTAACATTCTGTGAAATGTTTTTGTACTGGTGCAAACCCTCCTTTGCCAACTTTCCCTTGCTAAGTAAAACACACAGCTCAATAAAGCGGAGTACAATCGGCTCAAGAACGTTGATTGCGGTAGCTCTCGAGCGCTTTGACATGATGACTTCAGTGGAGAAGGTCCAGGGCGGACTCGTTCTGGTTCACGGCGATAAGTTCTGTTTGGTGAGTTGAGTAAACGGCCACAGAGAACGACACACAAAAGATGGGAAATACCCTCAGCGCGCTTGAGAGCATTCTCAGGCTTCTGAAATACTCGAGACTGTGATGAGAAAGAATGGTGTTAGGGATGCTGATGTTTGGGTCAGGTTGGATGCAAACCATTTTTGCGATGATGAAAAAAGCAAAAGTACACCAAGCAAACAGTAATAAACTAACAAATATTTAATTATGCATCAATTCATTTAAATTCGCTGGTTTGAGTGTGCTATATGAGCTGGCAGTCACGGCGCCAGGACGCGTTGCATCGGGATGGAGAATGTTTTCCAGTTTCTCGAGTTCGGTCATCTTCTCCTTCATTTGCGTTCGCAGAGATGAAATCTCGGAATCCAGCTGCTGTTGCTCTGTGCTCGAAGTTATCGACTTGGATGTCCACCAACAACACACCGCACCTTGCTCGATGATCCCTCTGGCTGAATCCTTACCCATCTTCATTACCAATCCGCCGCTAAAGAACCACAGCTTGTTGTCTGGGGGGAGTTGTAAGCATGATCAGACCGGATTTCTGTAACCCACCAACTTCATTTCGTCGGAAACACCCCAATGCTTCCCTGTTTTCATTCCTGCGTCTGTCCAAGTCAATAATCTGAACACCAAAGTAAGTACTTCTGCTGTTTGATGAACCCCTTCTCCACAAACCAATTGCTTGTCTGTCAGAATATCTTCCGCCAGCCGCTGCGAAAGCTCTTTCAGAACCAGACTACTCAGAAAATCTCTCGTACTTCCACTTCTGCCTGATCTCTTAATACGTCCATGTTCTTTCCTATTGAAGTTTGCTGGTTTTTAAAAACACAAAATTCAATGGCGTTTTCAGGAACCAAAGCAAATGCACAAGTTCGTCTTCCGGCCGAAGTAAACCGCATCCTCTTCGTGCGAAATTTGCCTTTCAAGATTTCATCAGAAGAAATGTATGATTTGTTTGGAAAGTATGGCCCGATTCGGCAGGTTCGGTTGGGGAACTCAAATGATACAAGAGGAACTGCCTTCGTAGGTCAGTATGCGCATTACACTTTCATGACCAACTCACTCTTTTGTACAGTTTATGAAGATATCTTTGATGCAAAAGCGGCATGCGACCACTTATCGGGATTCAACATCATGGGTGAGAACTTCGAACTCAACTTGCTTGACTGTACTAACAAACCACAACCTCGCACTCGTAGGCCGCTATTTAATTGTTCTATACTTCAATCCCACAAAACAAACAAAGAAACTGGATTTAGCGGCAAAGGTGAGCGCTTATCACATCAGTTTAAACGTGTTCCTGAATATCGCTCTGTTCCTTATACTCTCAGGAAGCGGAAATTAATGAGATGAAATCGAAGTACGGAATGCACGATGATTAAAGCCAATAGTTGTACACGACTTTTTTTTAGTTTTTATGGAATACCCAACTGCGCAAAACCCTTCACATGACAAGTTAGGTCGTGATCATTATTATTGAGAGTATCTTGGCAAGGCAGCTTCTTCTCCATCTTCTTTTTCAAGGACCACGATTGGGACATTGATCAACGGGTGTCCGTTTCTGGGTCTTCTTGGATCAGCCATATAAACGATGTTGATTCCAAGAGATTCGTTCTCAGCGTTCCAGATGTTAATGTGGTCCTTGCAGATGTTGATGTACTATTTTCGCGCCATCAATCATGATCATCGCATGAAAGAAAATCAACACATTACCTCAGCATCATAAGGTAGAGATCCGATAATCACGAGCGGAATGGCCATTCCACCGTAGAAAGAAGGGTTGATATATGTTCCGACAGCAATGACAATGAACAAGCTCACTGCTGCAGCAACATAATACATCCAACAAGCGGAAAGGAATTCGGCAATATGCCCGTTCGAGCACAATTCTTGGTTGAGGCTCGCGATGCGATCGGCATAAGTCAAGTTCGAAATCTGTTTCACCGTTAGATTTGTAAGTGATTTGATTGATTGGACTGCACCTGCTTTTCCAAGACATCTGGTCTTCTGCCATCATAGTAAACAGGAGCAGAATCATAATCAAATTCAATTCTGTGCAGAAACTTAAGTCCCTTCTTAAGAATAATTGGTCCACTGTAAACAGGTGCCTCATTGATCAAGAGCGAAGTCTCTGAGTCGGCGGAAGACGAGAAAGGGGGTGGAGCATCTTGACTCCTGGCTTCGAAGAAACATTCCTGTTATCACAATCATCTGCGGCCTAGCGATCCTTACATTGGTCAACTTGCATTGTTTTTGCGGTCTTTACTTTTATTAAGAAAGCTCAATTCTTACTTCCAAACAGAGTGCTCATTTCATTTTCATCAAAAAGACTTCCTATCTTTGGAAGAGCCAGTAGAATTGCTGGGGTTTTCGCAGACAATGGGTTGGGCTCTTGTTTAACTGCTCCTTCATGAAAGTCCTCGGCAACCCAAGTCTTGTCGTTAGGTTCGGCTATCGAGTCATCCTCTTCAAGCTGAGGGTTTGGTGAAAAATGAGCTTTTCTTGATGGGATAGCTCTCGGTATGGTATTTACATCAGTGGGTAGCATCATGGGTAATTCCTCGAACCCACAAAGCCAAACTCTCACAAACTCGTGCATCTCATGTAGCAGATCTTTGGCTACAGTTACGTCTCTTCTTGCACGATGGAAAATCACCAGTTTTCCTTCTCGACTGTGATTGATGGAGCTGGAGACGTTTGCCAAGTATTCCAAAGTCCTGAGGGCTGTATCTTTGCTTATTGGTGCAGCATTGTTTCCCCGGCTTTGAACAATTGAAGACATTTCAAGTATTCCATCAAAGTCTAGCTTTTCGCTTAGCTGTGAGTCAAGCAACGCCAAGATAGATTTTTCACATGATACAAGTTTCCGGAGAATGAGAGTCTTCTTTGCCAGGATTCCGTCAATCATTTTCAATGTAGACTTTACCAAGTTTTTGTTTGGGTGCAGTAGCTGATCTTGACCAACTGCTTGTTGTTGAGGGACTGCCTCATGAACTACTGGTTTGGGTCGCACATTCAAAGACTTTGGCTGCCACTGAGGAGTTTCTTGTCTTGCCAATGAATTAGCCAACGATTGCTCGGATATTTTTATATCTTCAATGTTTTGGTTTGAAGCAACAATCCTGGACTGGATGATGTCAAGTTTGCAACGCATAGCATTCTCTCTGCGACTGATATCAACAACTTCATTACACAAGACTTGATTCTCTGCTTTCATATTAGATATTTTTTCTTCAAGTTCAGTTATTTCCGACGACAGTCGCTCGACTCTTTGATGGGAATCACCCAACGATTCCGTCAGCTGATGGATTCTGTGGTCTCGATCCTGAATTTCTACTTGACTGTACTCTATTGCTTTTTGGAACTTGTGATGAGTATCCGACTCCTTGCGCCATGTCTCATTTTCCAGAGATTCAAACTTTTGGGTGTACTCTTTGACAAAGGAGGTATGCCTTTCACGTTCAGTCTTCAAGGAATCCTCCAAAATGGTGATTTTGGATACATATTTACTGTTTGAATCATTGAGTGCAATGATTTGATCGGATTTTTCCGCTAGTTCAAGTTTCAGTCTCTCCACTTCTGAACCAAGAGTGGATGCAGTCGCATTCACAAAGTCCAGAGAGGCCTGGAGCTTCATTTTTGCGCCCATCATTTTATCAGTTAAAGACTTAAGGTATGCGTTTTCGCCTTCGACTTCTTTTAGTTTCAATAGAGACTCATTCTTGGATTTCGTAAGGTCGGATATGCTGCTGGTTAATGCTGCAATTTCTTTCTGTCCAGCCTCGGTATTCTTAATATGCGTAACTTTCAACTTCTTGTGAGAATCCAGCAAACTTTCAAAGTCTGATTCCAGTTTAGTAAGCTTATTTTCTGTGTCTGTCAATTCAACAAGCGCCTTGTTCAATTTAGAATCGCATTCCATTTTAGCCATTTTAAGTGCATCAAACTGTTGTTTTGAAGAGCTGAGTTCTTCCTCTAACGCCTCTACGTCTTGCTTATACATTCTGGTTTTCTCTTTGAATTTGGCTTCAATTTTCTTAACATTGGTGAGCGTGAGATCACGTTCCTGCAACAGTTCAGTCTTTTCTTTGTCGAGGTTACATGAACGAGCTTTCATTGCATCCAGCTCATCACACACGCGGTCATAATCTATGCTGATGTCATTCATTCGCGAGAGTATTGATTTCACTTTGCTGTCATCTTTCAGCCCAGATATCCTTATATTATGGACTGGGGACAATCCACGAGCATGATGAACAGGCATAATATTGATACTGTACGCTATGTTTGAGATCTCTTCAATAACAAACTCGAGAGCTGCAATCTCCTTGTCTTTTCTATCCCGTTGCTCTTCGGTTTTGCGAACTTGTTCTTCTTTTGATTTGACGTCATATGAGATTTGGTCAGAATGAGTTCGTAGCTGGTTGTATTTCTTGTCTAGCTCACTGTAGAGGTCAAGGCGGTTGGCCAGAGCATTGGTTTCCTTTTCAGCATTGGCCAAACGGTTTTTCATAAAGAACATTTCATCCTCTTGTGTTTTGTTTGTTACAACAAGCTTTTGATTCACTTCTTGAAGGTTTCGTGTGGATAGCGTCAGTTCTTGGGTCGACTTTTCAAAAGCATCCTTTTCGGACTCTGTTTGTTTCAGCTTCTTCTTGAGCGCAGTCAAACTCTTTGCTTTTTCCTTGACTTCCTCATCTAGCTTTTGATTTGCTGCCTTTAAACTGTCAATTTCTTTCTCGCATCGGATCTTGGACGTAGTTGTTTCCTTTTCAAGCCTTTCCACAAGCTCTAATTGACCCGCCATTATTTGCTCTTCATGATCCTTCCGATTTTTCAGTTCTGCCATTTCTCTGTTTAGCCGCACGTGTAACTCAGCATTCTCTTTGGCCAAGTACTCGTATCGCAATGAAGCTTCCGCACTCATTTTATCCTTTAAATCCGAAAGCTCCTGGTGGAGTTGCGCTTGTGCGAACTCTGTAATTTTCCTCACAGATTCTTTCAACTCGGATATTTCGTATTCCTTCTGTTCAATTGTTTTACCCATTTCAAAGTTCCTCGTGTCGGAACGTTCACAACTAACTACGAGCTGATGGCATTGGTCTTCGATAGATTTAACTCTCTCTTTTAGCTGAGATTCAGACAGCGAAAGTTGGGACAGATCTTGCTCCTTTCGCTTCAATCTATCCTGGATTTCTGCTTGCAAGAGTTTCAGGTTTTGCAACTCATGGGCAGATGATGCTATTTCTTTAGACTGCGAGCTAATCAGTTCCTTCATTTTGTTATTTTCGTTGCCGAGTCTCCGGTTCACATCAGATGCGTTGTTCAATTGAGATCGAGTGATTTCAAGCTGCTTGGTTGTTTCCTTGTGGGTGCTGGTTAGGTTTTCCAAATGTTCCATTTCTCTGGCCCGTTCAGCCCGTGTTTTGGAAGCTTCTTCCCGCAATAACGACACTGTCTCTTCAAAATGCATCTGTTTATCAGCCAATATTGTTCGGGCTTGCTCGGCGGAATGTTCCGAGTTTTTAGCACGCTCAGAATACTGTGCAACTCGCTGCGCTAGTTCAGAAATCTCCGACTCTTTTCGAGTCAACACTTGATGCCGCTCTTGAACCACTCGCTCCATATTTGCCAGTATTTTTGTGTATTCTTGGCGCGAGTTTTCAGCATTTGTGTTGCATCGTGTCAGTTCCGCAGTGAGGGATTGCTTTTCCAAGTCCAAGCGACTGATGATGTTGATTTTCTCTCTGACAGTCTCGTCCCTTTCTTGGATGATGGTTTCTTTGTCCTTGATAGTTTTGAGGCTATTGGAGAGTTCCAGTTTTGTATCGGCAAGACTCTTTTTCATGGCTTCATGCGCTTGATATGCTTTGCGTTTCAAATTTTCCAAGTCTGTTGAGAGTCTCTGCTTTTCAGACTGATACTGCTGCTCCAACACCCTGTATTTTTCACGCTGGGATTCAATCTCTGCTTTTGAATTTTCTTTTTCATGATGAAGTAAAGTTTTGAGATCATGGACTTTGTCGGCAGAGTCTTGTTCAATGTCTGCGATTCTGTGTTCGAGTGTCCGTGTTACTTCGGCCAACTTTAATTCTGCCGCCTGCTTTGAATCCGCAATTACGACGCTGGCTTCGTTTCTTGCTTCTACTAGCTTTGCTTCGTATTCGACTTTTGTTTTCTCAAGGGCTTCTTCAAGCTTATGTGCGACTTCCTCGTTTTTCTTTAATTGCGAGGCAAGCTTTGATTTTTCCACTTCCAGAGTATCAACAAGCTCAGTTTTGATTTTTGTGATTTCATTGTTTTTTTGCTCAAGTAGTAGAGCTGCATCAGCACGGGCCTTGAAGACTTCATTCTTCAACCCTTCTGATTCCAAAATAGTTGCTTGTAGAACCATATTCACGGTTGAAAAGTCCTGCTCTTTTGCTTGCACAGTTTCCTTAATGTTGGTCTTCAACGTTTCAACTAGGGCCTGAGACTCTGACAAGGCACAATTGGCAGTCCATAATTGACCATCCAAATCCGCTTTCACTGCCTCCAACTCGAAAAGTTTTGCCTCAGTTCCATTCAGTTTCTGTGACAGTTCTTGATTAGATAAATCAGCGACTCCCAGCATCTTTTCCAGTTCCGCAATCCGGACTTTATACTCCTCAATAAGAGCTTTCTTGGCTTCTTCTTTATACATTTCCACCTTCTTATGTATCGGAATCTCCTTCTCCTTGGCAAGAACATCGTCATCTCCTTCCTCCTCCGTATTCAACGACGGGATCGTGTTCCCACTCGACACATTCTCATCATCCTCCCCATCAATCACAGTATCACTAAACTTCTTCTTCTTCACCGAGACAGTAGCAACACTACGATACGACTCAATCCACTGAGTCTTGATTTTAATCGTCTCACAACTAAACAAAAACCGCCGCACTTTGGAGGTTGCACTGGATCCCCCCGCGGGGACGACTTCGATTTCAAACATGGATCCCGGTTGATCATTGTCGTCGATAATGTCGCAGATTCGACAGTGGCGGAGGTTGAATTGGTCCATGAGGCGGAGCTTGGATTGCCAGTCTTTTCGGGCGAGCATCACGAGGTCGTTGAAGAGGAAGAGCTTTCGGGATTTTTTGCTGTCCCCGCGGATGAGGTGGAGGTTGTCTTCGCGGAGGAGGTAGCGCGTTGGGGTGATGATGTTGAGTTTCTAAAAACAAAAAATCAAAAAAAATATAGTTTGAGGGGAATTTGAGTATACTTAGATGTTAAAAAAAAAGGAGGCGACGTACTTCTGTGAAGGAGCTTTGCACTTCAACCATTTTGCGAACTCCTTCAGCCGCTTTGGCTCCATCGTTGACTTGTGAAATAATGGCTTGAACTGTTTCAAGAGCAAGTTTCAAGATTGGATATTCTCGGTGGTTTTCATCCGTGTTTTTGATGATTTCCTAAATAAACAAAAAGACATGTATTACTAAAAAGGCAGTGGCATAAAGAAAATACAAACCTTCAAGAGGAGTGGGTATTTACATATTCTTTGTACAGGTTTAATCAAGAATCCACCCAGATCGAGCTGCCTAGTAACTGGGCTTTTGCAAATATCCTATTCTCGTTTATTTAACTTGAGGCAAAAAAATAAATACAGTATTATTTGCAAGTTCACTTACTTCCAGAAACAATCGAAACGCGCGGTTATTCTGTTGAAGGTTCTGTAGATTCTTGAGAGCAACAGAGTGGTTTGCGCAATACAGTGAATATTTGGCAAAACTGTCTCCCTGAATTAAAACTGAATGTGTAAATTCCAGGAAAGGGTTCGATCGCAGAAAAAACGTGAGACAAACCAATTCCAAGAATATTTCTCCGACTCCATGGAAGTTTGGTGATTGCTTTACTTTGCTTTCAAACGTTTTCAGGAATTGCTAAAAAAAAAAACAACAAGAGAGATTAAGATCAACCTTTTAAAACAACGGATAGTTTCTTTCTTTTCTTACCGAATTAATACCCAAAAGCTCATCCACATTTGAAAACAAAACATCCACATTCTTGCTAAACTTGCTCTCCGCCATAGGTCTCATGAAGTTCTCGATAATGATTTTCAAATCCCTCACGTAGTCCCTCTCCGTCTCCACAAGCTCAAAAATAATCTTCATCCTCTTTTTTTCCTTTTCATCCATCGCTTCAACTTGCTCAGGAGATAGACCGTCGCTCCATTGAACTGGATCCGTCCCCGCCGAGTCATTCAACCGAACCACCAAACTAGTCCGCGATCCTTCCACAGCCGGCAGATTCCATTTGTTGATTGACACACGCGAAGAATTCGAATCTGCCGCCGCCGACATGGATCGATTGTGGCCCTGCTTGAACACCGACCACCGGCTGTCATGCTCCGCCACTACCAGCGATATGGCTATGTGGAATCGCTTCCGACATTCTAGTTAACGTGGTGGATACATTTGGAGCAGGTGATGCAAGACTTTCTTCTTCTTCTTCCTCGGGTTCATCGAAGCAGTGGTCCAAGACTTCCAGCTGACTTTCCAGCCACGCCCGTATTGCCATGCAGATACGGGCATAGACAGCGCGCGTAAATGACGTGCTTTTTTGGGGATCGTTAGTTTTTTGTTGTTGCTGCTGCTGTTGCTATTGTTGCTGTTATTATCTTCATCAGAAACAATCGTCGATGGGAGCGGAGACAGCTGTTGCTGCTGCTGCTGATCCGATTGCACCCCCACCGACAACTCAGACGCCAAATGATGATCTCCATCGGATGCCTCCGATGCAGCTTCATCAGGCGTCAAGAATTCAGACATTCCCTTTTCAGAACCGTTATCGGATATCAAAATATCATCTGCAGTCGAATTCATTGATGGAGACGCCTGTGTATCGCCGTCCATTCCAATCGACGGTCTCACGGATTCGCCGATTCCAATCGTCGGGACTTCGAGTTCGATTCCGTCATTCAAGCTTCTTAGGGATGTATGGTTTGTTGTAGAGGTAGCGGCCTCGGATTCTCTCATCCGCGATGTTGTCGTGGATAAGGGCTCATATGTGCTTGGAGCGAGTGACGATTTTCTGCTGATTGCTGATTGGTTGACAGCGTTGGGTATATTGTGGTCTGATGTGTGCTGTGAGTTTTCGGAGAGGGATGGTTCGGATTTGGCGTCTTTGACGGATATCACTTCCGAGAGCATGAATATGCTTTTGGAGACTTCTGGGTCGCGTTGTTGATCCGATGGGAGTTTCTTTTGGGATCTTGTTGGTGTTGCTGTTGATTATTGGGTTCAGTTGTTATGCAGAGTTCCAACTGGGTGTGTCTGACTGGTGTTGAGTCGCCAGCAGTCGTTGCAAGTGGCGCTGCTGTTGGTTCTTGCTTGAAGTGGAGGTACGCCAGTTGTTGGAGATTCATCGAGAACAGGGAGTATCTCCTTCTTTATCCTGACTTTTACTATCGGAGTCCATCCGGGGATATTTTCGCCTGGCGCTAGAGTGACCAAGGTGCTTGGGAACCATCCTGACGTGGGAGTTTTTGTACTGAATCCCTTCATTCCTCTCCACCATCCGCCTTCAGGTGCTTCAAGAACAACAACGACATCTCCGATTTCAAGCTCCAGCTCATCGGCTTTGCTTCTTTCGAATGGGTATATACAAACGAGCTGTCCAAAAACGAAAGGGAGGATGTTTTGGGAAACCTCTAACACTATATAGATTAACTCATACCTTGATTCCAGGTTTAACAGTCGCAGGCATTTCATTCGCCACCTCTTCTTCAATCCATTCACCACCAGAATCATCAGATTGAAATCAGTGGAGCAACTGCAACAGGAGCAGCAACATCCGTCTCTTGAAAAGTCTCCAAAACAACACACTCCTTTGGAAAGAATCCCTTCATCCCGTTATTGGGGCCCCAGGTGCGACTGATTCCATACCACCAGAATTCCTGGTCGGTAGCAGGTTTCTCAAGCAATTCAATCAAGTCTCCGACTTCAAGAGATAGCTCAGTGTCTTCGTTTGCTTTGAATTCTTTGACGACGCGGTATTCTTTTGGTTCTTGTGGTTGTTGTTCTTGTTGTTCTTGTTTTGTTACGGCGGGTTTCTCTTTGGACTCTTTATTAGAGGCCAGCTGGGTCTATCGGGGTAGCTGCTGAGTTTTCCTGGGATTGGATCAGCGGGAGACTGGGTGCGCACTCGAAGTTGTTGTTGCTTGTGGCTGTGGCTGGTTCTCCGCCGACGCGTACGAATTCGGCGACGCCGACCCCGACGACGCCGGACTCAGCAGCTAGCTGCGGCGACTGGGCCTGCGGACTCGCAGCGCCCAGCGGCCGCAGATCCATCGGCGCGCCGATCGCCGCCGCCGTCAGCGGACTGCGGCTGCGGCTGCGCCCGCGCGGCTTGCCCGGGCTTGCGCCGCCGCCTGCCGCTGCCGCCCGGGCCTGGGCTTGGCGAGCGCGAAAAGCGCGGCAGCATCGCGAGCGAAAACTTTTTCTTGGCGGACCCCGCGCGCGACCGAGAGATGGCTTCGTCGCGCGTCGTGGCGCTGATCACATCCGGCTCGAGCTTCGTCAGCGCCTCGTGCAGGTCGAATGTGCTGCCGGGTCCATCCGGCTTGCTGCTGCTGCTGCTGCTGCTGCTGCTCATTCACTCTCGTGCTTGCTGTCAAAAAGGAATTGTCAAACTTTTCTATTGTTTTTTTTTTTTGCTTCTTTTCTCGTTTTCCTTTGTTCAATCAAAGCATGATTAAATTGATACGATACGATACGAAATGCCAAAATGCTCTAAAAATCTACTCGTCTTGAAGCTGCTGGTAGAACTGGTTGTTGTCAACCAGACCCTATGAAAATTTTGGAAAATTGCATATAAGTCATTAGTCTTTTGATCCGAGAGAGAGAAAGAGAGAGAGAGAGTGCGTGTGTGTGTGTGCTCGGTGTAAGGTGTATTCTCGAAGGTGACCCCCCTCTTGTGGCTCACTCCATGAGAAAGACATTTCAGATGATACTACATCGCCTACGGCGACTCCTTCGCCGAAAAAAACTCACCAATGCATGATCAACATCTTGTGGTAGAGAAGGAGGAGCAGCAGACGAGGAAGAAGCAGCGCCACCACCACCACCATCATCTCTTGGGACAATGTCAATCAGAAAGTCGTACATATCTTGGCGACTCAAAGCAGCCGCAACATCGGATTTCTAGAAGAAAAAAAATGAATGAATCACTCGACGGTTTGGATGGCAAACGTTTAAAACAAACATACCTGCAACGTTCTCCTCTTGTTTTCCTCAGTATGTACCCATGATCTCAGGGTCAGCTCAAGAATAAAGAATTCACATGCTTTTGCAAATAGAATAGGAACTTCAGCTGATATCATCTGGTGTCAGAGGCCATGGTTTTGTTAGGGTCAGAGAGACAATCGATCGAATCTCACAGACACACCATGTTCTTTGCTTCTTCGTCCAGCTTCATTACTTTTTTGATTCTTAGCGAGCGGAAGTTGATGGAACTTCCAGTCGTGGCCCTCTGTTATGACATGCATGTCGACTTGTTGTTTGACCCTGGAATGATTTTTGATGATGATGAGATACTACGAACGCGCCTGCAGACTCAGAACGCACCAGAAGGCATCTAGGATCTGCGCAATGTCCGACTGGTTCTGGCTATTTGCAGTGTCGACGCCCTGGATGGAGTGAGATTGTTTCTGCATGTACTAATTATTAAATAAATAAATAAAGAAACAATAAAAATGAAAGACCGACAGAAAGAGAGACGCGTCCTGTCTGTGCAGTCGCACGTGGTCCACGGAGTCGTCGGCAACAAGAGCGCCACGTTCCCGCTGCAGCTGCTTGGCTTCGATGTGGACTGCAATCAACGCCGTGCAGTTCAGCAACCACACGGGCTACGCGGCGTGGGCCGGCAGCCGCCTTGGCGCCGCGGACGTGGCGGCGCTCGCGGACGGACTGCGCGCGAACGGGCTGCTGCGGCGCGTGACGCACGTGCTGGCCGGCTTCCTGGGCGCCGCCGACTGTGCTTGCCGCCGTCGCCGCCGTCGCCGCCGAGCTTCGCGGCGCCGGCGCGCTGGTGCTCGTCGACCCCGTGCTCGGCGACGCCGGCCGCCTGTACGTGCCGCAAGACATGCCCGCGGCGTACGCCGGCTGCGCTGCTGCCGCTTGCTGACGTAATCACGCCGAACGCGTTCGAGGCCGCGCTGCTCGCCGGCGGCGGCCAAGTCTCAACTGCCGCCGCCGCCCTCGCCGCGCTCGACAGCCTGCACGCCCTGGGCCCGGACTGCGTCGTCATCAGCTCAGTCGAACTAGACTCGCGTCCATCCACTCTCACGCTGTTTGCATCGCACGCAAAGTCAAAATCTAAATTCTGCATTGAATTCCCGAAATTCGAAGGCTCGTTCACTGGAACTGGCGATCTATTTGCTGCTCTTCTCCTCGCTCGACTTGGCTCTAGCGATACCAGCACTTGCAAGATTGATTTGCCTAGCTTGATTTATGCATGCGAACACGCCATCAGCACCATACACAATGTCTTGAATGAAACTATTGATTACATAAAGTCTCTTCCGCCTGGAACTCTTGTTGGTGGGAAGGCCTGATGCGCAGTACAGAGAACTGCGACTGATTCAATCCAAAAAATGGATTGAAGAGTCTTCAGTTATATTCAAAGCAGTTATGATTGAAGAATAGTGTAAATAAAGGTAATGATTTTATTAAATACATTTACGGTGAACAATAGAGGGCCCACACTCCTCATACTCTGCCCTTTGAATCGCCATTGCCTCAAAAGTTGATAAAGATGCTAGAATAGATCCTCCGATCCAAGCGGCATACTTTTTTGTTGGAGGAGTCACGAAATTAAGCGAGGCATTCACTGGAGCCAGTTGAATCAGCTCCTTTTCAAGTCTCTCTGGAAACCCTCGAAAGTTTGTCGTCCCACCAGCTAAAACAAAGTTCCCATACATACAGGGATGAAGATCAACATCGCATTCATTGATGGCTTTTAGAACTGTAAAGTGGATTCCTTCCAGTTTTTGTGCTCTCTCCCAGTAACTATAGGGTTGAAATAGGAATTCGGGCGGTGTAAATCTTGGATTCTCCTTTGAATTTCCACCAAGGTTGAGCATTTGACCATCTGGGAGGGTATAATGGAGAGGCGAATCACTAGCCAAAGCTTCCAGCTCCTTGTCGTAGTCCAAGGCCACATAGCAGACCATTTCCTTCCAATCAGACAGCTCACCCATTCTATATGCTCCTTTTACGTATGCATTTTGGAGTGGTTGGTCCTTTAGGCGGGCGAACAATTTGTCTGTTATTGATTCACTACAGTTGATACAGTCAAATGAGTGCCATACCGCCAAAAAAAAAATATGCTGCCACACTGTTTACCCACAAACATCAGATTGTTGAACAGCATGCGATATTGAATGCCCTTCATAAACGGGAACCACATGAGAGGCAGTTTCGCCAATATCCAGAACCAGACCACTTTTCAAACCCGCCGCATACAGAGACAGAACTGCATGATTCTCCAGGTAGCATGAAGACACATTGTGCCTCTCAAACATGACAGAAATAATCCCTTCACGAGTGGCTTTGTCTCTCATGGGTCCCTCAGACAAAAGAACTGGAATATCATCCAGTGTTATTTGAAGCTCCTCTTGAAGCAAATTATTCCTTGGATTTATGTTTTTTTGGTGTTGAGTTTTGGAAGGGAATGTGTTTCGTACCACAGTAACCCGAGATCGCCCCATCGTTCGACTGAGCCCTTGTATACAGGAGAGTAGAATGCATGGTGGTAATTCAATCTGGGTGCCTTGAAACCAATGCGGGGAACTCCTTCCCGATTGACATTGACATAGTATACATGGGCTGGCATTGAGATGCGAGGGCCTGCGTCGCTCGCCAAACCGGCAGTACATTTCAGAGCGCTGGTATCGATCACAAGCTAGCGGTAAAGGTGAATTTGAGTCGAGCAAAAGATGGGTAAATTGAGACGAACCGTCATGATTTTAATCAAACAAAATTTTTTTATTGCACAAAAAAACAAAAACTTCAAAACAACTTTGAATACAGGAGAAACGCAATCCCTCTTTTTTCATGCATGTTTTTTTTTAAAAGCACTTGCGATGAACAATCGCAGGACCCGATTCATCAGTATTCCTGCTTGGAAATCCACATTGACTGAAAAGTGGACAAGGACGCCAGAATAGACCCACCAATCCAAACAGAATACTTTCTTTCAGGTGGCGCCACAACGCGGATCTTCATACTCGAAGGCGCCAACGCAGTCAACTCCTTCTGAACCCGTTCCGCAATCCCAGGATACATTGTCGTACCCCCCGAAAGCACAACGTTTCCATACAATTCTCTGCGGATATCAACAGTCGCATTTTTGGATCGAGTTGTACAAGGTTTCGTGGATTCCAGGGTTTTCCATTCCAAGCAGGGATGGCTGGAAGAGGGCCTCTGGGGCGCGGAAGCGTTCGTTCCCGATTGTAATGACTTGGCCGTCGGGGAGTTCGTAGGCTTTTTCGAGTGCGGAGGAGCGGGCGGCGGTTTCCATTTCTTGGTCAAAGTCGAGGGCGACGTAGCATAGTTTTTCTTTAATGTCACGCACGATTTCTTGTTCGGCACCTGTTGTGTAGGTGTAGCCGCGTTCAGTCAAGATCTTCATTAGATATTGAGTCAAGTCGCGTCTGTTTTTCCCAGATGTAGTAATAAAAATAATAATTAGAAGCGTCTATATATACAGAGCAATGCCAATAAAAGAGTTGGTTACCCAGCTAGATCCAACCGCTGGATAGCATGTGGAAGCGAGTATCCTTCATAAATCGGAACAGTATGAGAAACACCATCCCCGGCATCCAATACAATCCCAGTTGTTCTCCCAGACGCGTACAGAGACAAAACAGCTTGAATGGATACGTAGAAGGCAGGTACATTGAAGGTTTCAAAAAGAATTTGTGTCATTTTTTCGCGATTGGCTTTTGGGTTTAGTGGCGCTTCAGTCAAGAGGACAGGATGCTCTTCCGGTGCAACGCGGAGCTCATTGTAGAATGTATGGTGCCTGTTTTATTTTTCGTGGTGTGTGTAGTTGGTATTCAGGAATGTTAGTAATCCAAAGCAAGTTGGTGAGTGATATTTGTGTTACCAAA
Organism: Obelidium mucronatum; assembly: GCA_025765595.1. Lineage (NCBI taxonomy): Eukaryota > Fungi > Chytridiomycota > Chytridiomycetes > Chytridiales > Chytriomycetaceae > Obelidium > Obelidium mucronatum. The sequence continues at coordinate 20,328 of JAIVFH010000049.1, read as the reverse complement.
TCTTTTCCATATCATCCCAGTTGTGAACAACTCCGTGATCAATTGGGTACTTTAGAGAGAGAATACCTCTCTTGGATTGCGCTTCGTCTCCAATGTAAGTATCCTTCTGGCCCATTCCAATCATTTGGCTTTGGATACTTTGCGCGGCCAACAATGGAGGGAAACACGGCACGAGGGGCATCGTCGCCTGCGAATCCGGCTTTGCACATTCCAGATCCGTTGTCAATAACAAGCTATGTTTTTTTTTTTTTGGTTGGATTGGTCAATTCAATTATTTACGAAGCGGATAAGTGAAAAAAAAAACCCACAGCAGAAACTTCGTCAAGCATTTTTTTTCCTTCTTTTTTTTTTTTTTAAACTTGTAACTTTGAGAGTTTTAGGTTTATGATTCGGATTAAGATGTGAAAGAGTCACTATATATAGCATTCTTTTGGTTTCTCATCCACCCTTTTTGATGCAAGAATCCACCCTCCACAAAAAAAGAATCCACCCTTTCAAAGAATCCACCCTTTTTTTTTAGAGAATCCACCCCCCACCTCCCCCAACGAACCAAAAAAAAAGGTTGTAATTCAAGATTACCAAGAGCATTTGTCTTCAACTTCAGTGATTGGCACTTTAACAGATACCTTTGCCAGCCAAAAAAACATAATAAATAACTAAATAAATAAATAAAAGAAAAATAAAAAAGAATGCACACATGCAATTTAGGTACAAGCAATATTGCTTAATATTGTATTGTTAAGCATTCAATAAACAATAACAGGCTTCTTTCCAATCCAAACGTTGCTACTGATACACTCAACAATGAAATGCGCCACATCCTTTCTACTAATGGAATACCCATTCAAAGGCGCTTCAGCCAACTCGATAAGTACCTGTTACCAGGACCCATCGGTCAAGAGCGCTGGCCTAACGATTACCAACTCCCCACCGTATTTTTCCAACCCGGCTTCCAACCCAGCTTTATCTTTCATGTCTTGCGCAATAACTGTTCGGTAGAGAGCTTGCAGACCAATTGGAATTGTGCTAATAGTATCTCCTGTGCCCATGGCAGGATTACAACAATCAGTTTGGGTAGCAATTTACTATTACTCCTCGTAGAGGATACAGCAGCTGTCGCATTGATGAAATTCATCTGAAAAGTCTGTCAGAAGCGTGATTTTGGAAAAAATTGCTTGCAGAGAGGCAGGGTAGCCCAAAGTGCTGATGACCACGTCAGCAGTCGCAATTGCCTTTTCCAGATCAGAGGGAACTGAAGCGTCGCCAGTAAGGACGATGGCGTTGGAAGCATCGAATTTGATCCGACTGGCGTTGCGAACAAGAAGCGTGACAGAGTAGAGTTCTGCGGCTTGTGGAGAATGAAGGAGGCGGTTGGCGATTTCATGGCCTGTTCCGCCGGTTGCTCCGAGGAGCGTGATATTCATCTTTGATGATGCCATTCTTTTGCTGAGGTTTTTTGCGTGTCATTTCCTTGTTTTGTGCTTCCTTTTATTTCTTTTTGCAGCAATTTTTGTGAGCGGACGGGGCGTTTCAAATCAAATCAAAACATGACAAATTTCCAAAAAAAAAACCTAATAACTGTATGTAATGCTCATATTCCAAACATTTCGATTGGCTCAAACACTTGCCAATCTTGTCAGTCCAAAAAATGTTGTATCTGGCCCCCCCAATGTGTTTATTATCAAATATCAATAAATACGCACAATTAAAAGCATTTGCGATGAACAATTTGCGCTCCTGATTCGTTGTATTCTTCTCTTGTGATCCACATTGCCTGGAACGTGGGCAAAGATGCTAAAATCGAGCCACCAATCCAAACAGAATACTTTCGTTCTTCCGGTGCCGCAATCTTGACCTTAATACTGCTTGGAGAGTCTTTGAGCAATTCACGTTCAAGTCTCTCTGCGAACCCCGGGTACATTGTGGTTCCGCCAGACACCACAATGTTGCTGTACAAGTTTCGGCGTACGTCGATATCACAGCTTCGAATGGATGACTGGGTTAGTTCGCCAACACCGCCAGCTTCCATTCCCAACAGTGATGGTCTGAACAGCGCTTCAGCGGCACGGAACCGTTCATTGCCGATGGTGATGACTTGACCGTCTGGTAGTTCAAAAGACTTTTCGATATCGATTGTGGAAGCGGCGCGATCCATTTCTATATCAAAGTCCAAAGCGACGTAGCAAAGCTGCTCCTTGATATCACGGACAATTTCCTTTTCTGCGCTTGTTGTGAATGAGTAGCCGCGCTCTGTAAGAATCTTCATGAGATACTCTGTGATATTGCGACTTCAGCAAAAGAAGAATGAGTATTCAAATGTTTTAAGATATAAAATGGATACAACAAATTTTTTTTTTTGGAAAAAGATTGAGTTAACGTACCCAGCCAAGTTCAGACGACCAATTGAATGCTTCATGGCATATCCCTCGTAAATAGGAACAGTGTGAGAAACGCCATCTCCTGAGTCGAGAACGATTCCGGTGGTTCGGCCAGATGCAAAGAGAGACAAAACGGCTTGAATTGAAACATAAAATGCAGGAACATTGAACTTTTCAAACAGCAACGACACCATCGCTTCTCGGTTCATTTTGGGATTCTGTGGAGCTTCTGTCAATAAAATAGCGTGCTCTTCTGGTGCGACTCGCAGTTCGTTTGCAAATGTGTGGTGCCTTGTGTCGTAACCAATTTGTGAGAACAAAACTGAGGAAAAACGCCTAGAGCTTCACATCCTACCAGATCTTCTCCATATCGTCCCAATTGGTTACAATGCCGTTCGCGATCGGATAACTGAGCGAGAGGATACCTCTCTTGGATTGCGCCTCGTCACCAATGTAAAAGTCCTTTGACCCGTTGCCCATCATTTGAGAAAGATAGTTCTTGGGCCGTCCGATGAGATTCGGAAAGACTGCTCTTGGGGCGTCATCGCCCGCGAATCCAGCTTTACACATCCCTGATCCATTGTCAATTACGAGCTAAATTGAAACGACAAGATTCAGTGCTGGATGCGAGATGTATCTGCCAGCTTACGGGATCCGTTTCGATTGTCATCGTGTCCGTGAGGTTTGTGATTTTTTGGTAATTGCCAGTGTCTTGGAATTTAACAATGCCAAAAGCCTCTAAAATACCAGCATGCTATCCAAAAAATGGCAGGTTCTTGTTCTGGCTTGCATGGTCCTTGTCGGGACATTTTACGCGTTTGATGCGCCGGCTGCCTTGAATATTCCGCTACAAACGCACTTGGGCGTGGCATATGATGAATGGCAATATGAGTTGAACTTACTCTATTCTGCTTATTCCCTTCCAAACACGATTCTACCTTTTATCACCGGAACTTTTATAGCTTCATATGGAGTGTCTTCTGTACTAATCTTGGTGTCAGGGTTGGTGATGGTTGGTCAGCTGATCTTTTGTTTCGGTAAGTTGCCACAATCAACCTTCGTGGAATATCTAATAACGATCATAACATACAGGTCTTTATCAAAAATCTTTCTGGGTGCTTTTACTTGGACGTGTCGTATTTGGAATCGGAGGGGAGAGTGTTTCGGTGTGTCAATCTTGTATTGTTGCCCAATGGTTTGGCTCCAGCAGTCAAGTTTCATTCGCTCTTGGTTTAAGTAAGTGGAGCTATTTTGAATCTTTTTTTTTGTATCCACTGTCCCTCGTCTCAATTTTTTTTTAAAGCTGTGTCAATATCGCGATTTGGATCTGTTTTGAACTCAATCTTTTCACCCCGTATTGAACAACATTATGATGTTCAAACAGCAATATGGGTATCCACTGCAATGTGTTTTATCTCATTCGTGTGTTCTGTCCTTTTGGTGTGGATCACAACGAGGGCAAACACTATCCCATACTCGCCGATACCCGAACACGATTCTGGAGAAACATTGCTGATAGATGACGCGTCTGAAGGTGTGCTCCATAGAATATCTTCGATTCCCCATGATCCCATAGGCAGCACAAGTAGTCTAAATGAAAGAAGCATTATTCGGCAGCTGCTCAAAACGCTTCCTCCTGAGTTTTGGATGATTTGTCTGCTATGTATACTTCTGTACGGAACAATCATACCATTCAATAATACCGTTTCTGATTTTTTAATGGAGAAATGGTACCCGAATGACACGGTAACTGCCGGAATGGTAATGAGGTGAGCAGAAAAAAATAATCACGAGTATGAATTTCAATATGCCATGCTAAGGAACTTCGATATAGTATTCCAGATTCCATTTCAACGTTCCTAGTCCCGTTTTCGGGTTTCTACATTGACAACTATGGTCATAAAGTGACTTTGCTTTTGGCTTGTGGTATTATCGTTTCTTCGGCACATTTGATGTTGGGGCTCACAGAATGCAATCCCATTCCATCCATGTTTGCGCTTGGAATCGCATACAGTGTTTATGGCGCAGCTATATGGGGTTCAATTGCAGATGTTGCTCGTGTGCGAAAACCGTGTATCTCAGGACAAGAAATAGAAGAGAGCGAAGAGGAAACGAATCGGCACGCTCGGTGGTGCTTACGGGATATCGACATCGCTCTACAACACGTCTCTGGTCTTCCTGCCAATGGTGGCAGCAGAGATTCGAGTTCGAAGCGGTGGATTCGCGTGGGTAGAAGTGTTTTTCGCAAGTTTGGGGGCAATGGGAGTTGCCGTCGCCTGTTTCTTGTACCACGCCGACGCTAGAAATGGAGGAGTTTTGGAGAAGGGGAAAAGAAGCTAAAATGATCTGAAAAGATCGAAATGGGCAAATAAATAAGCTCGCTTTTGATCGCGTTCAATGGACAGAAATTGACGAAGGTAACGCGCGGTCTAAAAATTGCACCCAACAAAAAAAAACACCTTTCTCTAAACCACCAACATTAAATGGCCAGAAGATACGACGGACGAACCACTATTTTCTCGCCTGAAGGTGAGGGCTCTTGCAAAGCGATACTGACGCCTGTCTGACAACCTCGTGGGTGGACAGGGCGTCTCTACCAAGTTGAGTACGCAATGGAAGCCATCTCTCACGCGGGAATGTGCATTGGTATTTTGTCAAAGGAAGGAGTCGTACTCGCTGCTGAAAAGAAGACCACATCAAAGTTGTTGGAGCAGACTCAATCACACGAAAAGCTCTACAAGTTGAATGAGTGAGCTCCTCATCTATGCTGTAGACTAGTCCTGGTTTATTAATAATAATTCTGTGTTTTTATTTAAGCTACATGAGTGTCGCGGTGGCTGGGTTGACTGCCGACGCCAATACATTGATTCACTACTGCCGGAACCAGGCTCACACATACAGTCTCTCATACAATGAGCCCATTCCTTGTGAGCAACTTGTGCAGCGCATGTGTGATTTGAAGCAGGGATATACCCAATATGGAGGTTAGAGAGAAACGCGTTGAGTCTGTAAAATTCTAATTTTATGAGTATCGCCAGGTCTTCGTCCATTCGGTGTCTCTTTCTTGTATGCTGGACATGATGAACACCACGGATTTCAGTTGTACCACTCGGATCCCTCCGGAAACTATTCTGGATGGAAAGCGACTTGTATTGGGGCTAACACAACAAATGCCACTGCTCTGTTGAAACAAGATTACGTGGAAGACTGCTCCCTGAAGGAAGCCATTTCATTGGCCGTCAAAGTTCTTGCAAAGACTATGGATTCTGCTGCGATTGGTTCAGACAAACTTGAATTTGCTACTTTATCCAAAGGCGCAAACGGAAAGGTTGTCTACAAGCCATACAGCTCTGCAGATATCGAGAAGTTGCTGAAAGACGAGGATGTCAAAAAGATTTTGGAGGACAAAGAGAAGGATGCCTAAATATTTGCTGCCTTCTTTTTCTTTCATATTGAATGAGGAAATATAGTGAATTTGTGCTGTTCTAGGTGTATTTTCGAAGTGGTATTATTTATTTCTTTTCAAGATTTCCACTCCGTGTTGCGGGCATGTCGATCTGGCAAGACGCTCTGTCGGTACAAGGAGCCTGGACTCTGTCTATATTTGCAGGAGTAGAACTTATCGCGCTGTCATGTTTTCTCGTAAACCAGAAGCTTAGTTGGAAGGAGCTATTCTCTTCCTTCAACCTGCTGCTTTATGGCTGCGTCCTTGCAGATATCGGGATCAACTTGAGCTTCTCGTGTGCCGTATCATACAGCCACAATCGAAAAGCTTCTGATGTGCCCCATATACTTGAACTCTTATTTATTTGTATGTTGCAATGTTGTTATATTGGCATCTCATGGATCCGAGGCAAACAAATATTGCTGCGAACTTCAGTGGATTTGCACAACATATTACAAGCAACTTTTGCCATTCGCTCCAATTCTTCTACTCCTGCCTATTGTTTTTTATCTTTTGGGGCCCTATGTTCCAAACTTGGAACTTGCGGAACCAATCTCCGCTATCATGGCGGCCTGTCTGGTGCTGCTCAATGAAACCATGTTTCTTCTTGCCTTCATCGCTTACACGCGTAAAACCAAGATTGATCAAGAGAAAATCTCTCCCCGACTTCCGGATTTTGGCACAACATGGAGCTATTTCCTCTGCATCTCTTTATATAGGGACGGGATTCTTCGTCGCTGCAATATTTCTCGATAAAGATAACCCGAACATCAACGTCTCACTGCTGGGAGCAAATGTGTTTGTTTGCGTCAGTCAGAGTTCCTTGGTTTTGAATGAAGGTCCGACTCTATAAATCGCGACAAACTGTTTCCGAAATAACGATATGGAAGGCTTCCTGATATTTCTCGGTCTTCAAGTTGCATTAGTGGCTCTGCAAAATCTTCGCGAGGGACTATGAACCCCTGCCGTTCCTATATTGCACCCTTGGAAGGTGATGGAAATATCTCACGCGTCAGTACTGGTGTAAGGAAGCTGAGTTATGACACAGCAAGCAGCAAGGACCGCGTGTCATCGGCGACTTTATGTGTTTTGGCATCAACACGATTCTCAAGGAGCGACACCACAATAGATAAGGAAGATCGAAGAGTTTCGTTTCTTTCTACAGATACTGATAATGGAAGGCCGATTGGTGAAATGTTGGGTGACCAAATATCAGTAGTTCAACCCGTTCGAAAAGTCAGTGTAGACAGTGACCGAAGTCGCGAAGGCATCGGTTCGAGGAATGCTCCTCCATAGTTTAGCAGTTGAAACTCTGAATTCTGAAAATCATTTTTCGAGTTTAGTTTTGTAATAAAGAAAAGATTATCACAAATCTCCACTCAGATTGCCCAATATGGAGTCGCACCTACAACCCGCAATCTGGCAAGACAACGGCGCAATCATTCTTGCATATATTCTAACGGCCATAAGCGGCTTGGAGCTACTAGTCTTGGTGTACTTTATTTCAACTCTCACAAATGAATGGAAGGAAAGGCTTTCTCCCTTCAATCAGCTCTTGGCTCTAGGATTCGTCTCAATGATAGGATTATGCTTGAGTACAGCTGCATCAGTTTTGGAAAATCATAACAGACTTGAGCCGTTAGTGTCGCACAGCTTGACTCTTTTCTTCACGGGATTGGTGGAATGCTCATATTTATGGATAGGTTGGGTCAGAGCTAAAAACATCCTCCTCAGAACCTCGCCAATATCGTTCAAAATATTTCGCGTCATCGTTCCTGTATTCCCACTTTTGGCGATAACCCCAGTGATTGCGATACTCCTGGAACACTATTACGCCCTCAAAAGAATACAAGCGATATTCACAGCTGCAACGGCCCTTGTACTAGTCTCGATCGAATCTCTTCTCCTCAGGTCTTTTATATTATACCTACGAGATACTCAAGTTGACCATGAAGAACTAAACCGCGATTTTGTAATCATTGCACAAAACGGAATCGTTTCAACCACATTCTTGTATTCTGCCTTCGTTCTCTTTAGTGCCTCTGTGGCTGTTGGATATACCAGCCCACACACAAATATAATTTTAGTGGCTTGCTACTATTGTATCAACTTCAGCCAAGTTACTCTATTCATTATGAAGTATCGTCTTCATAAATATCGTATCGACGAGCCCACCATCACGATCGGGCAGGTTCCTAGCGAAGAAAATGCTTCTATTGCTTCGAAAACGAGCGGCATTGAGAAGCCTGCACCTTTAACTACTCTTTTAATCAATACTGGCAATGATAGGAGGAAATCTATTCTTCGCTCACAATCTTTCCTTTCACATTCAGTGGAGAGGCGTCAATCACTTCTTCACTCACAATCAATTACGGCCGCACCTAATACTGATGTAAAAATCATGTCCTTCAATAAATTAAGATACGTTGAAAATAATTTTCCCAGAATCATGGTGGATTTACAAGACCAATGCGTCATTCGCTTATCACAAGTCATGTCGGCAGTTACAACGCTGGAGCTCATTGGATTTATATATTATATTTCTTCGCTGAGGCAGGGTCTCTCTTGGGCGGAGACGTTGTCGAGCTTCAATATTCTTGTGAGTGCCGGCACAATCGCGACCATAGGATTGTTTCTCAGTCTTTTCACCGGCCTTGAAGAAAACCACAATCGGCTGAAGCCTTTGATTCCACATTTATTTACTCTTTTATTTATTGGACTTGCCGAGTGCTCAAATCTTTGGATTGGTTGGATCCGAGGCAAAACCATCATCTTGCGCACATCTCCAATAACTTATCGAGTCCTGCGAGTGCTTGTTCCATTCTTTCCAGTTATAGCGCTCCTACCAATATTAGCTGCTCTTATTGAAACGTTCTGGATTCCAACGAAAATCGAAGGCATTTTTACGGCTTTGGCGGCGGCGACTATGATCGCCATGGAAATTTCATTACTAAGGGCATTCATACTGTTTCTAAAAAACATTCGTGTTGATGATACCGAAGAGGTGGATCCGGACTTTATCATTGTTTCCCAGAATGGAATTATCGCCACATGTTGCTGGTTTGCAGCATTTCTTTTCTTTGGTATATCTGTGGGCGTCGGATATGAAGATCCAAATACAAATGTTTTTGTATTCGTTTCAATGTGCTGTATCAATTGTGGTCAGTTGTCCTCAATGGTGATGAAGTGGCGCTTACAGAGATTTCGACAAGCATCAGAACCAGAAAAACCGAGGTCTAAAATTCTGGGCACAGATTATGCAAGCTCAGTAGCAACAAAGAAAAGTATAGCCGTTATTTAATATATCAAGCAATATATATTTATTATTTATGCCATCTGTTTATCATCAGAAGAGAAGAAGGGGTGGTGGGTTCGTCCGATCATTTCGGACTTGAGCCCAGTCATCCCCCCCTCTCTTTCCATTCTCTCTACTTCTCCAAAAGAGCTTAATTGATGTATGTTTTGTGTGCCTTATCATTTTGGGATGCAGGACGGGATTGGATGTGAGTTGGACGATTACGCAATGTTTCATTGTCATTCCCAGATCGTCTAGTAGTCCGAGATTCCAATTTACGCCCTCTCACGGCGGCGACAGGGGATCAATTCTCCGTCCGGAAGCTTCGCTTTTGATGGGTATGGCGGCGGTAGCTTGGGATGTGTGGCAGCTTGGTCTCGCAGCCTCGCTCCTCGCTCCTCCTCCCAGCACATCTCGCATTCTTGCACTATTCCATGCCTAAAAAGTATCAAAGCTCGTCATTTTTGAAGATGGGAGCTTCTTTTGGGACTTTGGCAACAGAAGTTGCAGCTGTCACCGAAATTATTTATTATTTAACTGTCCTATTCTCAAAATACAAGCAAAAAACTTAAGCGATCTAGAATCTCGAGCCAAGACCAAGAAAGGACCCCAGTCTCTGTTTGCGGATAGCAATGTTGCCCAGGATTGGCTGGCCATAGGCGGTGAGGAGGAGGTTCAAGGGGACAGCTGTTTTTGAATGTTGATTGTTGAGTTCAAGAATGACAATGCACGAAAAACGGAACTGTCACGTACATTGGAGATTCTTGATGTCTGTAGTTGTTGCTGGAAAGTTCATTGGTACTTCTCCGTTGCTATCCTCGAGGGCTTCAATGTGCTGGCCGTCATTGAAAACGTGGGAATTGTAGACGCGCGTTTGATTACGACGTTCGCTGTGATTGCTGGGGAATAGTTAATGTGAGAAAGAGAGAGAGTTTGAGAGAGACTCACGACTGACGGATTTCGTCGCGTATGTCTTGTCTGATCTGGACTCTGAAGGCAGCCAAGGCGGGGGCCAGCCACGGCGGAGCAGCCAGGCCGCCGCCGCCACCGCCGCCCGGCACAAACTCAAGCGCAATCTGCGCCTCGCGGACTCGGGCAGCAGCCATCTCGTTCGCAGCGACCAGCGTGGCGTCGCTCGTGCGGAGCCGTTTTCGTGGTTTGAATTCTTCGGCTGCGGCTGTCACGTCATCCAGGCTGCGCGGAGTCCCTGCGGCGACGGCGGGGGCTGCTGGTGCGAGGGCGGGCGTGTTGTGGGCATACATTTGAGTCGATCAAAAGCCCTTTGAATGCCTCTGTTTTGCATCAAGAATCGCGTTTCTTAATATCCAGTTGTGACATTCCTGCCAATACTTGCCGTCTTTATTGAGAAGGCCAACAAAAATCGACGGAGTATTCACGGCGTTTACAGTAGCAACGATGCTGCTCATTGAAACTTTATTGATTCACATCCATGGTTGGAATAGCGGTTTTGGTGATAATGGAAAAAGAAGGATGTCGAATCGACGCGAATCAATTGTCCCGCCAATAACCATTACGTGAATAAACATGTGTTTGTACGCAAAAGAAAATGACTTCAAACTCTGATCTTGTTGATGAGTTCCTCACCAAAAACACCGAAAGCCTGCGACAGCTCTCACTCGAAATCCATCGAAACCCAGAGCTTAGTGGAAATGAATACAAGGCGCATGATCTGTTGGCTGACTTGTAAGAGTGCCGTTAAAGTGTTTGATAGGAGATCCTTGATTAACCTGCATCAGCCTCGAGGCCCGCGACTTCACAGTAACTAGAAAGGCATGTGGACTAGACACTGCATTTTTAGCTGAATGGTCTGCACCGGCAACAACAGCCGATGCTGTTACAATAGCCTTCCTATCTGAGTTGAGTTGACTTGAAACCCAACAACTCAAAAAAAAAGAAAGTTAACATGTTCCTGAAAATCAAAAAGATACGATGCACTTCCCGGAATCGGACACGCGTGCGGTCATAATCTGATTGCAATCAGTGGTGTCACGGCGGCTTTGTCACTCCAAGCCTGTCATCAAGAAAAACAACCTCAACGCGCGGATCAAGTTGTTTGGAACCCCTGCAGAAGAAACATGGGGCGGAAAGATCAATTTTATTGAGCAGGGTGCTTTCAAGGGGGTTGATGCCGCGTTGATGGTTCATCCTGGGAATGCAAACGTTACATATGCAAAATATCTTGCGTTGAGTGGGGTGTATGTTGAGTACCATGGAAAAAGCGCTCATGCGGCCTCATGTGAGACTCATTCAGTTGATCTTCTTTTCACCCAACTCAAAGAAAATAAAAACAACAGGTCCATGGGAGGGCAAGAACGCACTTGACGCATTGATTCAATCGTACAACGCAATGTCTATGCTCAGACAACAAGTCCTTCCCTCCACGCGAATTCACGGGGTCATCAAGAAGGGAGGCGATGCAGCAAATGTGATTCCATCCCACACAAAGGGTGATTTCATGATGCGCACAGAGAAACTTGCAGATCTCAAAGACTTGATTCCGAAAATGCGCGCTATTTTCGAATCCTCAGCAGTTGCCACAGGAACGACGGTTGAAATCACGGAGGATCCCGTGTTTGAAGATGTGGTCATCAATGCAAGTTTAGCGGAACGGTTTGAAAAGTATGCCCGGGAGAATGGGTGTCAATTTGCGAGTAAAGAGGTTCAGACGTCAAAGAGTTATGGAAGTACAGATATGGGAAATGTTACACATGCCGTTCCTGGGATTCATCCTGGTAGGATTTGGTTTTTAAGTTCTCGATTTCGCTATTTTAATCTCTTTAATTTTGACAGTGTTTGACATTGAATGCACTACATTCGATATTCACACGAATGAATTTCGTGAAGGAGCTTCAACAGAAACAGCTCATAAAGCAACTTTGAGGGCTGGAAAATGTCTCTGCCTTACTGCTGTCGATGTAATTGTGAATCCAGAGTTCAGAAAACAAGTGCGGGAAGAGTTTGAAATGGCGCAGAAGTAACGAAATAGCGAAGCTTCTCAATGGAGATTTATTCATTAATAACTCAATATGGCCGCGCAATCTCAAATAAATCAGTCATGTGTCAAAGTTTTCTCGCCACAGCCAGTCGCCGCCGTCAAAATCGAGGCCTTCAACTCGGAACTTGGAGCATTTCCGCCACCAGAAATCAAAAGTCGTGCATTCACTTGTGCGCTATCGCGTTTTAAAGTAACAGATTTGAGCGCGAATCTCTCGTCTTGCAAGGCCTGCTCGAGTTGGTTGACAATGCTGGTTTTGAAATCGCTGAATTTCCTGGAAATTGATTTAAACTATGGAATGAAGTTAATCAACATCTATGAAAGAAATTCTAACTGAATTTCCGAAGAGATTTCTTTGAGCTTGAGGGAAATGCGGTGCATGTAGTCTTACGTGAAAAAAAGTAAGAACGTTAGCGTGCGCAATAACAAAGAGTCTGTCACCTTGAATCTTTGCCTCTGGATCAGAAAGCACGTCTTGAATGACATGCGATTCAATAAGCTCCGAAGTCAATGTTTGGCCATCAAAAGAACGAAAGAAAGAAGTTCCGTGACGCAGTTCAATTTGCAACAGAGGCGGAAGCGGTGGCGGAAAGAGAGTTGGTTGATCCTCCTGTTTGATTGATTCCTGTTGATATTCTAGGCTCTGTTGCTCGTGCCCATGTTGCAGTGGCGCCTTTGACAGCTCGTTTTGACGTCGGTCAATGATTAGCCGAGTCTTCTTCATCAGAGGAAGGATATTGGGACGTCCATATGGGGATCCGCCTTCTTCTTCCTCGTCTTCATCGTCTGCATTCGCGTCTCTATTACTATTGTCATTGCTCTGGTCAAGATTGATGTAGGTATTGGACGACTCATTCTCCACAAGAATGCTTTGAAAGTCTTGGTCCATAGTATCGTCCATTTCATACTCATCGCTTTCTTCTTCTTCAGTCAGTGACGTGAGCAGGAGCTTGATTCCATGGGTTTTCAGCAAATAGTCCGTCCTCCTCCTCTTCCTCCAACAGCATCTTCTTGCAATCCCTTATTGTTGGCACTGTCATGAAAAATTTCATTTCCAACCGCTCCTGAATCAGCTCTGTTTTCATTTTCGTCTTCAATAATCTCACATCCATCTGCCGTTCTCTTCTGAATCAGCATCAGGGTACAGGCGTTGACGTTTCTAGGTTGTTGTATTCGGGTTTAATAGCTATTAGAGGCCGAGAAATTGACTTACAGACAAGTCCGAAGTTTCATGTTTGTTGTTGTCCGAATGACTGTCACTGCTTGGCTCAAGTCTCTTGCTTCTAGTGTTGACTGTAGGAAAGACGGGAGCCAGAGGAGGCGGCGCGCGGTTTGTGTCCAGCTGGCGACGGACTTTGCCGAGGGTTTTGAGGACGGGAAGGTCGGGTTTCGAGTTGTGCATTATTTTGGTTTTTGTTTAAGTTTTTAATAATCTTTTATTCTCCAAAAGACGCGATTACAAATCAAACGCGTTCGCGCTGCGCTTCGCGCGTGCGACTGTTTTGAGTTCCGCGTCGACGGCGTTTGTCTTCTGCGGCGCGCGGCCGGTCGTCGCGGGCTTGTGCGGCTTGTGCTTCGGCGCCGCCTTCTTTTTGCCGAACGCCGGCGCTGCCGCAACGCGCCACCCTCCGCCGCCGTCGCCGCCGCCGCAGACAAGCGGGATGTGCTGACTAAGCTGTGCGGCGTCAGATTGCTCATCAACACTAAGCGACACTAACCTTAAGGCCGAGCGCCGGCAGCGCGTCTATGGCAGTGGGGTCGTCCGCGCAGCCCGTCGAGATGAGTATTTCCAATGCTGCCGCTGGTCGTGCTTCGCGGCAGATAATCTCCATTTCCATCTTGTTGGGCGGACTCTCCATGTTTCCTTCAGTGTGAATACTGGAGTAAATCTTTCGGATTTGAGTTCTTCCACATAGCGGAAGGTCTTTCCAAAGAATATCCAATTCAGTAAGGTTGATATTGTGTGGAATCTGTGGATGATTTGGATGAATTGGCGGTGGGAACCCTGGTGTCACGGCGTATCCTCCAGCTTTTGGTTTAATAGATGCTCTTACAAAAGGCGGAATTGGTGGTCGGCCGGCATGAAAAGTTGGTGTTTGCGGTTTAACATCCTCGTTCACCTTGGGGATCTCATCAACCTGCTGTTTCAACTGCTTGTCATCGTCTTGAAACACAAGAATCTTGCGATCATTATTGTTGCTGATGTCGCCTTCAGGAACTTTTTTCGGCTCAGTCGCGTCCGCATTCTCCTTCTCCTTGCTAATGTGCGACGGACAGATGCGAGGAATAAATTGGCCCACCTTTTAGTATTTACAAAAGAGATAGGTTATTTAAAGAGTTCGAACAGATATCGATCAACGCCTCAACACAGTACCAAATCCTTGGACTGTGTAGTATCGCCACATGCAGAATCAATCGTCTTGCTCAAAGCTCCCAAAGGATCTTCCGCGCATATAATAGCCAGTTTTTGTACCATGTTTCCTCCCGAAATCAATCCCGCTAGCCTTGTTTGGCCACATTGTGGGGTTTGTTCCCACAACTGGTGGAACGCGTCGAGGTTCTGAGCAAACGCGGAACTGACAATCAGCGAGATGACCACCACTCCTGCTGAAGCGCGATTCATGTTTTCTGCACGAGTTTTTCTCCCTCGCTTTCGAAAGAAGAATGAGAGATGACTGTCAATGAGATTTACTTCACTTGCAACTTGCAAGCAAGTCCAACACAAACAAATGCTCGCCAACGTGCCCGCCGCACCCAACGTGGCGAACGCGCATGAAAATGCGCTCCTCCCTGAAATCGATGTGCTCGGCACGCAGCCAGACCACGCTGGCCAGACAGTCAAGAGAACTCTTGCCGCGGCAAATGGACGCAAATGCGCGCCGTGACTCACGCAGAGCTGGGCGAGAGGGCTGAATACGCTGTGTGCACAGTGGCTGGGCCTGGGGGATTGGTCGGCCCGCGTGGCACCCAGGAACTCCAAGGTGCGTCTGGCTTCAACATCCAGCCAAACATCCAGCCACCATGGGCTGTTATATTGGAAGCAAAGGTGGATAAATTAAGCGCGCGCCAGGAAAACGCCCTTGCCGTGGCCGCTGAAGATCCCATAGACATTAGCACAAATCTTTCACACGGCTGATGCCGCGTATCCCGCCAACTTCCCATTCCCAGCAACACGCGGGGCCCTCGATGCTCTTGCTGAACAAGCCCTCAACCCTGTCTGCACGTATCATGGGGCTGGTGGAAACAATGTGGCAGCAAAAAGGCGCGCCTTGAGACGAGTGCTTGGAATTCTTCAAATTGAACGAATTTTTTGAACATGAACTCCCGGTTGCCGTTCCTTCGCTACAGTCGAGCTGTAATGCAGCACGGGGTTGAGCTCCTTGTGCTCTGCGCTGGTGTCAGTGTCAGATCTGTCGAGTGGATCGAAACAGACACACCCAACAACGCTCGCAATGTGGATTGTGATGGCTATGTTGCAGGAAACGCTGCTCTGATCATTTACAACGCAGACGCCAACGATGAAAGTAGAAGGAAGTGCGCTCTTCTCAGTCTGTATCGGTGGGTTGGATACGTCTACTTTAAACATATCAATTGACTCTTGCCACAAGCCTTACAGATGCGTTGTCTCGCCTTCAGGATATCAATAACCCCAGCGGTCCCCGAACTTCCCAGGGATCGCTTGAATATTTGGATGGCTATGAACCGGCAGACGCCCCTTCAACCTTGGATCTGGCTGAAATCAAAGAATACAGTCGCATTGTCAGGTGCAATGATACGTACCATTCTGCTCTTCTTGCGCTGGACGAGTCTTTTACTCACATTGACCGTATTGTTCTCGCCTCTTTCGAGACTGTCAAGCAGACCAAGTACTACAACGTTATAGTTGATCAGAATTCAAGCTTTGAAGCGAATGTGAAAGCCTTGGCTGACATCACGGAACTAAACCTCCCGGTTCCCGACACTTCTGTGGCCGCCACGGCAGCCTTCGACATTCATATGGGAGGGTTCGGTGCCTTGGGCGGTTTTTCAGAGGCCATTGCCAGACAAACTCCGGATGAGTTTTTACAATACACGGATTCCCTATTCTTTGTCACAGAGTATTTCAGATCTTCACCGGACAGTAGACCCACGTTCACTGTGGAAATCTGCAATCGAACTACACCGGTCAAACAATGGATGGAGCGAAAGATTGAAATGGGAGCAGTCTTTAAATTCTTTGACTATGACCTGGATTGTCAAGGAAAGCACCCATCCAAGATGGTTGGTGCAAATGTGGTTGTCGTATTTGCAGACAAGACAACGTTACGTGGGATAGTGGCAGTCGTAATGAATAACGGTTTGCCATTGCAACTAATTTTCAGGTTTGAGATTGCGGAATGCTCTCCTGCCAATTTTGGCTGGGAACATGTTTATCCTGCAGGATATTGGGGGCTTAAAATCGAGGAGTAGTGGATGTTGGAATAAAACGCGATGGCGAGTGCTCGAAAATTTGCTTTAACTTCTGCGGATGTGCTTCAACCGTTTCCTTCACATATTGTACTTCAGCTTTCACTTCATTGTGGTTGCTTAGGCTTAGAATCACCTTCAAATCCATTTTTTTTCATGTTTTTTTCAAAATTTGAGTGGCCAGTGTTGAAATACGCATTTGGAGAGTCTTCATCATCGGAGGTCTTGTTCAGAAGCGCTTGTAAAAGCATACTGGCATGGTTTTCGGGTCTGTTGGCGATTTCACAGAAGATCAATAAGTGGAGAAATCTCTCCTTAATTTGAACCCCAATGGCCCGCCTCCAGTCAATTTGCTACAGTCGAGCAATTTTGCAGCATGGAATAGAGCTCCTTGTGCTTTGCGGTGGCGTTCGTGTTCGTTCAATCCAGTGGCTCGAAACCGAGACAACAAACGAGTCTATCACTGTTGATTGCGACGGTTATGTTGCAGGAAACGCTGCTGTGTTTATCGATGCGGCAGACTTCGAGCAAAGGAATAGAAGAGAGTGTGCTCTTCTTTCCCTCTATCGGTGAGCTGAATCGATTTGGCTCCTCACTGTACTTATCACCATTCCCAAGCCTCACAGACGCTGTATCACGCCTCCAGGATATCAATAACCATGACAGCTCCCGTACGTCTCAGGGATCACTTGATTACTTGGATGGTTACGGACCAGCAGTCGCCCCTGCAAGTTTGGACTTAACTGTTATCAAAGACTACAGCCGTTCAGTAGGATGTAACGATACTTACCATTCTGCTCTTCTTACTCTGGAAGAGTCATTCACTCACATCGATCGCATTGTTCTTGCCTCGTTTGAGGCGGTCAAGCAGGCCAAGTATTTCTACGTTGTAGTTGACCACAATTCAAACTTTGAAGCCAATGTGAAAGCTTTGGCTGATATTGCGCAACTTAATACCCCCGTTCCAAACACGCCTGTGGTAGTGACAGCTGCTTTTGGCCGTAATATGTTGGGCTTTGGCGCTCTTGCAAACTTTGCAGATGCCATCTCTAGTCAAACACCAGATTCCTTTTTGAAATGTGCGGATGCCCGTTTCTGTGTCGCGGAGTTTTTCAGATCTTCACCGGACAGCAGACCCGAGTTCACTCTGGAAATTTCTGATCGTACTACACCAGTCAAGAAATGGATGGAACGAAAGGCAGATATGGGAGCGGTCTTTTACTACTTTGACTATAACATGAATTGTCAAGAACAGCACCCGGCTGACATGGTTGGTGCAAACGTGGTCGTCAGATTTGCAGACAAAACAACTTTGCGTGGAACAGTGTCAGTGGAAATGGTCCAGGGTTGGCCATTGAAGTTTGTGTTCTGGTTTGAAATTTCAAAATGCTCTCCTGTCAATTTTGGCTGGGAGCATGTTTACCCTACTGGATATGGAGGGCTCAGAATTGAGAAGCAGTGATTGGAATACAGTAATACAGCTTTGTTAAGTAGTAGATTGTCCTTGCATACAAATAAGCGATTTCTCATAATATTTGTCGCTTATGGGTTTCCACTGGAATATGCTGTGGGTCAATAAAAAATTGAGGCTGCATGTACTCCAGATAGCCGTTCCTATGCTGTAGTCCAGCTGTACTACAGCACGGGATCAAACTCCTTGTGCTCTACACAGGTGTCAGTGTCAGATCTCTCCAGTGGATTGAAGTCGCGTGAACAAGATGCCATTAATGGCAAGAATCCATACTTCTTTTAGTCAGGGTCCAGGTTTTGAAATTTGCGATAAACCACACCCATATCAACCATCATCAGGTCATCAACTAAATCCAATGCACCCACTGGCAAAGTTGGAAACAGCTCATGCCAATCAATGGTTAACCCAATTTGAAAATGACCTTTCAAACTAATTCTTGGCCGCTTTCTTGTCGAATGTGAAATCCGGGGCCATCAACTCAGAAGGGAGACCAGCTTCGCACCAGTCTTCTCAGAATTTGAAAGGGTGAAATCAAGCTGCTGGTCAACTTTGCTAGCAGCAGCGGCAGTAGCTCGCTTTGTGGCTTCGACAGCAACCATATGGTTGACGGCAGCGGTGGATACCCAGGAACTTGTTGTGTCTTTCAAATTGCTCCTCGACAGTTTGAGGAGACAATTGCAATTGGCTTCCCGGTAGATATGAGTCAACTTTCCGTACACAGGATGGGCCGGTTTCAATCGCTTAATTGAGGACCACACCTCTGAGGTGGCAGCTCGCTTTCGAGGGGTATTTCGCCCACACTGGTGAGTATACTCCTACTCACAGATTAGTTCAAATCCTTTCAACTGGGGAAAGGGAAACTAGCAGGAGGGACTAAACTGAATGGGGTTCGCTTTCTTGCATGAAACGTTGTGACCTGTGGTCCAATTCATGGTTTTTAAATAGATTTGGAATATAATTCGAAGACACAAAAAATCTCATGAGTTACAAGACATTGTCACTAACTAATCACAAACGGCTCGCCTCAAGAACACAACTGAATCTTTTAATGAAGGATTCAAGAAAAGGCGCCATCATAAAGTGATATTTCATGAGTTTCTGTGAAATTGAAATCATAATTTTCATGAAATCGGGACGCTGGCTACCGCAATCCTTGACAACGCAGACACCAACTTGAATGAAAAAGCAGAAGAGAGTCTGCTCTTATTTCCCTCTATCGGTGAGTTGATCAATGAATGGCACACAATACTGACCATTGTTGATTTGCGGTGAGCTAATGTAAGCTTTATGTGGTTAATTGTTTGTCAGGAGACAACTTGTTGTCTTTTTTCCTGCCACAGACTCTGCTTTTATAGCATTTTACTGTTGCTTTGGTCTTTTACATGGTTCCATTGAGACCTGTTGAGGGTTTAGAACCTCGTATCCCATTTGCCCATTGAGGCAGTGCATCAACTTGACGTGGCCATTTCTGATTGGGGGAGATTAGTGAAGGGAAATTTATCGCTGTCAGACAGTAATAATGTTAGAATTTGTAGGCGTGCGGAGCATGGCCTTAGAGTTCTTAGGAAACACCCCCATGTTTCAGATTTCTGAAGGTATAAATGGGAGGAAATGTCCTTCACCGGAAAGGGGACAAACAAGTAGAGAAGTGTGCACGTGCACGATACTTCACCCTTGTCGCTTCTGCGGAAGTAAGCTCGTGCGCGAGCAACGTCCACCGCCCCTTCCCCTGAGAGTCATCAGCTGCCTTTTAGCCATACAACATCTAGCAGCTGTGATTGTCCGGTGCTGCGTCACCTAACGATTATGATAAATAATACTCAATAATGAAGGTTAAATGCATTCATCTTTCTCCATGTGAGCAGCTGTTAACCACACGCCGCCAAGGTCCAAAAACATAACCCATCTCTGGTTAAGGTGTCTTTTAATCTCGGCAGCGCACTGCCAATATATTAAAAAGTGTTTAATTTGGAAGACTTGCAGCAAAGATGTACTTGATGCAGCGGTCAAGGCGCTAGCTTTGAGAGTGCCCAGGTTCGAATGATAGACACTCCTTTTTGTAACAATCAAGTTTTCAGGTTGAAATATTCAATCCATTTAACTTGTAGTTATATTTCTAATCTCTTTTAAGCAGTGCAAGTGATATTGTATCCTTTATGCATAGTTTTATTTCTAATCTCTGTTAAGTAGTGCAAGTGATATTGCATCCTTTATGTGTAATACTCAACATTCCCCCGCAATATTACTTTGCTGCGTTTTGGGGTGTGGTGGAAGATT
>JAIVFH010000048.1:0-254326 GCA_025765595.1 Obelidium mucronatum | reverse complement strand
ACTCGTATCTTTGACAGATGAAAATAAAAAAGCATAATTCGTTGGAACCTATACTGGCTTTTATTCAAGAAAGGATGCTCCCATACTTGCTGAGCTGTTAATCGCTTTGCCACATCCACAGTCAACATTCCTTTCAGGAGGTTTTGCGCCTTTTCACTCACTTGATGCTTTACTAACCTAGATTCATCATATGATCCATTCATGATTGACATCTGCAACCGCGGCAAGTAATCATCGTTAAACGGGAGAGCTCCTGCCAACATGGTATAAAACACACATCCCATACTCCATACCCCAGCGGTGTTTGTTGTCGACGCAGTTGCACGCAATTCTTCTGGAGCACAGTAATGCAGCGATCCGACGCAAAATATTGGATCTGACGATATCAGAGTTGTGGGTGACTGTGGTAAAGTCCGATATCCTTTCCGAAAGCCCAAAATCAGCAAGTTTCACGGTTGGTACCCATTCATTGACATTCACACAATCTGCTGGAGGACCAGCCTCCATCAACAAGATATTCTCGCATTTTATATCACGATGGATTACTTGGCAGATTGTATGTAAATGCAGCAGCGCTTCCACAAGTTGTTTACAAATCTTCCGCGCAATTGGTTCACGAAGCCGGCCATTTTTCGCAATATAATCCAAGAGCGTTCCGCCTTCCGCAAACTCAGAAACTACAAACACCGCATCATCCACGTCCATGGACTGTATGAGCCCTAGTATGTTAGGATGGTCAAGAGATGACCATATTGCAATTTCATGATCCAAAAGCCTTCGTACGTCATCTTGACCGGCTTTCCCGTCATTATTAGCATTACTAGAGGCAGGGCTGTTGACTCCAAAATGCCACTGCCATTCCCCGCAGATGACCCAAACTGTCCAAAGAAGCTAATGAGTCTTGGCGAGAATCTTTCAATCCACGCGTTGAATCTGGCGCTGCCTTGGCGACAATTTTAATGGCCGCCCGAGTCGATGGCGGTAATGCTTGGCCAAGTTCACTCTCTGCTGCAGGGCTGGCCTCAAATACTCTGGAAAACGCCCCGCTCCAATCTCTTTACCGAGAATCCAGTCACCAACTTGATCACCTTCAAAGTAAACACCTCGTGCTGATGAAAATTGATGAATATCGGTCTTGAAAATGATATAAAAAAACACATACGGTTCAGCCAACTTTTCAGCCAACATACTCAAGTAGGACATTGCTGGACTTGGTGCTACAAAACTACTGGAAGCGCTCATCATCCCCCCAGATGCGGTACTCGCCACAGAGTCTTTCCGTTTCACATGAACTCCCGACAGGTTCCTTCGAAAAGAGCCAACACTGCTTCCTAGTTTCCAAGAGCTGGATACGGACCCAGGAAAAGGACTTGAGGAACGATTATAATTGTGAATAAAGGAAGACGCCGTCTCTTGGGATCCAGGTTGATGGAACTGCCTGTGAAGCGACGCAACATCCCCAAAACTGACATTCCGAATGGGAGGTCGTATTTCTGTCGAAGGTCGAGATGTAGAATGTCCGATGGTGGCACGCCCGAGTGAAGGAAAGGACGGCTTCCTTGCAGATTCTGTGATTCCAACTCCTGATGGTGTTCTTCCAAAGGGAGATGTGTTTCCTCCCATTGAGTCGCGTCTCAATGGAGATCTAGGAGAATTGATTGCTGTTGTGGTCACTTTCATTCCCAAGGTACCATCCACATTTGATGCTTTCCGTGGATCCTTCAGAATTATCCTTGTAGGATGATCCCGTGGAATGTGCGCTATTATTTGCGGCGGTAGAAGGGGGACTCTGACTGATAAATGCGTTTGAAATATTGGCCTTCATCACCAGAGTCAGAGTCAGAGTCAGGATCTGAGTGAGTCATTTGTTCATTATAAACATTGTCTGCTCGGGAGAAGATGATAGTTGATCAGAACCATGACCGCTGGAAGGATCAGGCAATCGGCGAGAGAATACGGATGCGTCAAAGCTGACTCCTCGTTGCTGAGTTCTGGAAGTGGGTATAGACAGTGAGTGTTCTCAGCAACGGATGGGTTTGCATTATCTTGAGATGCATCCATCTGATTCATTTCTTCGTTCAATGTGGCGCTTTGAAAATCGGGATCTGCTATTTGGGAAATGCGAGGCATGTGGTTGTGAAAAGATGCCGAGAACTGCTCCGTTGATCCTGGGATCGAGACACCCTTTTCCACTCTTTCATCTTCCCGGCTCTTGACACTCGCGTCCACGTCTGTTTCAGTCAATTTTCCAGAGCTGATCCTTTTCGGCTGACGTAGTGTGGTCATTTGACTTTGACGCGGTTTTCGAGAGACCCAGCGACAGAGCCGAATTGGCTTTGAGTCGAGATCGAGAAACGAATGTGAATTTGGCACGGACGATCCAAGTGACGGTTTCGAGTTGAGTGGTTCCTTTGGCCGCAGCTTGAAGTACTTCAGCGACGGCGTTGCGCCGCCTGCCGCAGCATCAGCATCGAGATCGAGCGAGAACTTTAGGCGGTTGCTCAGCTGCTGCTGCTGCTGCTGGTGCTGGTGTTGGTGTTGGTGCGGGAGGTGTGGCTGAGTGTCTGCGGGCTCTGCGTCCGAATGCACGAGCGCCACGTGTTTGATGATGCGTGTGCTGGACGCGCGCGGCGTCGACACGGCGGACGGCGGCTTTCCGTGCGCGGACATTGGCTGCTTGTTTTAATTAATTGCGATTTATTTATTTATTCAATGAAATTGTTTTCACGAGTATATTCTCTTTGTTCTCGAAGCAAACGCCAATCGTGTCTTTGTTCCATCCAAAGATCCAAACGATGGAACGCAAGCAATCTCTGTATGCGCGTGCCACGGCTGAACGCATAGCAAAGCAGAAGCCGTCCTCCATCGGATACTACGATCTGGAAAAGGCAGTGGGGAGGGCAACTTTGCAAAAGTGAAACTGGCAACACACTGTCTCACCGGCGAGAAGGTTCTCTCAGTCATACAAAAATTAGCAAGGATTGCGGATATAGATTAAACATCCAAAAAATACAGGTTGCCGTCAAGATTATCGACAAGGAAAAACTGGATTCCGCAACAGCAAAGAAACTGTTTCGCGAAGTGCGGATTATGAAATTGCTGAATCATCCCCATATTGTTCGTCTTTATGAAGTTATTGATACTCCCAACGAATTGTATTTGATCATGGAGTATGCCGCTGGTGGAGAAATCTTTGACTACCTGGTTGCTCATGGTAGGATGAAAGAGAAGGAAGCTCGTCGACACTTTCGCCAGATTATTTCAGCAATCGAGTATTGCCATGAAATGCATATTATTCATAGAGATCTTAAAGCGGAGAATCTGCTGTTAGACGCCAATATGAATCAAGATTGCAGATTTTGGGTTCTCCAACCAGTTTAATCCAGGAGAATGTCTCAACACTGGTGTGGAAGTCCTCCTTATGCCGCGCCAGAACTGTTTCAGGCAATAATTCTGTGGTTGGCTGTTGAATCACCCTTAACCGAACTTAACCAATAGGGAAAAGAATATCTTGGACCAGAAGTAGACATTTGGTCCCTTGGTGTCGTTCTCTATGTGCTAGTATGTGGGGCTTTACCGTTCGATGGCTCCACTCTACCTAAACTGAGGGCGAGGGTTTTGGCTGGCGCATACAAAGTCCCATTCTACATGTCCACAGGTTACATTTTTGATTCCAATACCGATGGATATTAAATTAATCTTTCAAATATTAGACTGTGAACGTCTCATCAAAAAGATGCTTGTCATTGACCCAAAGAAGCGTGCAGTTTTGGATCAGGTTAAAAAAGACCCATGGTTCACGGAAGGATTTGAAAACGAAGACCTACAACCTGCAGTACAATTTAATTTGACACCTGATCAAAAGGAACGAGTTTTGGATGAGCTTGAAGAGATTGGATTCGAACGGCCGGCGATTCTAAAAGCCCTTAAGGATGGAACATATGACCATATGGCAGCAACGTTTTTTCTCACCGCAGATCGCATGTTTAGACGAAAAGTAGTGGATGTTAGACCAAGTGACCGACTTGTTGATGGCAGCCTTGCGGATGACTCCGATTCTAGGCGAAAACATGCCACCCCTGTACCTCCGCCAGTGGCTCCATTACCAGGAATCGGGTCTGCGCGCCAAGTCAAAGCATCTGCTGAACCTGGCTTGACTCCATTAAGCGAAGATGACGCACAACCTTCACCTGGTAGAAAACAAGTTACTGAACGGCCGACGTCATCTCGATTCAGAACCGAATCTAATCCAGCTGGAGCAGTCACTACAGGAGCTGCAAAAAGAAGAGCAACAACTAATGGGGCGCCTCCGTCTGCAGATGAACTCAAGCAAGAAATTCAATCAAAGCAAACCAAATCACCAACTACAACGTCCCCTACCAGCTCAACAGATCAAATTTACCAGTGCCTGTTCCGGTGGCGCGACCAAGATCTCGAACAGTAGCAGCAGCACCTCAAATCGACCAATTTCGTTTGCAGGAGTACCTACAGCCCAAATTGTACCCAGCTCTCAAAAGCCTGCTGAAATGCACACATCGGCTGCACCACAAAAAACAATTCTCGAATCTGTTTCAACTACAATTCAAACAATTATGCCAGCCAGAAAGAGGGCCACTACAATCATCGATACTGGATCACGCGAAAAAGTTTCCAAGGATTCTGATTACAGTGTCGCAAGTGATGACAGCGGGGGCAGCAGCTCTTCAATTGGAAAGTAAAAGGAGGGGGTACAGTGAAATCTGGCAAGAACAAGCCAAGAACATTGAGATTCACCTTCAGTGCTGGTACAACATCATCCAAAGACCTGACACGCTTCTTGACGAGCTCGTGCGTGTACTAAAAACCGAAAATATCAAGTTCGAAATTCAGTCATACATGGCAACTTGTCGGTTTGAAGACGTGGAGTTTGAAATTGAAATATGCAAACTTCCAAGGTTGAATCTGAATGGACTTCGGTTCAAGCGAATGTCAGGGAACTCATGGACGTACAAGAATCTACTGACTGCAGTGATTGAGAAGCTACAATTGTGATTTCTACGATATTCTTTCCTTTTTTTATTTATTTATTTATTTATTTTGATCTTCTGTTTTTCACGACAAATACATAATGGATGATCGACCAACCCCCAAACTAAAGACATTGATTGTTGGCCGTGTCGACTAACGGGTGGAAGCGTAATGCTTGGAGTTTCTGGATATCTGCTTTACGAGGTAAGGCAGGCTCATCGCAATGCACGGGCCTTGCCAACAGCACGATACCCGAGGCTACACATAGCCTTGTTAGGTAGTATGAGCGCAGGTTAGAAAGATCTACGATGGTTATCATCTCCCGCTAACTCCTTCCATTAACGTACAGCTTGTGGTGCAGCCGGTGTTGCTCGGTTATTCCTTTGAAATCACGTCAAACAGCAGATAATGTGCGTAATAAAGCGCTTTGTAGCTCAACTTGTCTGCAGTGTGCAAGCCCCCTTGCACAAGCCCTGCCTACTTTTGTCCTTGAAATCACAATCCCCTGACTGATGTCCATCCCACTGCAACTTACCTATGTGCTCGACAAAGGGCAACAAGTCGAAGCCAGTGACGCGGCAGCGCCGGTAGCAGAGAAGCCATAGCGGAGACCGACGAACGAGCCGCCGCAGCGAGATTTGCTTCTGCATTCCTAACAGAGCAAAGGTACAAAGTGTGTTTATTGCCATCACGTATGCGCTTCTTATCGCTCGCCCACAGGAGCTTCCGTGTTGCAGACAGAACATCATCTGCTCACTGTGTGCCCGTTCATGGTTTGGAAAGCACCGCAGCTGTCCCTTCTGTCGAACGCAGCTATCCTCGCAAGTCAGGCATTTCGGTGTACCTGATTCACCGGCTCAGAAGGTCTGTTGCTTTGGGGCTGTGTTTTTTTTTTTTTTTTAAATTGCATTCTAATCCCAATAGATTGTTGATTCTCTGATCGTTGCGTGTCCATTCTCCCTTGCTTCATGTCCATGGGTTGGCAACGCGAACTTTTGCCTTACCATCTCGAAAACGAATGCATTGTTCCAAAAGGTTGGTGTTGGAGTTTTGTGTGGTTGCTTTCATTTGTTGCTTACAAATCTTTATAATTCGTCAGTACCTCATCAAGCTGGGATTCCTCCTATTTCAGACTTTGCGTTGATGAAAAGTGGGTTTATTATGGACGTCGCAGTAGACAATTATCAATCACGTCAGATTCAGCCAATTCAGTGAATTCTGGGACGATAGTGTTGGCGTCCAAGCCATACCGACTAGTGCTCGAAGTAGCATGTTTTTCAACAGAAGGTTGAGCGCGGTTGGAAGTACAACCGGACTAGTTCCTCAAAGGGAGGAGAATGAGGCTGGTCAGGAGGTAATGATGGCGGATCAGACACTGGATCAGAGGCTGAGCGTCAGCGAGAAAGGGCTGTTCGCGAAGGAAACAACCAGACTCCACTATGGGAGCAAGTTCAAGAATATGTCATGACTCCTGAACAAAGTGCGGAACGGGCACAGCGGCGGTTGCGAAGTCCAAACCAAATTGAAGAAGGATCGTCCAGTGATAATCCGTGGTATATGCGAAACAATTGGTTGCTTGCTGTGGCAATAATTGTTTTCATTTTGGTCCTTGTGGGGGTTGGAATGGTCTTCAAGGCCAGAATGTAAAATAAAAAAGAAGAATAACAACAGTTTAATTGGAAATGTAATTTTAAGCTAGAGAACTTCATGCATCCTATTTAATCAGTATCGTAGGCGAGGTTTGGAGCCAACCACTTCTCTACAACATCCAGCGGCATGTTCTTTCTGGCTGCATAGTCAACACTTGATCCTTTTCAATCTTTCCGACGGCAAAGTATTGCGCTTCAGGGTGAGAGAAGCAAACGGCTGAAACGGCGGCAGCTGGGGTCATTGCCAAAGACTCAGTGAGAGTAATTCCAGTCAAGTTAGCGACATCCATCAGTTTCCACATTGTCTCTTTTCAGTGTGGTCTGGTTGAGATGGGTAACCAGGTGCTGGACGATACCCTGGTATTTGACTTGGAGCATTTCTTCAGTCGACAAAGTCTCATTTGCAGAGTAACCCCAATGGTCTTTACGCATGTCTTCGTGAACTTTTTCTGCCAGCTTCAGTCAAACGATCAGCAAGCGCCTTGAGCATGATGACGGAAAAGTCATCGTGGGTCTTTTGATATTCCTCACACTTCTCGTCCACACCAAAACCAACGGACACAGCCAATCCTCCAATGTAGTCTGGAACACTAGACGTCTTTGGTGCCACGAAGTCGGACAGGCAGTAGTAAGGTTCTGGGTTGTCAGAATCCTACGGTAACATCACAATAAGTAAGAAATTTTACGTCTCTCTTGTTAGACAAACCTTTTCTGCTTGTTGTCTGAGACCGTAGAACTTTCCAACCACTTCAGTTCTGGCCTCGTCCTTGTAAATCTCAATGTCGTCACCAACAGCGTTGGCGGGTGCAAACCATACCACGGCCTCTCGCAGTCAAAGTTTTTGCTTGATAATGTCCTGCAACATCACGTTTGCATCATCAAAGAGCTTCTTCTTCGCACCGACGGTTTCATCGTTGAAAATTTTGGGTAACCACGGTTCGGGTACTTTCCACGCAACTGCCAGGTTTGGAAGAATGGATTCCAGTCAATGTGGTTAATCAACGAGCCAAGTCAATGTTGGTGTAAACCAAAGATCCCAAGAACTTTGGCTTGTAAGTCTTTCCTGGTGCATCCTCGATTTTGGCGCCAAGACCGTGACTTTTCCAAACTGTAGTACTTGCGGTCCTTCAATCCCTCGTAGTGCTCGGCTCTCAAATCTTCGTATTCATCAGCAATGTCCAGAGCAAAGTCTACGTTGTTGTTGGGGTCCAGCAAGTTTGAGACAACAACAACAGAGCGTGATGCATCGAGGACATGAACGGCCGGAGAAGTGTAACGGGGAGCGATTTTAACTGCAGTGTGCATTTTGGATGTGGTAGCACCTCCCCATGACTGGAATCTGTGTATACAGTTAACATATTAATGGCTTATGAAAACTCGTACCTTCAAACCGCGACGCTCAAGTTCCTTTGCAACAAAACCATTTCGTCCAAAGATGGGGTAATCAAACCACTCAACCCAATGACGTGGGCCTTGTTGTCAATAGCTGCTTGAATAATCTTATCGGCTGGAACCATGACTCCCAAATCGATAACTTTGTAGTTGTTACAACCGAGAACAACTCCGACGATGTTCTTTCCAATATCGTGAACATCACCCTTGACGGTAGCCATGATCACAACACCGTTATAGGCACTGTCGGCATCATCATCAGCGATACCACTGGCAGCCAAGTTGGCCAAACGTTCTTCTTCCATGTATGGGATCAAGTGAGCAACAGCAGACTTCATGACACGAGCAGACTTAATAACTTGTGGCAAGAACATTTTTCCAGAACCGAATAATTCTCCGACAGTACTCATACCAGACATCAATGGGCCTTCAATAACGTTCAATGGACGTGGGTTACTACACAAAGTTCCATCAGACATTCAAATCAACAAAAAAAGAATGCGAGAAATTACCTTTTCCTTGTTCAGTCTAGCCTCTTCGGTATCAGCGACAACATACTTTGTAATTCCCTTCACCAAAGCATGTGCCAAACGCTTTTCGACATCCAAAAGTCTCCAAGCTTCTTCTTCTTCGGCCGACTTGGCTGTAGCTCCACCGTGAGACTCGGCATAAGCAAGCAACTTTTCAGTGCAGTTTGGATCACGGTTCCAAATAGCGTCCTCACAAATCTCAAGCAAATCCTTTGGAATGTCATCGTAGATGGTCAAGAAACCTGCATTGACGATACCCATGTCCATACCGCCCTTAATCGTGTGGTACTAAGAAATCAAAACATAATTTAGTTGAGTATTCACAACCCAGCTTTGAAAAGAATATACCAAGAAAACAGAGTGCATAGCCATACGAAGAGCCTCCTTTCCTCTGAAAGAGAAAGACAAGTTGGACACACCCCCACTAATCTTCGCATGCGGAAGTTCCTTCTTGATACGGTAGACGAACATTGATGAATTCAACAGCGTAGCTGTTGTGCTCTTCCATACCAGTAGCAATTGTGAGAATGTTTGGATCAAAGATAATGTCTGATGGTTTGAAACCAAGTTTCTGGACCAAAATGTCGTATGAACGCTTGCAAATATCGAACTTGCGATCGCATTCAACAGCCTGACCGACTTCGTCGAACTTGAAAACAAAAAAGTCAAGGCAAGCCACAACAATCAAAAGAACAAATCATAAGACTTACAGCCATAACGACAACAGCAGCACCGAAACGTTTCACAATTTTTGCCTTCTTGATGAAATCTTCTTCTCCTTCCTTGAGGGAAATAGAGTTGACAATACATTTTCCTTGTGCACACTTCAAACCAGCCAAAACAACTTCGAAGTTGGAAGAGTCGATCATGATTGGGACTCGCGCGATATCGGGTTCGGAGGCAATGTAGTTCAGGAACTTGGCCATCGCAACCTTTCCATCAAGCAAACCTTCATCCATATTAATATCAATGATTTGCGCTCCGTTTTCTACTTGAGCTCTAGCAATAGCAAGAGCTTCTTCAAAAGCTCCATTGATGATCTTCTTGGCAAAGATACGAGAACCAGAAACGTTGCAACGCTCTCCAACGTTGCAGAAGACGTCATTGTCGCCCTTCTTGTATACTTCCAATCCAGATACGACCAATGGGTTTGGATCCAAAGTCGGTGGCACTCGGGGCTTCAAGTGCAATACGGCATCATGGATGGCTTTAATGTGTTCCGGGGTGGTACCGCAGCATCTAAAAAGAAGCAGTACAAACGTCAGCGAATCATGAAAATGTCCGCTGTTTCTGATGGAAGGAAATATTCACCCTCCAACAATGTTCAAAAGTCCCAATTCGGCGAATGGAAGAACATTCTTGGCCATAGCCTCTGGAGACTCATCGTATTCACCAAAAGTGTTTGGAAGACCGGCGTTTGGGATAACAAATAGTAAAGGTGTCCGTGTTCTTTGCAATGTTCTGCATGAAGGGCAACATTTGTCCAGCACCCAAAGCACAGTTCAAACCAATGGCAAACGGATCAGAGTGCTTGACAGACACAATGAACGCTTCACCAGTCTGTCCAGAAAGAGTACGTCCAGATTGGTCCACAATAGTTCCAGAAACAAAAATGGGGACTCGGTCGTATCCGTGGTCTTCGAAACAAACATCAATGGCGTACAAGGCAGCTTTGGCGTTGAGGGTGTCAAAAATAGTTTCCACCATAAGAATATCAGAGCCTCCATCCAATAGAGCCTGCACTTGCTGTACATATGCTTCAACAAGCTCATCAAAGGTGACGTTACGAAGGGATGGGTTCTCGACAGAAGGGGGAAATTGAGGCAGTCCTGTTGGTGGGACCAATAGAACCAATGACAAATCTAGGCTTGTGTGGTTGTAGGGCTGTGACTTCGTCGCAGACTTTTCTGGCGATTTCAGCAGAGACCTGTTTGTTGCAGAGATAAGCAATTTGGGTGTCCAAAACATTGCAAATTGGCCTAGTGCATTCAGCACATGACAAACCTTGTTGATGTCGTATACATCATCTTCCATATGGTAGTCAGCCTGGGCGATAGTAGTTCCAGAGAATGTGTTGGTTTCAATCATGTCTGAGCCCGCCATCAAGTACTGACGGTGAATGCTCATGATAGCCTCTGGTTGCGTCAACGAAAGCATATCGTTGTTTCCCTTCAAGAAGTCTTTACGGTGATTCTTGAAACGCTCTCCGCGAAACTGCTCCTCAGTAAACTTGAACCGTTGGATCATCGTTCCCATTCCTCCGTCAATAAACATGATACGCTCCTGACATGTCTTTTTGAGGTATTCGAGCACCTTAGCTCCTTTCCCAGGCACCTTTCCGATAGGGTAAGTGCTTGCTGCTGTCATGTTTTTTGCTTTTTTGGGGACGATGAAAATTGTTCAAAATCGGTGGTTTGGGGATTAACCCCTCCCGGAAAAATTGCAAAGTTTGGTTGTTCTTTTTGGCTTCGAGAATACACAAACCAAAGACATGTTTAAGCTATTGAAGAGTAAGGCGCTATATTTCCTTACATATACTATTGCATAGTAACTGCTCTTTCGCACGTTCGTCCCCAAACAGAAACTGCCCTTGATGGTTTGCTTGCAAAGGTGGAACACACTGTACTGCTTATCATCCCCTAAAATGAACTAACGAATAATACAACTATTTATTATACGTCATCAGACCAAGAATCTGGGCCTCTCATCACGTCCTCAATCTGCAAATAGTTCGAAACCAGGAACACCCAAAGAAATGGAAACATCTCAAATGACTCTGGCAGCTCCTTCCAAAGAAGACCTAAGTGATTCGAAAGATGTTCTCGTTGTCGAATCTGTTGGATCGTCTTCTCAGAGCCTCAATACCAGTCAACAGCAGCAAGTTCAAGACGCACAACAACAGCAGCAGCAACAGCAGCAGCAACCACGCGAATTTGATACACCTGGTCTTTTATCCATCCGCGTTGTCGAAACTCGAAATTTGAACCTACTGGCAAAGGCTTCGAAAGATGCAGCTCCTGTGATGCCATTCCTTGTTCTAGAATTCGACAAGAACGAAACAATGGCCTGGGCTAAGGAAACAAAGCTAGAGCATGAAAATGGGAAGCCAATATCAGGACACGCAATCAACTGGAATTTCAGAGCAAACTTGTAAGCCATAACAATCGCACTTGTATTTGTTTAGAGTGTGGGGCATCAATCTTAGCTGGCCTGCTTGTGTTTCTATAGTGACGTTAGCCGTGAAAGCGATCTTATTGTCACAGTATACCAAAAGAATGCCGCCAAAAATGGTGACACTCCAATCGGAACTACCAGAATATCCCCAGCCTTTGACCAAGTACGAACTTTCACACCCCCAACTACCACCTTTTAGTTTATTCAATTCAATTCAATTCAATTATTTCAGAGACTGCAAGATGAATGGTTCAAACTCTCCCCAGTCAACAATTCCAGTAATAGCAACGGCACAACCGCCCCCTCCACTCCAACCACGAACGCTGGCGAAATCCGCATCCAACTCGTCTTCAAACAGAATGGCGCAGAATCGGAAAAACGTGCCCTTAGCGTGGACGACTTTGAAATCCTCCGTGTTCTTGGAAAGGGCTCCTTCGGAAAAGTAGTACAAGTAAAGAAAAAGGACACGGGTCGCATCTACGCAATGAAAATCCTTAAAAAATCGTCGATTGTGGAGCGCGATGAAGTCCAGCACACTCTTGCTGAACGAAACGTGTTGGCGAAAGTGAGTCACCCGTTCATTGTCAACATCAAGTTCTCGTTTCAGAGCAAAGATAAATTGTACTTGGTGCTTGCGTTTGTGAATGGTGGAGAGCTTTTTCATCATTTGCAGTTGGAGGGGCGGTTTGAGGAGGATCGGGCAAAATTGTATGCGGCGGAATTGCTTTCAGCCTTGGAATGTCTTCATTCCTTTAATATCATTTATAGGCGAGTAGTCATGCCCCTCTTAACAAAAAATAACTAACACCTCTCATTTTTCTTTCTTCTTTCAATTGCAGGGATTTGAAGCCTGAAAATATCCTCCTTGACTATTCCGGCCACATTGCCCTCTGCGACTTTGGACTCTGCAAATTCAACATGAAAGACGGCAACAAAACAAACACCTTCTGCGGAACGCCAGAATACCTAGCACCCGAGCTCCTCCTTGGTCACGGATACACAAAATGTGTTGACTATTGGACGCTTGGTGTCCTCATTTATGAAATGATTACTGGACTGCCTCCATTCTATGACGAGAACCAGAATGAAATGTATAAGCGGATCGTTTCTGATGAGTTGGTGTTTCCAGATGAACTTGGCGATGTGGTCAAGGATTTGCTTACCAAGGTATTGTTATTTCAATTTTCTTTTTATTTAGCCTTATATAGACACACATATAATTCTATTTTCTACAGATGTTGAACAGAGACCCAACAAGCAGGCTGGGAAACAACGGTGCAGAGGAAATCAAACGACACCCTTGGTTTGCTGATATCAACTGGCAGAGATTAAATGCTCGTAAATACCGTCCCAGTTTCCGGCCAGAAGTCGTAAGAAGAGTTTTTTGAGAAAAAAAAAAGACTTCCAACACTCTCCTCTCAACAAAACCTCCTGCACAAAAAACCAAACAGGCAAACTCAAGCGATACATCCAACTTTGACCAAGAATTCACTTCAGAACTCCCACAAGACTCATACGTGGATCCCTCGAACCGACTTGCGGATTCCCAACAAAGTCAGTTTGATGGATTCAGTTATAGGGGCGATCCGATGGGTTCCGTGCAAGTAGGATCATTAATGAATCGCGTAGAAGGCGGCGGTGGAAGTGATAGGTTCCCAGGGTTGGGAAGTTTGCCAAGAGGTGCTGCAAGCTTGAGGAAGGAAAATGGGTTGCGAAAATGGGATTGACCACGCCACCACAAACGAAACAACATCTATTTATTTTCAATCATATTATGTATCTGTTCAAATTCAAAAGAAACTTATTTGTTTATTTTTCAAGTTTTTTTACTCCAATAATAAAATGATTCAGGGAAAAGAGGGGTAATAATAATTGCACTTTTTTCAACTCAGAGATGAAACAGCATAAAAAATAAAAGCGGGCACTACGGGGAGAGAGATGATTACTACAAGACTAAATAGATATATCCTGGGAAGAAAAGAAAGGGGATAATATAATAAAATGGTTCGAAATGAAAGTAGGGAGAAGTAAGGGCAAAGAATCTAAAACGACCAGGAGTTGTAAACAACAGCCAATCAGTAAAATGCCAATACACCAATTAAAAAATAGGATAATAAAGAAATGGGTTAAAAAAAAACGTGTGTACCTAAAAGGATAAAAAAGGAGAGATTATAGGAAGCAAGAAGAAGAATCAAAAGAGGTAAAGACGTGACAAAGCAAAACAAAGGAGTTGGAATAGTGAAGCAGTTGCAGATTGGATGGAGATAATAATATATAGAAAAAAAGGCGGCTGGGAATGCCAAGTGGCAGCGGAGTGAGGAGCAGCTAGGGGTTTAAAAAGAATACACAAGGAAAATATATAGACCCATAGGCTCCCAACGGTAACATGTCCCAGCCAGTATACACAACATAAACACACAAGGTCCATCCAAACAAAGCAACAACAAACTAGTCTAACTCCCTTTTCTGCGACAGAAAAAACAATACGCTCTATAGATCCCAGCGCCACAACCAACTTATCTCTCTTTTCGTTCCTCACAAAATGGGGACCTTTTACAAGTCACCCCAGCCAAGACCACTGTGGCTGACGGCTCTAAGGTGTTGTCTAGAGCCCGCTTCCACAGATCTAGGAATGAAACTGGCAGTGCCAACTGAACCAGCAGTAACAGCACGACCATAGCCATCAATGTCCGGTGCATTAAGGAAACTGTTTGATACATTTCTCGAGTTTCCATTGGACCCGGATGTTGGGGACGAGGCATCATCGCTCTCAAAGTGGAAAACATTGCCTTGATTGCCACTGGAACCAGAAAAACCTTGATTTTGGTTCAAATACCCATTAGAATTTTGGGAAGAATTCGTTTGCTGTTGTTGCTGAATCTGGTACTGATTCAAGTAGAAGAGTTCCTCCAACTCTTCGTTTTGAGTGACGGGTTGGGTGGCACTTCGTGTCCTCCGTTGAGTTGTATACTGGGAAACACTTCTGCTGTTGTCAAAACCAGTGGAGTTGGCACCTCCCGAAGCACGAACCGCGAATCCAGCATTGTCATCGGCAAAAGAAGAGAGAGGGGACAGAAGTTGACCATTGCTACCAGCCAAAATTGACACATTCTCGAGGGACGTACGACGGTTCTCGAAAAACAGACTGTCTGGACCAGTGCTTCCGTGCACGGCGGAAGAAAGGGAGCTGGGAGGAGTGGCTTGGAATTGTGAAGTCAATCCTGGAGTAGAATCGAGGGAAGAGCCAAAAGGCAATTGTTGCTGTTGAAGTTGGTGTTGTTGGTACAAGTAATACTGCTGTTGCTGGTTTTCCAAGGCGGACATTCCTGGCGTTCCGATACGGCTAGGAGTCTCACGAGCGCTTCCACTCATTTCGCGCATACTTGCAGCAGAGCGTTGCTGCTGTCTCAACAATGCCAACTGCATGTACTCGTCGTTCACGGCACTGCTTGGTCTCAAAGGTCCTAAATTGTCCTCTGAAATAGAATCTTGCTGGTATGATTGTTGGCGGACACGCATTCGTTGTTGAAGTTGGAAGTTGTCTTGAGAAGCGGAGCTGCGACGAGTAGGAGCCTGTCCCGCAAGAGAAGAGACGGGAGTGCTAGGCTTCGAATAAGGTGAAGCGGTGCGTGCCATGTTCTGGGAATAGCCTTGAAGCAAAACATCGGCTGGGGCAGGACTCAATATAGAGGTTTGGATGGGAGAAGGGTAATTGTTTCGAAATAGCGCTGGATTAGTGGGTATCACAGAAACAGGTTCATCATCGTACGCCTGCATAGGAGGAGAGTGGAGTTGTTGCTGTTGTAATTGTTGCTGGTGGAACCTCGCTTGCTGTTGCTGCATTGCCAGCATGTTCTGCTGCTGTTGCTGATGCTGCAGCATGTTTCCGTAAGCAGCCGAATTTGGCGTACCTGGCTTTGACACTGGAGACAGGGCAGAGAATGACTTTGAGCGTTGCGGGGCATAGGTTGGTGTCTTGACCTCAGAAGTTTCATCGCCACCAGAGCTCGAGTGGATAAAGCAGCAGCGGCGGCCGTATGGACAATCGCCCGTGTCAAAGTAGGTCTTGCAGAGCTGCGTCTGTGATCCAACCCAATATAAAAAGGTATTAGCCTCCCAACAATGATCACGCGCCAACAGCACACACACACGCACCTTGTACTTGGGGTGCCTGTCGACCAACCGCAGCTCGTCCTTCGTGTGTGCAAACTGGCACTTGTTCCCGTATCTGCATTCGCTTGTCTCTTCCATACTGCGACAGAATTCGGTCTTGTACAGGTTGGATTTCTTGTCTGGGCCGCCGCCGTTGCTCCGGGGCGACTGGGCCTGCATTCTGTTGACGTCGTTCTGGCGCTGGAGCGACAGCTGCTGCGGCGTGGAGTGGTTGATCTGGCGCTGGTTGTTCGAGTTGTTCGAGTGGCTGTTGCCAGTCCGGCCGAGCGACAGACTGTTTGTCTGGCCTTGCGACACGCTCAGCGCGGCCATCGAGTCGAGCAGCGAGAGCTCGCTTGCGGCATAGTCAGCGTAGTGGCTGTGCTGCTGCTGGTGCTGGAGTTGGTGCTGGTGGTGCTGCTGGCCGAGCTGCTGCTGGCGCTGCGACGGCGCGCTGAACGACTGCGAGCGGCCGTGGTTTGCGTAGGGCGGGTGCGGGTGCGGCTGCGGGTCCATTGGTTGGTGCTCGGAACAACCCCTTATTTTTTGAAGCGAGGAAAGTGCTTGGCCAAAATTCAATTCAATCCCGCTTGATTGCGAGTTTGCATCTCATCTCCACCCCTTAATCACACAAAAGAGACGCTCGACGAGACACCAGCTGGCACGCGAGGAGGGCTTAGGGTCTTATTCATACTCATTGAAAATGGATAGTGACTGTTTGTTTATCACGAAACCCACATACAACCAACACAGTCTCTATACTCTCAGAAGCAACTTTCCTTGAGTTTTTCCACCTGATGATAGAGTGATTGGATTTTAGATGTTTGGATGGATTTCGAACCTTGAAAGACTCACTTTCGAGGTCATCATGGGCACTCTTAATATCAGACAAATCATAAATTTTGTGAATGTGAATAGTGATTTTTCCAGCGCCAAAAAGTTCCAACAAAGGGTTGACAACTGAGGGCAAACGTTTTAAATGGAGTGTCTTAAAAATTAAATGGCTTACGAAAATCAAAATCGGCTTTATCCTTGATAAAACTGAACAGACTTGGTCGCATGAGACGCACAGCGTTGGGGACCAGCTTCATAATATCCACATCGTCAACCTTTCCGGATGCATTTCCGAAAGATGCCAAAGTTCCCAAACGCGCAAGGGAGCCAAGTGAAATGTCAAACGTAGACTTTCCGACACCATCATAAACAACCTGAACACCTGCAGTTTGTTGTTGATACTTAATGGAATACGGGTAATTGTCATCTTCATAACAACCAAACCTTTTCCACTGGTAATCTTCAAGACTTCATCTTTGACATTTTGCTGAGTGTACAAAATGACGTGATCGGCACCTGCATGATATCAGTGGGTTGTATTCCTTTCAGTCAAATATTGTCTTTACCGGCTTTTCTGGCAGTTTCGGCTTTTTCAGGCGAAGATGTTGTCCCAATAACAACTGCTCCGTAATGCTTACAGATCTGCACCAACATCTGACCCGTTCCACCTGCTGCAGCCTTAATATGGTAAGACGTTAGAATTATATAAACACAACATTTCTCTGAAGTATTCCTACATGAATCAAGACATGATCACCCTTTTTCACTTCATAAGCCAAACGAGTAAGAGACATTGCTGTCGCACCTTGAAGAAGTAGAGCAGCGGCTTGTTCCATTGAAACATTAGTTGGAACTTTGATGGTTTGCTCTAATAGATACAATTGAGTGTTGGGTTTGTCGGAAGACTCGGAACAACTTTGACATTGAACACCGTACCTTGCGACGCCAATGCATACTCCGCGCAAGTGTTTGCATTCATGTATGCGACACGGTCGCCTACTTGGAATGAAGACACTCCTTCGCCAACAGCTTCAACTACTCCAGACGCCTCGCTAGGTTTTGAACAAGTATATCAGCAAGGCCAAGCAATTTTCGAAGGAACACACCGGCCAGGAATATACGGAAGAGGCACTTTGTAGAGACCAGTTCTGTGGTATGTGTCGATAAAGTTGATTCCAATAAACTGGTTTCTGACAAGGAGTTGTCCTGTGTTGTGGAAAGGGTTAATGGACAACCAGTAGCAGTCAGCACAGCGGCGCACCAGCGGCAGGCGTCGGCTTTGCGGCATTTGTGACGAATTCGAGCACGGACGAGGGGCCAGTCGAGCGGAAGAGCGCAGCCCGCATTGTGTTTGACGCCATTTTGTGTTTGTTTTATTCTTTCTTTTGCCAAAACAAAGCAGAACACCAATGGACGACCGACTCGCGGCGGCCTCACAGCGCGCCGCCGAGCTGCTGGCGCGCGCGCGAATGAATGCAAACTCGACGGGCGCAAAACTGGAAAACAGCAACTTGGACGCCTTCAACTTCAACAACAACAACTCAATGTGGTCGGACCTCAACACATCGCTGCTCTCGGCACAGCTCGAACCGCCGCTACCGCATGAGTATCCACAGCTCGCGCTGGACGCAGAGCTCCTGCAGCCACCCATTCTGACGTCAACAATCTCCCGCTTCAGAAACAACCTCATGACGCGTAATTTGTTTCCAGCGAGTATAAGACATCCGGAATATCTCGACGCAGACTCGATAGACTCGCCAGAAAGAGAACCAGTTCCCGAGGAGAATGCACCTCCAGAACCCTTCCAACAACCAGAATCCCCTCAGTTTCAAACAGGAAGAAAGCCTATGAATTCGATGCGTGATCCTTTATCTCTTGGTCATCATCAGGATTCCTCAACTGCTGTCCAAAAGACAACAGACACCTTTGAGCAATGGCAACAACCGCAGCAGCAGCAGCAGCAGCAGCAGCAGCAGCAGCAGCAGCAGCAGCAGCAGCAGCAACGACTGCACAAGGATTCCGGAACAAGTCCCATCGTAAATACATCCATTTTACAAAATATTCTTTCTGCACCTCCTTCGTTGTCCAACAGGGGATCTAAAAAAGGAGCCCATGCTGGAGTGGCAAAATCAGTTGATGGAGCTTTGGACAAACAAAAGAGCTACCAAGAGTTGCCAGAAACTCAGAACGATAGTGAGAAAGAGACCTCAAATATTGTTCCAATTCCTCCTCCTCTTCCAGCTCCAATGCCAATGTCTGCAACCACCGCACCACCACAACCGCCTCCACAGCTTGCGGCTCACGTAGAATCCTTGAAATTACAAATGGAGTCCTTGGAAGAAGTACAAGATAGAATGCATCAATTAAACAAGAAATTTCTCGAACATCAGAGCGTTTTGGTTGGTCAACAAAGAGATGCTGTTTACGACCATGTGAGTGGGCGTCCACTCACCTTTCAAATTACCGTTTCCGTGTCTAAAATATGAATCCACAAATTAAGGCTTTGCGGCAGATGGAAAACTTTCAAGATATTCAGCAAAAGCAGTCTTTTTGGCAGGTTTGCAGATTAGGGTTCCTTTCATTCTTTAATATAAACAAGTCTTTTTTTACTCCACACACCCTATAGGCAGATCATTTGAAGAAGCTGAGAGAATTGCATTCGGAAGAGTTGGATCACCAAACTCTGATTGAGACCAAGGTGAAGCGAATCAAATCAATGAGAGAATCGTCAATGAAATCACGTCAGCGGAATTATGAGGAAAATGAAGATATAAGATCATTTCTTCAGGAGGAAAAGACTGCCGAGGAGCCACGCAGACAAACTCGGAAAGTCAGGTTACTGCAGATATCTCCGAAACGGGCACCACCGCCGGTGACTTTGGCCAGCGCGGATTCAGCCAATGAAGAATATTCGAAACGGGAAGAAAATGACTTATTTCGAGAGCTGAAAGAACAGCTTAGCAGTGTGCAGCGTGACTTGCAAACTATAGCTCAAAAGTCGGCTGTATCCACTGCACCCCCATCTCCAACAAAAACGACACTGGAACCCCACTTACCGGTAACGCCACCCACAAGGGATTATGAAGAGGAGGTTTCACCACCGAAGCAGAAAATCAGTACAGAGGTTCGTTTTGACTTTTTTTTTTTTTTTTTTTTTGAGATTCCATTAAACCCTTTTATCTTTCAATTGGTATTTGAAGGTTCAAGAAGCCATTGACAACACAATCCAACAATTTCTGAACGTGAGAGACAAAATCTTGAATACCAAATACGATAGCATCAAACCTGCTGATAACGACTATGGGCGAGAGCTTCAACAACCACCACCCGTCTCCTCTTCCTTTGACACCAGCACAATCAACACATCAACTATGTCTTCCACAAAAAAAATACCATTTCAATTACGTGGTCTTAAACCGTATTCAAAACCGAAACCAAATGACGCAGATACATCTTATTACCAAACGCTTACGCAAACAATGATGGAAATTTCCAAGAAAAAGAAGGGCCTGATTGTAGAGCTGGAGGAGGAGTCATTCGTTGCTCGCATTGGGGCGAGTGGTGGAGGAATCAAACAAAGGAGGCAGAATCCGTATCAGCTGAGTGCAAGCGTAGTAAAGGAATTGGGTCGAAACTCCAATATGGAAGACGATAATGACGACGAAGAGGA
The DNA here is from genome assembly GCA_025765595.1 of Obelidium mucronatum. NCBI lineage: Eukaryota > Fungi > Chytridiomycota > Chytridiomycetes > Chytridiales > Chytriomycetaceae > Obelidium > Obelidium mucronatum. The sequence goes on along the minus strand of JAIVFH010000048.1, from coordinate 233,918 downwards.
TGAAGAAAATTTGATTGATAATGGAGGAGGAACGTTCATGAGAAATTTGTTGGATGGCGACAGGATTGGGCAAATTGTCAATTTCCACATCGAGAAGGCTGGAATTCTGGCAACTCAGGTTTGGATTACATTCATTGAAATGAATTGTCCGTCGTTGTAACTTGCTACCTTAAAAGACATCAGCAATTGTTCCTGAAAAACCTCCACTTGATGAAGTTAAAAGCCAAAGCTCAAGTGGCACGAAGTTGAACGTGTCTGCGTCTAGAATTCCAGTGAAACCGCCGACGATAAAGCCTGTTGCGCCAAAGGAAAAAGATCGAAAACGTACTATTTCGCCAGAGAAACCTGCGCCAACTAGCCGAATGCCTGGTGTCAGTTTCACTCGTGCCGGTTTGGCAAAACCAAAGGCAAAGCTACAGTAAGTCTGACATTTTATTAAACATATTCCGCTGTTCTAAATTGGAAAAACAGGAAAAACACGCCGTTGGACATTTCCAAAGCAGCAGAGGCTCAATCGTACATGGCTCCTCCACCGCACGTTTCAATTCCTAAATCTCCAGAACGTCCAGCCAAGAAACGAACTAGTCCTGTTCGGCAATTCACGGCTAAACAGGAGCCGAGTCCTGAGGCTTTTGAACCAGCCGATGAATTCCAACAGGCGATTGAAAAGTATCATGTTTCTGCACTTGCGTCAAAGTTCCTTCATTCAGGAAAAGTGACACAGCTACCTTCTGCTCCGGCGAAACTGCAACCACCACAACCGCCTTTAGAATCAAAACAAATTCAAAAGCCTGCATTGACTAAATGGAATGGCCCACAAGGCTCTTCTCGGCAGGGGCAACACAGAATTGTGCAGACCCCAACGATCCCCGAGTTTTACAACGTCAAAGTGGCAAATGCTCCGGTTTTCTTGCGCCGAACAACTATTCGACCTGCATCTTTGCAGTTCCTGGAAGGAAGCCGACCAGACTGGGATACATCGATAACGAAAGATGGACGCCGCTCCACAAGTCCAGTAAAGAATCCAGCCGAAAGTAGACGGCACTCGCCGGAGCGAAAACTGCCACTAAAAGGACCAACTGCCACCAGCGCGGCTACTCCAGTGAAGCAGATGGAACCAGGTTTGTTTTTATCGGAACTTATTTTGACCTCTAACCTCCGTTTTTTTGCAGTCACCGAGCCTGAGAAACCGAAACCTCCTGCACAGCAACATAACGAATTTGTGCAAACTATGCCGCTGACGAATGATTGGGGTGTTCAAGTTGGTATAGGTCAGGACATTGATGACGAGCAGATGTCACAGCCTACTCGAGTTTCTATTCCTTCGGCGGTTGAGGTATTCTCGACTCAAATGCCCAAATTAAAAAAACCAAATGTTAAAATTCTGGCTAGGTGGTTCCTGTTGTCACCGCCCCAACGCATCCTCTGCCAAAAGAAACAAATGACACACAAGTTCAATACCAGAGTCCCACAAAGGACGCGTCGGCACAGTATCATACTCCTTATGAATCGGTTTGGGGTTTTTTTGTAGAAAGGGTTTATACATCGCTCTAAAGACGACCTTGAAACAAAAAGTCTGCAGATGTTTCTAGAATTGAGGGCGCAGAGCTCTTTGCAGGCCTTGAGTTTAATAGAGCTACTTGCCGCGAGAATCAATCAACCTTGCACGATAAGCGCCATTCGGAAGCATTTAAAGGGCATCAAGAATCTTCTTATTCGTGGGTTTTCTTCTTAGTATTGAATCACGAACTTTTTTTGACTGAATCTTCGGACAGCACCCGTTTGACTCTACCAAAAGATCAAAAAACCGACTTGCCAATTGAAGTTACGGAGTGGATGAGGAATGAAATCATGGCTCGATTATTGTTGCGCCAGTCCTCGAAAGCGTCGGAACAACTTGCACCAACATCAATTGAAAGTTCTGTTACTGATACCGCACAAAAGATTGATGACACTAATCAAATCTCTGATCCGCACCCACCAGCAACTCCGCTTGCTGTAACAAGGGCTGCAATCCGGTTGTTGCATCAAGATGTGTCGTCTGCAGCTAAAATTCTAAATTTGCCACGCGAAATCGGCATTCAACCGTCGTTTGGCGGTGTGACTACCATGAGAGGAATTCCCACACAAAATAGTGAAGTGGCTGGGGACACAGCGGCTGCCCGCAACATGGAACAGACAGAAAGCATTCCAGAGCCTGGGTCTTTTGAGTTTTTCCAGTTGCAAATGGAGAAGCAAGAACAACACTCTTCGCAGGCGCCAGCTGGAGTTGTTTCGAGAGGCATCCCGTCGTCCCCGATATTTCATCCACCACCCCCGCCTTCTCAAGCATCAGCTGCTTCTACAACTGAACACTCACCATCTCGTCTTGCCGCTGCATTCGGGGACTTTAAATCTCAGTTTTTGACAGCGACTAAAGGAGTCTTCAACTCCGCTGGCGGCGGTACCGAGAGTAGTTCTACTGCAAGTGCATTTGTTGGTGAGGAAACTGCAACACAGCCAAGTGAAAGACTTCGGTTGGAAGAAGAGCGAACACACCGAATCGAGATGCTAGCCGAGCTTCGAAGAATGAGAGAAGCGCAAGAAATCAGGGCAGAGCAAGAGCGGTTACGTCTTGTGAAGGAGGATGAACAGCGATTACAAGAAAATCTGAAGAGAATAGCCTTGTTGAGGGATCGGGAATTGGACTTGAAAAAACAGCAGGAAGATTTTGAGAAGAGACTGGTTGGGGAGCTTGCTGAAAGAGAGCGGAAGTTGGAAGAGGAAAGACAGTCGTTGGTGCACAATGAATTGAGCCGCATTGAACAGAGAAAGCAGGAGCAAAGAGTAAATGCAGAGGTGGACGTGATGTCATACAAATCAAAGGTATTTTCAACTTTTGTGTGGCTCTTTTCGCGGCATCGCTTTCAACTCTACTTTTATTTAGCTTTTGAGTGTGAATGATCCATCTCATGTAGTTGACGACGCGGTCATCAATTCTAGTGAAGGCAATTCTATTGGAATCAGCACATTGTCAACAATGATATCCGAGGGAGAAATTCTGACTCAATTTTATAGGTTTGCTGTGAAGTTTCTTTTTTGATTTGGTTCTTATGTGTTCAACTTCCAGTGAGGGAGAAATCGTTCCGAATGTTGGAGTAAATCGCATCAATGATCTTATATACGGTACTCGAAAAGAAGACGATTCCACTTCCAAAGATGCCATTTCTGATGCAGTGGAAGTTGCAACTGGGTTTTCCCCACAAACTCATAGGCCAAAAGTTAAACCCTTGTTCTCGGGTAAAAAACAATTACACAACAACGATAGAGATACTGAAAGCGGCAGCGCCAAGAGTTCGGGAGATTCGAAGGCTTCCGCGGGAGAAGTAACAAGTCTTGCGGAGTTGTCTCGTGTGGAAATTTTGAATGAGATGTCAGGTTCTGAAGAGGGTCAAATTGGTGCATCTCCTCCTAAATTGAAACCGCAAAATTGTAAGAAATACCTTCATGGCAATTCTCGTCTAATTTAAATGACTTCGTTCTCTTCAGTAACAACTGATGACGTAACATCTGAATTGCTTCCAATGGAAACAACGCCCACATACGCAGTGACTTCGCAACCGCCATCTTTACAGAGCAAGTTGTCACATAATGTGGCGCCGTCATCAGAACATATAAATTCGGATAGGCCTCCAGAGCCTGCTGCGTTACGACCCAAACTCGAAAGTGCATCAAGCATAGTCCAATCTCGTTCAAAGTTGGATTCGACCGATTCCATCAAAGAAAAATTTGCTGACATATGTGGCCAAAGTATTGAAAATCTATCTTCACAGCATGAACCTATGCGCGAAAGTTCGGAGATTATATATTCCAGCTGTCACGAATCGCATTTCTCGAGAGCTTCAAAGAACGACGGTGATAGCACTTCTTCGGCGGAGTATATTCCTGCGAAATCAACAACAGCTCATCTTGATACCAATTCTGAAGCATTCAAGTCTCCGCGTAAAAGTGATTCATCAAAAGAAAGTCTATCCGCAAAGTCGCAAAGTCTTGGCGACACAACCAGCGTTGAATTGAGAAGTGGGTCTGCTGTTTTATCAGAGTCCCGATCTGTACAGACATCTCTCAGAGACGTTTCAGCGACAGTTCGAGACCTAGAAGCCAGACTGAATGAAAAAATAAGAAGTGTGGAACATTCTAGACATGAGCTTGGAAATTTCAATCATCTTGTTGAGAGGATCGACGTCAATCCACAAGAGGAAGAGATCGCGGAAACTCCTTTACTTCCTCGCTCAAAAGTAACATCTTTTGCTGATGTCGTCGAGAAGGTTGTTTTGGAAGCTGGTGTGTTTCCAGCAACCAGCACTCTTCCACACAACCTTCAGTCACTTGGGGGCGTTGTTGACAAAATTCAAGAGCAGCAGCATCAAATAGATGGATTGAATTCCAAAAATTTATTCCAGCAATCCTCTGTTGAGAATGCTGTTGAGTTGGAGTATCGTCTGTCCCAAGATCAGAAAAGGCCGTTGTCAAGAAGTCAACCGAGGTTGACATCAAATACGAATATCGACGCAATTAGTTCTAAAGAAAATTCACGGCTTAACTTGGCATCTATTGTCGGAAAAGCAATGGTACTTGTCGTGGATGATGCAGTCCCTCAAGTGCCATCCCGACGCGTTTTGAATACTCTGAAAGATCCACTCGATAATAACAACAAGTCAAATGAAATACGTGCCCGAAGACAGAGTGTCGGATCCCACGAGAGTGTTGGGTCTGGAAAGGAGAATCGGGGAGGGTCATCCACTCAAGAGGAAGCGATGGAGCTATTGCACTCTCTGTCTACTATTGAACACAATAGTTTTTCGTCGGAAGGTGTGAGTAAAGTTTCTTCCTCAAGTAAATCTTCGAAATCTGGTAGTGGTTCTAGCAACTATGATGCCCGCGAAGTGTTGAGCCAATTGAGCCATCTATCGGAATTTTCTATTCGAAAGGACTCTATTTTAAGTTCTACTGACGAGTCGGGCAGCAGCTTGTCTTCTGTCAAAAAGATCTCCCAATCAAAAAGTGAAACAAGTGATTCAAAAAATCAAAGTTCAGCATCCACAAAGACAACTGAATCAAAGAGCTCATCAAATAGTTCATCAAAAAGTTCCGCAACTATCACCACTTCGTCAGAAAACAATGCAACAGATACTGGATCATCAACTACGTCCTCCAAACACAAATCTTCAGAAGCCAAGGAGAACGAATCTTCGTTGTCAAACAAGAGTGAAAGCAATCAAAGCGAGAGTGATCTCCGCTCAGATGAAGTCTCTGCTTTGTCTCAATCAGATGAGACAGGAACAACCACTGATACCCGATCGTCAAAAACAACCAGCTCTTCTAACGAAAGCCACAAAACCTCTACAGCGACATCGAGTCGTCCAAGTTATCTCAGTTTGTCGACCGGGCCCACATCTTCGCGACCAAGTTCATCAGTTGCGCCGTCATCAACATCGCGTCCCAGTGTTTCAACGACTGGGAATTCCTCAAGACCAAGTGTATCTACGACGACGACACGGCCTAGTATAACCAGTACAAGCTCGGCTCTTTCCCAGCAAACATTGGGTACTGGGAGTTCCACAACGAGTTCGTCGAGGAGTCTTCTGCCAGACCCCAGAACTTTGATTTGGGATCCAAGATCGTCTCAAACACAATTCCGAACTCCTTTGAAAGGATCAGGGCCGAGACCGTTCGATGAAATAGTAAGCCCAGTTAGTACTGTATCTCCAAGGTAAAGAGGATTTGTACATTGTATTCATATTCATGATGTTCTTAATCTCTGCTGACAGAACTGCACCCACATTGAGCCCATCGCAAGATGATATGAGTCAAGCATCAGAGCGAAAACACTCGAACGAAGATGATGAGGATAATTCTGATTTACACTCTTCGTCGTCAGAAAATGACTTTTTTGGTAGTCGTCAACTCACAAGTTCACATTCAAGTGGATAATGTTTATAATTTTGTAACTTAATAAATGAATGGAATAAGGCGCCATCTTTTTGCGCGATATTCTTCAAAATCTTTTCCAAAAGCAAGTTTAAGCTCCTCCTCTTCTCTCTTGATACGGCGAATTATCCCTGGTGGCAACAAAGCAGTTGTCAAGACCAGCGCCACTGTGAAACAAACCCATACAAGATCAAACAGCTTATCCAGCTCCAAAGATACTAAAAGTATAAGCGGATTTGCCTTGTACTCCACCATAGTTTGAATTCCACGTGTGATGATTTCAACATAAGGTGCTTTTTCATCAAACAACCACGCGCATTGAAAGAAAGACCATCCAATCACACCCACATATCCAGGATGCATGAGCATTTCGTAGGGCCCTGTAGTGCACAGCTTTTTGCTGGGAGGAGCCGTGACGGTGAATGTAAAATCATTGTTCAGTGTTCCCATACTCCATAGCCGCAGTAGAATAGATCCGTACGCGAGAAATGCGGCGCGTCGTTGAGCGGTGGACCATGGCTAGAAGTTTGTTATTGAGGAATAACCATCTTTACTACGCGTTTTACCTGTTGAAACAATTCGGGACGCCCGATCAACACGTCAAACATTTGCAAAAGACCAGATGCAATAACGCAAGTTGCTAGAGCGCGTTGGATGCGCCGATTCTTTGAATAGAACCTAACTAGGAATGAATCGAGTTTGTCAGAGGAGCCCTTCTCGGCGGTGTTCAGATTAAGAGATTGGATGGGTTTTGTGCGATCGACGATCGACAAGGACACGAGCACAGCTGTTGTGCCAAGATAGATAGCAGTCAAATCGTTTGGTGTCATTTTGGTATTGTTGTTGAGACTGTAGAAAAATATTGTATAAATACATTTATTCTGCTATGCAAGAAAATCGCTTCTTTACAATTGGAGTAGCTGTACCATTCTCGGGACTTGGGTTCCCGAACTTTTAATGATCAGGCGCTGGTCAGGTGGGTGGCACCAGGCAGTCACGTGTTGAGGCGAAAGAAAACAGGTTAAAAGCAGGATGAGAGATTGAGAAACCCCGACAACAACCCTTCTTTTGACAAAATGCTCTCGCCTGCCGGCTTCCTTGCGCTTCTATCTATACTCCTTCAAGCAACTGCTGCCCCAGTCCAGCCATCGTCCGAATATTACCAGCCCATGGCTGTTACAAGTGTTCTTCATCCTCCTACTGGTTTCAATGGAAACGCTCGGGTAGAATCAACTCTTGCAAACGCCCGTGCCATTGCGGTCGATCACTTTGCTTCTCTCAGCGCAGATGTTACCATCTCACACTCGTATGATGAACTACTCAACTTCTCTAAATTTCGTTCTTAAAGTAACATTTTATGATAGGCACTCTTCTGAATCAATCCACCATGTTTACACTGTCCAAAAGTATGAGGGGCTTGAAATCGTAAATGCTGTATCCAGTTTGAATTTTCTGCCTGACGGTTCCGCCATAGTCCACAACAGTTTGGTACCTCCAAGCGTGCTGAAAAAAACTGTTCCGTTGAGCAAGCGTAGCGGGAAGGTGATTCCCGTGGAAAGTGCCATCTCTTCTTTTGCGGCCTGTCAGGGATATGACTTTTCCGAAAAACTCATTGTAACTCAGTCTGGAAACGAATACGAGATTGCTGGTTCCAGCTTCGCATCGGCTCCCATCAAGGCATCCCAAAAGTACTACCAGACGGAGTCTAAGCTCTTGCATGTCTGGGATCTGCAGATTCAAACCGATACCATCTGGGTTAATGTTTTTGTGCATTCAGGTACAGGTCGTATTGTAGCCAAGAATAACTGGATGCGCGATGTCTCTATGGATATTCCACTCACCGCTCATTCTGCAATAAGAAGAAAAGACGGCAACGCATCCCAAGAAGTGAATGTAGAGCGCCGGGCTGGTGCGGGTACCTACAACGTGGTTCCGATTGGAAGCAACGATCCCTCCAGGGGACTGGCCGTAGTATCCAGCCCTGCCGATTCCAGCGCGTCTCCAAACGGCTGGCACAGTTCAACTTACTTAAGCGGAAATAATGTCGATGCTACTTCTGCCGTTCAGTCAACAAGGCCCTCGTCCTCCAGTTATTCCTTCACGGCGCCTTTTGACCCTAGCAAAGATCCAGCAGATCCTAACGCCGCCACTGTTGGCCTCACTCAAATGTTCTACACTGCCAATATGGCACACGATATCTTTTTCAACTATGGTTTCACACCAGTGGCTGGAAACTTCCAACGTGATGGAGGAGATCAAGTCAATGCAGTAACCCAACAGTCTGGAATTGGAATGGACAACAATGCTAGTTTTGGTAGTGGCCCTGATGGAACTCCAGGAAGAATGAATGTGGGAATGTTCACCAGCACCAATCCTCGCCGCGACGGAGCTTTGGACAACAGTGTTATTGTGAGTTAGCCCTGAATCTGTTTTTCCCTAAAACCAAACTTTCTTAGGTTCATGAAATGGCCCACGGACTCTCCGATAGATTAACTGGCGGTGCCCGCGACAACAACTGCCTGAAGGGAACAGAGCAAAACGGGCTTGCCGAAGGATGGTCTGACACAGTTGCTTTTGTGCTATCGACTCAACCATCAGCGACAAGATCCTCCAACTGGATGCTTGCTGCATGGGCCTCGAACAAAGCGAATGGAATCAGAGACTACCCATACTCCACAAGTATGTCCACGAACCCATACACATATTCCAATGTTTGGGGATTCTACACTCAAGGTGCACACAAAATTGGACAAGTCTGGGCTGCAATTCTTTAGTGAGTAACATAATCCAACTTGCATTTTCGCGATCCTTTTGCTGACTTAATTTGTTTTCTAGCGAGGTCATGTGGAATATGAATGACCGCTCTGGTATCACTGATCCAATCAAGATTGTTTCTTCTGCGAATTCTGGATATGGAAACACAGACTTCCTCAAACTTCTTGTGACTGGACTCAAAATGCAGCCCTGCAACCCCACGTTTTTGCAAGCGCGAGATGCTATCATTGCAGCGGAAGCCTCGCTTTTTGGAGGAAAGTACCGCTGTGATGTCTGGAAAGGTTTTGCGAAAAGAGGTATGGGAGCTGGCGCTGCTGGTCCTCAGGCCGACAGTTTTACTGTTCCAGCGGATGCTTGCAATGGTGTCGTTGTCACAACCACAGCGAAGCCAAGCACTACCACTACCACGACTACTACAACTAAATCCGCTGCTACTACCGCATCACCAACCAGCATCACAACGGTCACTAAAACGCCTGCAACTACCGCTACTACAACCACTATCACCAAACCAACAACCACCACTACCACTACTACCTCTAAAGCGGCGACAACAACTACTACAAAGGTGCTCACTACCACTGCCAGCGGTGGATCACCAGATGGAACCGCATGCACAAGCTTTGGGGCATCTCAATGTTTAAACAAAGTTTTGTACCAATGCGCCTATTACAATGGACAGAGCTTGACTTGGGGGAAGTGGGGCAGCTGCTGAGCTAATAGTTTAAAGGAGTGTATGCTATGAGAAATAAACACGGTGTAATATGCCTTGTGTCGTCCCCTTGTTCAGTATTTATCGAAGATTGGCGAAGAATAACAATTGCTATAGAATTCTATTATCAGATAGTCCCCAATTATAGCAGTAGCAAAATGGAAAAAAAAAGGAAGGAAGAAAACGAGGACAAGTCCCACCCCAAACCCAAAAATTGAAGAAAATACAGGTGCGCGGCTCCCACCTTTTTAAAAAAAAAAGACGGAGAAAAGAATAAAAAAAAAAAAGCGATAGAGTGTTGATGAAAAACAAATGCGAATTCAAATAACTTATTTGGCAGCAGTTTTGGCAGCAGCTTGCTCCTTGAAGTACTGCTCTTGGCTAATGAATTCCCAAATAGCGCCACGATTGACCATGAGTGGTCGAGTAAAGTACCAGTGATGGCGGATGAGTTCCATGAAGGGGAATCCTTTGACGAGCATGTACTTGTTACCCAACTGAGGCCGGATAATCTCGGTGGCTTCCATCAAGTTGTAATGTGGAATGGATGTAGAAAACAAGTGGTGGATAACGTGTCCGTTAGTAATGTTGTGCTGTTTTTTTTTTTTTGTAAAAAATTTAATGGAGTTCAAAAACAACAATAAAAATCATCACGCACCATGATAGCGTCCAAAGCTCCGGTTTGAGTGTCGTACACTCTGTCAACGGTTTGCAAGCCACCGGTCAAAAAGTCCCAGCTTTCTTCAGAGTAAACCACAGTGTTATCAGCATGATGTTGTAAGAAAGTGACCTTGTACAACCACTACAGAAAAAACCCAAAAAGATTTGGTACTTGGATTGTATGCAAAAACGGAAAAACAAGGGACTTACAAAGTTGTAAATCAACCAGGGAATCACGTAAATATACAAGAACTTTTCCCATCCCCAGTAAGTAACAAATGCAGAGAAAAACCCAACGCAGACTAAAGCAGAAATAGCGCACATTGTGCGATCGCGAGAAGTGTTGAAAAGACTGGAGAATGGCGAAAAGTGGCTTCCATCAGGAAATCCGGCAAGAAGGTAGACGAAAAAGTACAGGAACGGAATAAAGAAGGGCTGGTTCTTCATCAACTTTACAAATCCTTCATCGCTCGCATCGTACCATCCATGAGACTTGTCCTTATTTTTATGTTGGTGGAAAGCGTGGTGGGTAGCGTGAGACTTTGCCCACGGCCAGAATGGAACCAAGATAAATCCGTGGCAGAAATGTCCAACAACAGCATTGATGAGCTTATTTTCAGAGAAGGTTCCGTGACCACAATCGTGTCCCACAACGAACAGGCACCACATGAAGAGTCCCAACACTGTTTGATATTTTTGTTTTTTGGTTTTTCATTTGGATTAGGCTGAATGTGTCACGATAAGGATGCGCAAGTGCCGTAAAATTTATACAGCTAATCAAGAAGAATACGGACCATTGGCGTACACAATGTACAATGGCCAGCTCATGTCGTCCGTGTAAGATCGCAGACAGGCGATGATAACAGTCATGTCAACGACAAAGTACCACATGGATTGGGCAAGCGACTTTTCAAAGACATGGGCTGGAAGGGATTTACGCAAGGCACCGACAGTCAGTTTGGTGGCTCCCTTTTCTGGGGCTGGGTTAAATTGGTGCGATGCAGGTTGACGTGAGTCCATGATACAAGATACTTCCAAGACCAAACTGTACCTGTAGCAACTGGAGTTTCATCTTCCAGGAGCGGCTCCTCGCTGCGGTGGTGGTTGACAGGTTGAGTCTCCTTTCCAACGGCCATGTGAAGTTTTTGGGGTTTGAAAAGCAAAAAAAAAAAAACTTGGGAAAAATGTCAGGAAAAATGTTGGCATTTGGGGCGACAGTTGAGCAGTTTTGAGTTTAGTTTGAAATGTGCAGATCATTCTTCTTGTGATTAGATAGGTAATGCGGATATTGTTCTTAGTTATATTCGATTGGTATTCGTTAAAGGATCGGCGCCTTTGCTTTATGTGGGGGATCAGACACTTATGAACACCTCCACCACCACACTAAAAAAAAGGAAGTTGATGCGGATGCAGTCAGCCGCAACTCAGAGAAACGAGTTGTCAACTTCTCCCAGAAAACACTTGTCAAAACAAATTCTCCCCAACAACGGCCACCATGCTTCAGAGCCTGCCGCACGAAATCAAGGCGCAGATTGCCGGCCATCTCCTAGCCGACTCGAGACAGTCGCTCTTTAATCTCGCGCTGTGTTCGCATTTACTACTAAGGGCTGCCCTTCCGCTCTTGTGGAAAACACCACGTCTGTCTCCGCTGGCAACACCAGCTTCGTGGCAGAGATTTTTGGACGCGGTCGCTGCGTCCCATTTGGGAAAAACGTGTTTTGATTACGCGAGTTGGATTCAGGGCGTTGACGATTTGGGCCTGTTTGTGGGGGGCGAAGACGAGGTGGATGACAGTCTTGAGCAGAAGGATGTCTGCAGCTACGCCTACCCTCCAGAGGCTGAAAATGATCAAACTGCTACTCAACCAAATGTTTCGGTGGTGGATGCACTTCTTGAACGCAAAGACTCTAAAATTGAGGATGTCAAAACCAATGAGGCTTCGCCACCGGAGCAAGCAGAAGAAGATCATGATTTAAAAATCGTACAAAATGAGTTCAGTGATTTGGGCCTGGAATTGGAATTTACTCTGGATCAACCAGTTCCAAAAGCAAGAGTGCGTCGTCAATACCTTCTAAAGCCATCGTCCACTACTTACCTGTCCGAGCTCCTTCCTGATTCCATTCATTATGCTCTAGCCCTTCTTTTCACACATTGTGAGAACATTCGTTCTGTAAACCTTCAGCTCCCACTCCCCATACCAAAACCAGGGCAATTGTTTGCGGTCAACCTCGCACTGCTCCCCAACCTTCAGAAATTAGAGATATCCACAAGGATCACGAACCAAATCCTTCAATCTATATTTACTCCACCTAATGGTTCAACGAACCACCAACACCGACTGAAACACCTCCTCTTTACTCGCCTTGAAGTCAGTGACGAAGTTCTCGAGCTCCACCTCGTCTCGTCTCTCCATCCTGAGGCTTTAGAAACTTTGCAACTCCCATCCACTGCACCAGCCTCATCTCAAAATGCCAGCAGTTACTTTTTCCAACACAGCTCCTCACGGCGACCGGCGCGATATGGCGGTAGCAGCAGAGACCCACCGCCGCAGCTAACATATCCCGGCATCCTACCGATTCTCCGAACCTTTCAAAATCTGCAAGTATTAGACATTAGTGCGGCAAAGTCGCCCCCTATTTCATTCAACAACCACCACCACAGCAACATCAACAGCTTTCATGAAAATCAGCACTCAAATAATAATGATGATGATGCTGTTGTTGTTGAAGACAATAATCAAAACGCGCAAGCATCACCTGTTCTTGAAACCCTTGCCACTTTGACACTGCTGAGAAAACTGACACTCTCGCTATCCCGTGCTTCTGGAATCACGGTCCCTGAACTCTCTAGAATTGTTATTTCCCGTATGCCCAAACTGAGAAAATTGACCTTGAAAGCGACTGTTGGGACGGATGATTATACAGGTGATTCCACTGTGGAAGAAGAAGATGTGATTGAAGTACCGCTCTTTTGGGGACGAACAGTGGAGGAGGAGGAGGATCGTGACAAGGACAATAAATATGTATCGGATGCTTTTCGAATCAAGAGGACTCTGGTTTTGGTTGGGTTAGATTTTGTGAAGGGTGGGGAGGGAGTGATGAGAAGTTATTATAGTTGTAAAGGAGGGGATTTGGGGATGGTTGCTGAATTTCGGATGAGATGGGAAGCGGTACATGGCGACTTTTGGGGGTTGTCGATTCAGAATTGGTGAAAGGGTTTAATCAAGAGAATTGTCAGAGAATTGTGAATCAAAACAATTAGGCCGAAAAATTGTTGACTTTTCACTGTTTTCTTTATACAAACAAACTTAAAACCCTTATAAGAGGAGCAATAAATAAATAGATGGTTCGCTCAGCACAAAAAAAAAGACTTAAGCAACAGATCGACGGGAACAGCAAAGCAAAAAAGCAAATAAAAAAACATAAAAACAACCATCCATCATCATCATCTGCATCAAACCAATCATTCAAACAACACGATTCCTAACAGCCAAACTAACTTCTCTCCTTTGAACTTCCTCCAATTGTAGCGCCTCTACGGCACCATTCAGATCGGAAGTAACACTACCAACAACTACAGCAGGAACCTTGTTGTCACCGCCCCCAAGATCATCCAGATCCATTTCATCACTACTAAAGCGATTACTCGATCCAGATGCGCTCGGAACAGAACCCCAAATACCCCTCTCCGGATTCAACATACTGCCACTCATCATCATCAACGCGGCGGCACTGGAACTAGCAGCACTAGCCCCAATTGGTAAGCCAAGAGCCGGACTGACACTCCCACTTCCAACAAAGTCCTCGTGGCTTGGAAATGGTACCACAATCGGCCAAACAGCATAAGCACCAGTACTACTGCTGCTTCCCTCCAACTCAAACGAACCCGCCGTCGATGGATGGATCTGAATTGGTTCTGGCCCGACACTCACAACCCCGCGACAGCCATAACACAACGTCCTTGACACTTCTCTGGTCTTTGGTAAACCCACGCCACATGCACCGATTTGAATCACACGGCTGGCGTGTGGTTTTTCGCTGTGGCTTGGGGGTGCGTAAACACATGGGCTGGTTGTGAAACCAGTGAATTTGGCGTCCAGTTGTTGGTCAATCAGTTTCAAAAGAATACTGCTGATTGTAAAAGAGCTCTGTTTTGGAATCGACGATGAAGGGTTGTGCGGTTGGTGGTGCAGGATTGGTTTTGGGTGGCGTTTTCGATGGTGGTAGCTGTGTTGGTGCCTCGAGTATGGATGGAGGAGCGGGTTTGGGGATGAAGAAGAGAGTTTTGAAAACGTTTCTGAGAAACTGTTGGATAGTTGTTCAGGATGTTGTGGTGCCAGACTTGAAGATAGCGGGGCAGTGTGATGGGAGTTGTTATTGATTGCAGGTGATCCGGTATCCATTTCCCCATCGCCGCCGGTATCTCTGCTTTCTCGAATCCGTTTGAAGCTCGATGATATCTCTGATGTTCGTGGTGGCGTGGGGTATGCAGTCATTGCGTGAAGAGAGGAAGATAGCATAGATTGAAGATTGCTCTTGTTGTTCAAGCTGCCACTGCTGGCTTCACTATTATTTGTGGTAGGAAAGACAAAGGCGGCATCCGACGTTTCACTGACAGGAGCAAGTTGTGAGACTTGCGGTTGAAGGAGAGACGTTGCTTTCGCCTGATGTTGCTGCTTTGACAAAGCTACCAAGTAATCCATGAAGTTATCATATGTAGCTGCGGAATCTGTATGACGTCGCCGTGGTTTGGGTTTGTGGCCTTCCAGCTCCTGTTCATCGGGAATCAACTGTGTGTTTTCCATCACAAAGGATGTGCGGCGTTTGCTTTTGTGATGAGAAGCATAGTCGTGGCTAGTAGTTGTTGCAGTGGAATCCGACGTTGATGAGTCATCATGGGAAGGAACTCCTCGTCGAATCATGCTAGCATTCATGCTTGCCCGCCTTTTATCTTTCATCATTGCGTGATACCATCGCTCAACGAAACGTTCCTGGACCATATTCCTGTTGTATGACTTGGGGTCTGGATGAAGTCTGAACGGATCCACCTGCCAGTCAGTGGCATGAAACTGAAGAGATTGAGGGCGATAATGACGGAGTAGAGTGATTGCCGTGAGTGGATCCAGATGATACTTGTTGATGAGATAGATTGCGAGGAAAGTTCCAGTTCGTCCAACACCTGTCGGCACGAAAGAAGAAGTTTTCAGACCAAGGATTCCAAGCAAAAAAAAAAACGAGGTCTTACCGGCCTGGCAATGGACAATAGCCTTCTTGTTGTTTTTGATTGCCTTGTCCGCTTCTTTCAGAAACACGTTCAGTTGTTCGAATCTCGGCACTGAGCCGTCTGGAATCGGCAGAAAAAGCACGTCAATGTCTTTGCCGACAACGTCCGCGAACAGGTCGGCGTCGTACACCTCGTCGACGTGGCCGCACTTTGCGCACACGCCGGCGTACTCAGCGGCGGGCGGCGGCGGCGGCGGCGTGTGGGGGTGGGCAAAGTCGAGGTCGAACAGCAGCAGGTCGTCGGCGGCGGCGGAAGCGGCATGCGGCGCGTGGGGGTGGCTGCGATGCGGCGGCGGCGGCGGCGACACGGCGGCCTCGGTCAGGTTGACGACAAGCCCGACGCCGGCGGCGGCGAGCGCGGCCCAGTGGCGCCGCTCCGTGGGCGCGGACGACCCGCCGATCATGGCGTCGCCGTCGATGAACGAAAAGTGCCACGGCAGATCGGCGCAAGTCGGGTAGTGCGCCGCCGTCGGCCGCGGCAGCCCGGCGCGCGCGAACACATCGTCGGCCGCGGCCGGATGGGGCGGGGGCGGGGGCGCGGACAGGGACATGCAGATGTAGATGCAGACTGATCCCGTGATGTCCTTCGATTTGGGAGGCTGATTGATGGCAGAAAAAAAGGATGAGTCGAATATTCGGAAAATTGTTTCACGAAACTGATTGTAGACCCATAATAGAACAAATTAAAGATACTCAATTGCTGATGGTCGGGGATGTCGTGGCCATTGTCAGAAAGCGGCAGAAGAGTCAACTTATTGACTCAACTGGGACTCTGAATCCAAGACCTCTCCCCGCTTTCCTGAGATATACAAATCGAACAGAAATGATGAATACAATATATAAAATTCCAAAAATATGCAAATAATAGGACTACAAAAACGCCAAAAGTGCCTGACCAAGTAACGCCGCAAATGCACCACTACTGCCTGCCGCTATATCAATGCCGACCCCTGAAATTGCTTGCTTTAACCAAAGTGGAACTGTACCACCTCCTATTCTCCCCACATCAAAGTTCACCAGAGATATCTCCCCATTCGAAAATACCGTTGATCCAAGTTTGGATGTCAACCAGCTCGTTAAATTCGCGCCTTTCCCCACAAGTCCCCCAACATTAGACCCTCCAACATTGGCAACACTGATAGGAACATGCACAACCTGCTCTCCGAGTTGCGTACTCATTTCACTTATTTGCAAAAGCGCCACTTGCTTCCTTCCCACCTCTCCCAAAAAAGTTATGTTCTGAAATGCAGGAAACTGGATCGGTGATCCCAAATTCTCTTCCGTTGAAGGATCCAAGTTTGAAATATGCAGATTCAAACCAGTCGAGATCATCCCACTTGCAATCTTCACTACTTTATCGGTGGTAATACTCGAAATTAGTGGCGGTGGTTGAAGCGCCTTGGCCGATAGATTGCTGCTTCTACTTGGCTCAGGACTAACTGTTGTGGCAAGCGCGTATCCCATAATATCCCCCAGACTGAATGAATTTTCCAGCAAAAGTCCATCCACTTGAAAGATGGAAACTGTAACGTCTGCCATTATACTCAATCTCAATTTCACTCCATCCAAAATGTCCCTTGTAGAGGTACTTTGAACACCGCTGTGTTGTGAGGTCAGCTGGACCAGTTCCGTCAAAAGCGACGAGTTTGTAACAAAAATTTGAATGTCCGAAGCATTCAACATGATTGCGTCGTGCTGTATTTCAATGATGGAAGGAAAGTGTGACACTTCAATAAACGTATGCCAGGTTGAGGAATCTAGAACGTAATAAATTAAAATTATAATCATATACGCCTAGAAGTTGAAAATTATACCCATAGCTGCTTGAAGCTGCCATTTAGATCCCTCGGAAACCAAAGCTGAAGCCCCAAAAGGCACATGGAATCCACTTTTGACAATTACCAACGAACCCAAAACTAGCCCCTCCTCTGTAAACTGAGACACATTCACCAATTTTACCCCAAACAATGGTTGATTCGAGTTTGTCAAATTTCCATCTCTGAAAACACTTTGCATCATCCCAGGCAAAAACAGCTTCCAAAACAAAATTGTTCCAACAACAGCTCCCAATAACACAAACACAACAACGCAAAGACTCCAAAGCAAGCATTTCACCTTCTTTCTTCGTTCACGGAGTTTATCCTCGAGAATCAAAAATGACGCTGTTCCTGTTTCAGATGTGCCGCTGGTGACTGAATCACAGACGGATCGACTGATTGTTGATACAGTCTTCTTTTTCGAAAAAGATTTCGAGCCAGCGCGTTTTGGAGTCAGGTACATGAGTGGAATCGCGTCATCTTCTTCAATAACGCCTTGCTCTTGTTTAAGTACAACATTTGATACCCTTAACGGAAGTTGCGGTTGTGCAGAAAAATGATGAGGCGTCACTAGCTCTGACGGCAATGATATCTCGTTTCTTAATGGGGAAGGGCACTTTGAGCGGTTGGGTGAAGGTACTGTAGCGTTCTTCTTTTTGGTTTGAATTGGTGACGAATTGGGTTGTCGTTCAATCTGATTATTGGATATGGAGGAAGCGGGGGTTGGAGGGGGCAGAGTAACTGTAGGTGGTTCCTTTTCAAAAGCTGGTACTCTTCGAAATGGTAAGTTTGAAACCGACGACGACGGTGCAGGGGATCTCAGGTTGGTTATTCCATCATTAGGGCATAATGATTCTAAGTAACTGCTGCGGCTGTGGTCGCCATGGTCGTGGAATGGATTTCTGGTGGAGCTGTCTACAACAGTCATACGAGTTTCTTGATTCTCCGACTGCATTGGTCCAAAAGGTCAATGTCTCTCCTTCTTCAGCAGTGTGGTGGTAATTTCTGATGTTTCTCCACTGGATTGCTGCGCCCCGGTATTCATTGTCCGTTGGTTGAGCAAGGGGTTGGGTGCCCCCTCCCAAACAACAAACTCCGACAGGGGCGAACAAAAAAAAGGAATTTGCCGCTTTATCTGCGAGAGTCAGGATGCGTTGTCCTGGGTGAAGCTTGTTGACTCCACTCAGAGATACATGACAGATGATTGAAATATTTAATATCTACCACAGAGTCGACAAGATGGTTTTATATTTCGCTATCGATATTTTTTCCCGTTTTTAAGCTTTCTAACCAGCGACGGTTTGTCCATTACAATCTTGCCCACATCTTCCTCCATTGTGGCAATACTCTCGCCAATACGGCATCTGACATCCAGCTTCTGCCATATTGCGTATGTTTCTGCATTACACAAGTCGTTAAGACCTATTCCCACGTTACATGAAGATTGAAGCAGCGTGATTAAATATATAGGCTCTTGGGTAGCACGAACTGCAGGTCCGATGGGGAACGGTGCCAGTAGCCAGACTCCAAATGTGAGCATAGACAAAAACGACACAATCATTTGAATTGCTAAAAGAACAACAAGTGTCGAGTATCCAGACGGCAGAATTGTGACCATGCTCTCAAAGGAAGCGATTATATTCTTCCGAGGACATTGAGTGCCTTCTGCTGTATACACGCGCTGAATTGCTCCCTTGAATAATATAGCATATGTTGTTTCCAGTCCGGCTTCTACAATCGCGCGGTCGATTGCGATCAAGTTTGGAGTTGTCCACCATAAAAGTGGCGCCAGACTTCCTGGAACAGTCGGTGGAGTCAAATAAGAGCTCACAGGTCCACCCAAGAGTGAATTAATTGCAAAAGATAGCCATGTTTTGACGTCTGCTGGTCCAGTGTGAGCGACTAAGTTTACTTTATCAGGAGCAATTGACGCTGTTGTTCCATCCGTCATAAAAGTCACTTCAAGCAATGCTTTTTGATGGTTCCACAGCGTTGTGGAGCATACCAATGGTGTACTGCGAATACCACCACATATTGTCCCATACCCGCTGAATACATTTGATATCACGATAGAATCATTATGTACAACAACCCCAAACGTAATACCAGGGGCTCTATTCATATTCAAGTATTCCTGTATTACTTGGTTCACATGCGACCGGTCTACTCCAGCTGCAACCAAACCCATTTCGGAAAGGTTTCTGGCACAGCTACACGTTGACGATATGTCAACAGTAAACCCAAGGCCCTGAATCAAATCTCCATTATTAACAACGGAGATAAGGGAAGGTGGGTACATTGCAGTTGTTATGTTGACTCCAGGAACTTCAGATCTCATTATTCCTAAAGATGTCCCAAACACATATTCCGCAACACCACTTTCGGTGTCTAAATTTGGCCATTTTCTGTCAATCGGTTTCAACTTTTTGTCTTGTGCAAAATAGATACAATCGCTGACATCATTGAATGTAGCATACTTTTCGGCTGTAAGTGATATTGCACCAATTGGCGTTAAAACTTTCAGCATTTCCACTATAATCCAAACAAACGCGGCTCTTGATAAATTTTTGCGATATTTGCTTGTCAAGGACAAACTTTGGGCAAATTGCATTTTTGCCAACGGGGGCACATGAAGATACCCGCACACGGCAAAACTGAAACCTTGACCGCGGGACAAGAAGAACCCAAATATACATGATCCCGCATCGTTTAAACTCCAAATGGTGACTATGTTACAAATTAACAATACCAGGAGGAGAATAATTCCCCCGAATTGATTGACAAGACTAGCTTGAATATTAAGAACAAGTCCATCTCGCACGGAATAAAGGAGGCCTAATAGACAGCCATTCAGTATAACCGAAAGAACAGTGAATTTCGATTTTTTCATGATTGTGCTCCAGGTTTCAGTGAGCTCTCGAGTTAATCCTCCAGACAGAGAGCCATTGGAAGCTAGCGACTTTGATCTGGCATGAATTGTCTGAAGGTTGCTCGGAGCCCTTGAGTTAGGCCTGGTGCTGCCACTGCTGAATGATGTTTTCCCACTCCTTGAAACTTTCAACCGCTTTGCAAATTTATCATCTATCGGAACATCGTCATCTTCATCTTCTTCAGATATTGAAACTGATTCGATCATATTGGCTATTTTAAGCATTTTTTTCATGAGTCAACGTTTTTGATTTTCCAACAACAAAAAACAGTCATCTCACCATCGTACTCTTTACTCTCGGGTTCGTAACTTTGTTGTTGTGAAAATTCAATGCGACTTGTGACGGAAACTCTACCCTTTTTTGAATATTCTGACGTTTCCCCTCCACTTCCAGGACCCAACTCTTCATCATCTGAAGCAGCTTGAAATATCTTCTTGGATTCAACTGCCTTTCGCAAAACCTCTGTCAAGTCTTGAACTTTATTCCGCCGCGTTTGGACCTGCGTGGAATCAGGAGCCGCCACCAAGGCTACTTTTTGGAGTATACCCCGTTTCAAGGTATCGGATCTCGTTGGATTTTGTGTGGTGGAGGGTGGCGCAGCCGCGATGGTGGTGGTGTTTGTATCATTGAATATCTTTCCTGTGTCAACAGCACTTTTCAAAACTGCCTTTAGTTCAGCCGATGATCTCTTTTTTGGTTTCTCAGTAGAAGGCGATAAAGAAGCCGGTGCAGAACTGCCATCTTGAGCATGCGTGTTTTTTTTCATAACTCCTTTCAAATCAGCATAATTTTTCTTGCCAGGGCTATACGGTAGTAGAGTGTCTTGTTTAATGTTCGAAAGCCCTTGTAGCTCGTTTGCATCGGGACTATTTGGTGTGATGTGTATGCCTAATTATTATTATTATTATTTAATGAGTTCAGACTTTTCCAATATATTCACAAGCCCAGTGTACCTGTAGCCTCAATTACGACTATGCTTTCTCTCGGATTTAAAGGGTTTTCGTCTGCTGATTCATTATGATTTGGTTGGGCCGCGGCCGTAAGAGGCACATCGATCCTGTGATCGCCAATCGCTTCTGTGTTGACATGGCTTACGAGTCCTGATTCGCTTTCGGGCTCTGACATTATGGGAATTACTATAGCAGGAGGTGCTGCTGCTGCTGGTGGTGTGTTCGGTGGTGGTGGGCCTCTTTGTACTGGAATACTCAAGGACCGTGTTCGACGTTCTGCTGCAATTTGAATATTCGCGTCGATTTCCTGGATTCCAAATAACGAAACGGCGATATTGGGTTTCAGAGGGTCCATGCAATTTGGAAGGAAGGGGGGGGAGAAAGGATTAGAAGGAATCCTAGTCGAAAGCTGGATCACAGGTCCGGCGAATGAGAGATGATGCAAGGGGTGGTGAGATTTCCTGAAAATCCAGAGGAAGAAAACGCGTCGAAAAACTCAACGTATTAAAAAAAATACTCGAATCGCGATAAAAACTGTGTGTCAGATGATGCATTTACAATAAACTTATAAAGACTGCCATAATAATGCCAACACTCTCTTGAGTATAACCATAAAGCCGCCGCCGCCAAGAAAGCCGCGGCGCCCAAGCCCGCGGCCCCCGCACCGGCGGCCACGTGCGCGCCGCCCGCAGCGGCAGCGGCAGCAGAGCCCGGCGCGCGTGCGGACAAGCCGCCGCAGCCGCGTCCGGACACGCAGCCGCGTCCGGACACGCAGCCGCGTTCGGACACGCAGCCGCAGCCGCGTTCGGACACGGCGGACCGCCGCTGGTCGCTGCAGGACTTTGACGTCGGCCGCGCGCTCGGCAAGGGCAAGTTCGGCCGCGTGTATCTGGCGCGCGAGAAGAAGTCGGGCTACGTCGTGGCCCTCAAGATTCTGTTCAAGAACGAGCTGATTGAGGCAAAGGTCGAAAAGCAGCTGCGGCGCGAGATTGAGATCCAGTCGCATCTGAGGTTGAAGTAGATTGATTGAATGATTGAATGATTGAAACAAAAATAGGCATCCAAACATTCTGAGGCTTTACGGTTACTTTTACGACGCTAAACGCGTTTACCTGATTCTCGAGTATGCCGCCAACGGTGAATTGTACAAGCAACTCCGGAAATGCAATCGGTTCTCGGAAGATCTTGCTTCAAAGGTAGCGTTGGTAATTTGTGATTAGAGACCATCTCTTTTAACACCTTCACAAACAACAAGTACATTTGCCAAATGGCGGATGCACTTCACTACCTCCACAAGAAACACGTTATTCATCGAGACATTAAGCCAGGTTTTTACTTTATTCTTTTCATGATGTAGACAATTCCTTGGGTTGATACCCATCATTGTTAAAACAGAGAATCTACTGATTGGTTTGAAGGGCGAACTGAAAATTGCCGACTTTGGATGGTCTGTACATGCACCAAACACAAGGTGACTTAATTTGTATTTGAGGAGACGCGTCGAAAAACTCATTAGAACTTTCAGACGTCAAACCCTCTGTGGAACATTAGACTATCTCCCTCCGGAAATGGTGGAAGGCAAAGAGCACACTGATGCTGTTGATTTATGGTCTCTTGGCGTATTATGCTACGAATTTCTAGTTGGAGTACCTCCATTTGAAGACCGGTCTTCCTTTAAAGCCACTTATCGCAGAATCGCAAAAGTTGATTTGAAGATTCCTGACTTTTTGTCAAAAGAGGCTGGAGACCTGATTACCAAGGTATTTTGGTTTTATTGGCTAAGAGACTCGGGTGATATTTAATTGCACTTAAAACAAGCTCTTGCAATACCAACCTGATAAACGTATCCCTCTTGAGCACGTGATGTCGCACCCATGGATTTTGAAGTACAACCCGTCCAAGGATTCGACACCTCCAGTTGAGTCTGGTGTTGCATCTGTCACTCAGGCAGTTAAGCATTTAACTGTCAAGAATGGAACTAGCTCATCTA
The DNA here is from genome assembly GCA_025765595.1 of Obelidium mucronatum. Taxonomy (NCBI): domain Eukaryota; kingdom Fungi; phylum Chytridiomycota; class Chytridiomycetes; order Chytridiales; family Chytriomycetaceae; genus Obelidium; species Obelidium mucronatum. The sequence goes on along the minus strand of JAIVFH010000048.1, from coordinate 210,832 downwards.
ACGGAGTTTCTGCCTTGTCGCCACCATAATTATTAAACTGTCTATTTTCTATTCTGTTTTTGTTTTGTACTTTATAATGGCCAATATTTATTCTTTTGTTTTTGTTTTTTTGGCTTGAATTAAATGGAATTATGAAAAGCTCCCCTACTTTTCTGTCGCATTCTCTACATTGGAATCATTTTAACTTCCGGATACCGTTGGTAATGTTGCGAGCCAGTTTTCAAGAACAGCCTGGAGAAAATATCTTGTTGCCACATCGCATCCTCCCTTGCCCATCTTGAATCTGATAGAAACGGAGAAGAAGACATGGAATAATGATATTGGTTGTTTTGGGTAACCATGACGAAGAAAACCAGGACAATAGCACCAGTTCCGATTGCTTGAAGGAGAATCAATAGATACCTCTCGGCTGCCAAGAAGATCCAGAATATCTGATTATCAACCATACCAGTAGTTTTTGTTGGTGTTGTCAGTCAATAATGGTATAGTTGTCGTTTTGACGATGGGGAGGTGATCGAGACAGTGACGGGAGTAGTTCAGAAAGCTCGAGAGTTGGTTTGAGATCTGACACGGAGCAACAATTAACATGAAGTAAGTTTGAAACCTGGTTATTGCTATCGGCTGCGTCTTGTGTGTGAGGAGGATACTTGGTTGCGGTGGTGATCTCATTGATTTGGCTGCCCGTTCTGGTGCGTACATATATAACAAGGCGACGCGTTTTTCTTTGTCTGTTTCTTCGGCTTCGTGTTTGGTTCAACTGGAATGAGCTTGTAGTATCATGTGGTGTATTTGTAGTTTCTGTAGTTTGAGTTTCGGAAGAGTTGTAGTAGTGGTTGTCAGCATCTTCATCATCCGCGGTCACCGCCACGACCGCGCCGGCTTGATTACATAGCTCATTATTTAATTGTTTGGCCGAAAGAGCTTTGGCAGCTTTTGCTAACGCGTCTGGTATTACTCCCAAATTTAGGCGTCCTAGGTTCAACAAGGTTGAAAAACAGAAAAAGAAATACGTTACATAATCCAATTAAGCTTCCAGATACTGCCATAAATGTGGCAATATTCTTCTGATGCTTTGATTGTGTTCGCATTTTTTTTTTTGGGAGCGGCAGATTTCCTTTTTTTTTCAGACAATTCTTTTTGCACGATTTTGATTTATTTTTTTTACAGTATAATATAATAATAATTTACAAGAGAGGTGGTTTCGGTTTGGAATGTTCGTACAATAATATCAGCAAGCAGAAGAAAAAGAAGGGAAAGAGTACTTGGACGAGGAAAAGAAAGAAAGAAAAGGGGAGGAAAGCATTGGTGAAAAACAGAAATCGATATAAAACACAGAAGGCGGCGTCTGAAGAGTTGGCTTTTGGAGAAAAAGAAGATGGAAGAGGCACTACAAAAAAAGAAAAGTCCCCAATATTTCACCATCAATTATCGACCAAAATGTCAAATCCCGTGCAGCAGCTGTTTGCACTCTGATGCCTCTTGACATCAAATCGACGTGTAAACTTTTTGGAGCATCCTTCACAGGTGAAGAACTTCATCCCCAAGTGGGTAGAGTAATGCGCCCGAAGATTGAACGAGCGGTCAAAAGATCGCGAGCAATCAGGGAATGGACATGAGAAGATTGTTACAGAACCTATATGAATAATTTGGGGTGGTGCGTTATAAAGATTGGGTGGCACAGTTTGCAAGACACCCAAGCGCAAAAAAATTTTTTTTACCTCTTCGACCTGGAGTTTTGGTCTTTTTGCACGCAGAGATATCAATGTCCTTGTATAAAGATCCCAGAGAATTTGACCTTGATTTACCGCTTGGTTTCCTGTCGATAGGGGATGTTGGAGGAGATGGCGGGTGACTGCATTGTGATTCCCCATCAGTGTCGTGGTGGGGCACCACCACCTCGTCGTCTCCCTTCAGTACAGTAGCCACTGGAACTGAATCCTCTTTTGCTTCATACGGCGGCGCAACAAACTCGAGAAATGTAAGCCCTGATTCGTTTGATCCAAACAGGCCAATAGATTCGTTTTTGTCTAGGATCAAAGATGACGAAGCGAGCAGTGGTTCGGTATTGGCAAAATTCATTGCGCAGGTGATTGGAGACGGTGATGAATCGCAATCGCTCCAACATTCATCAAGTGTCAGCAGTGGCGTGTCAATGAGCGGGCTTCTTTGGTTGGCGAGGAGGCTTAGTGAGTCTAATGGGATGGTAATGTGTAGAGGGTTTGATGCATTGCTTCGGAAGCACCAGTCGTAATAGTTTTGGGTGTAGCAGGTCGGTTCGCTGTTTGATGATGTGGGATATGTGGTCATTTTTTTTTTTGGTTTGAAAGGGAGTTTTTTTTTTGAGAAAATCAATTTGGTTTGCTTGGTTTTTTTTATAATTGGGGGTCGTTTTGGAAAAATTTTCTGGAAGGGGTTCCGACGTTGGAGGCTGGTTCCGAAACGTTCGGAGACCCCAAGCCTTCTTTTTGGACTTCAAACGCTTTTCAGCCGCCACTGTCCTTCCATCACAGATTCTTTGTAACTCCTCATTTGTTTAAAAAGTCAAAATTATTTATGTGAATCTAATGTTTACTTTATTTGCTTGCGTGGTTGCTGAAATTAAAAAATAGGTTACTTTGATTTAGAATAACTAATCGATTCCACGTCAGATTCATCAGCTACAACATCACTTTCATTAGAAGCTGATTGGCTTACAAGTTCCTCTCGAGCTTCGGCAACAATACTCATTGCAGCAGCCCTACTAATTTCAGTCACAGATCCTTCCGATACATACAGGAATCCTTTCTTTGTTGGATGAGAAATAACATCTGCTCCAGAATCATCATGCTGGCCTCCTCCATTCAAGTGTCGTACGAAATTACCGACGCGCTTCAACGCATCTGTTGCAATTTCTTCTCCTTTCGCGGCAAAAGCTTGGAAAATATGCACCATATCTTCATAAATCTCCACCCTCAACGGACTGTTTTTGAACGACTCTCCAGCAAACATGAGACCTTCATCTCTTAATCGTTCCCGGGATCCAAGCTGTATCAGTGTGGGTGGCAGATGTGTTGATTTATCATTGTCCGAGTCTTTTGCAAACAACGGTGAAACGTAAGGATGTGAGTTGAGGGCGTCAGTCGGTGGTGTAGTAATGCGAACGGTTCGAGGTAATATGAGAAGGATCCGCAACAATCGGTGGTATGTAATCGAGATTATTCAAGTGAAAACTGGGTTGCGAATGTGTGAGGTCGAGCTGCCAAAAAGGGTTTAATTTCAACCAAAAATATTGAAGTATTCAACAAACAAACTTACCCATGGAGCCAACGCAACGATTCCTGCAGGGGCTTTCCATTTTGATCCACCATTGTCTCTGATCCAAAGGGCGAGGGCGATTGCCAGTCCTCCTCCAGCAGAATCACCCGCCAGTACAATTTGCTCAGGTTTGAACTTCTGCATTCCCTTTCCCGACGGAGGGTCAATCAATGATAGATAGGCAGAAACGGCATCATGGAGCGGCAAGGGGAAAGGGTGTTCGGGAGCAAGACGGTATCCGACAGACAAAACTCTGGATCCAGAGTGTTCCGAAAATAGAGACGTCAAGTTTCTAGTCGTCGAAGGGGATCCCATAAAGTAAGCACCTCCGTGAAAATACAGAATGATGGTTTCTTCTGGTTGCGGTTTCGGTAATCCAGCATACAGAGAAATTGATGGGGGAGCCGAAGATGACAATTTTGTTGGGGAGCTTCCAGAAACCGATTTTGGCTTGGATACCTTCAGACCCCTCAAACGTTTCCATTCGGCATCTACGGACGGGCCATGTACAACCCACTCTGCATCAAGCTGTCCAGCAGCTTGTTCTGCAGTCATTCCCTCCATGATGATGTTTTCTCGGCGGGGTAATTTGACAGGAGTAACTTGGATCGAGTCAGCGACGGCAGTCGGAATAAAAGAAAGCAGTGATCTCGTGTATTTAACAGAAGTCTTTGTTGCGTCCAGTGCGTTTCGATGGAGTGCCACCGTGAAGCTCTGTGAACGTGTCAAATCAGAACAGGATAGTTTTGAACCAAGAACCTTTTCCACGAACCATTTGTCGCGACCACTTTGGCTTTGTGGCAACACTCGGCGGCGGCGGGGCGGCTTTAGGCGGCGATGTTCCGCTCAGAGCGGCGACGGGCGAGAGTGGCCCCGAGCCAGTCTGTATTAGACTAGATGCCAGCGTAGAAACAGTTTGTGGAACAAGAAGTTTTGCGGAAAGAGCAGACATTGGTTTGTTGTGTATGTTGTTGTGTGTGAGTTTTTTAAACAGAGTTTGGGGCACCCTGTTTGTGCCACCCAACTCTGAATTTATCAGGAAATTCCGGAAATTCGGGAGTAAAAATCAAAGTGCCACGTCAAGTTGAACGACCGCAGTATCTTTATTGCGAGGCAACGCAGCTCAACTTATGGCCGCCGACCTTCCAATCTTGAACCTGACACTCCTTGGAACAATACTCAGCCTCTCCACACCGAACACACTTCATAAGTAACTTTCCATCCTCACGTTGAGTCTTTTTGCATCTCCGACATTCTCCCTTGTTGAAAACGGGGGTGGGTACAAAGTTCAAACGACCAGGGATTCCTTGCAGTTCTTGAACAGCCAAAACACATGTTTCAATCAACAATTTGATCCGAACGACCAACGCTTCGTATTCCGGGCCAGTTACTATCCTACCAGATTGGTACAGCTCCATCATTTCTTTCTTTTTAGGGGAGTCATCCAACGATCCGCCTGTTAGGGTGAAGATCTTTCCAAAATCCGCGTTACTATAGATTGCAACGAACGATGATGGGTTGAATGGCACTTGGGGAGTAAACTGGATCATTCCTTTCATTAATCCAGGACGTACAAATGAGTGAAGTTGAGTCCCAGCCATTGCAGAGAACGATCCTGGCTTTACAATAGCGTCTATTCCACTGAGAAGGTTGTCTTTCTGTATAATATCCGCGATACAAAGCTCAGGCAATAGGGAAACCAGCTTTGTACCATCATCTCCATTAGCATTTTCCTGATCACCGTAAAACACTTACCCCCGAAAGGTTGGCCTTCTTCCCATCCACAATTGCAGAAGGGTCTTGCTGGCTTTCCGGAGCTTGGGGGGATATCTTGGCTATCAGGTCGCGTCGCCCTGTGGTATCCAACTTTAGCCACGTCGTTCTAACAGTCTCCTGCTTGGCAGCATCGGCCCAGGAATCGATGAGGAACTCATAAGCCACCTGCAACACAATCATTGGGTCTTGTTGCATGGTCGCCACGGTTTTATTCAATCTTTTTGGTTACTTTCCAAGAATTTATGCAATTCCACAATGCAGGCCGGATGCAGCCACAAGCCCACGGTGCCACCGAGCGCCACTCGCGACCAACTCTTTCATTGCTTGAAGCGTTCTATGTACAGGAATATTCACATAACGAGCACACTGTTGGGAAGGATCACATCCAGTCAGTTTTCCATTCTTAACTGCGACAATTAACTCGACATTAGCCAATACACACCACCCTGCAAACCCAGGCTTTGACATCAATAGCGGACCTACAGAGAGTTTTTCTAAATTTGATGACCGAGTCATAGCCAAGTATGCTTGCATCGGGGCCGATGGTCCTTCCATTGCCTTTTGACATCCCGCAACATCCAACAACTTGAGCCTACACCGGGGAAGAGCCTGAAGTATCTCCCATATTTTAATGGACAGATTTGCGCATCTTGCGAGATGTAACTCGACAATATGATTTGTTGAGCAAATCAACAACTTTTCAAACTCCTCGTCGCCCAAAGAGGTTTCTTGTGCATTCAAAACTCTCAAAAGAGGAACCGCTTTTGTGAGAGCATGAAAAAACTCCTTGGGTAAACCAATGCATTGCGAAACGTTCAATTCTGTCAATGTTTGGATGGACTTGAATTGGGCATATTCAGCCATATTCCGAGACCAAGTTCGAAGAGACCCAGCTACTTCCAGTACTTCCAATTTTTGGGTCGCTGGAATAAATTCGTTGAAAAACGCAATATCGTCCATTCTACGAATTGTTCCGAGTTTCAGTGTCCGCAAAGTCTTGGATTGTGTCAATGCCAACTCTGAGAAAAACTTTTCTGATAGTCCCATTGCCTTTCGAATCACGAGGGTCTCCAAAGGTTTGATACCGGAAATTAATTCTGTAAGCTGGGCGTCGACCCACATTTCTGCATCCTCAAGATACATGTGACGTATTTGTGATGCATGGCTTGTTATAAAAGGACTAAGGTATAGTGGGTGTCCGATTTGACTGCGCTCTGTTAGTTTAAGCGATACTGACTTCAGGTCTGCAGGAGAAGTTGGCGAACTGCTTTCTTTCTTCACCGAAAAACTCGATGTGATTCTGTTCAATGCGTAGTAAAACTCTCTCGAGTTCAGAATGGACGGACTTGCAATGTCGGCGTCGATTTCGTATGACAGCGCCTCAAGCCTTTTTGATGAAGTATGAATTCGTTTTACAATCTTTGCAATCAAGTCACAGCGAGATATAAACTCTTTCCAGGCATCTTCAAGAATCCGTGGAAACATGTTTGTTAAGTCCCCTTCGTCTAATTCGATCTGATTGGCCATTGGCGATGATTCAGATGTGGTTTGAGGGGATATTGCTATTTCCGGATAGTACTGTAGCTTGATTGTGATGGATCTAATGTACAATAATAGATGCGTTGGAATTTGCAGGACAGATTCAAGTTGTTGGCGATGTTCATTCCGGCAAAAGTGAGATGGAATCAACTCAGGCGAATGAATGGACCCTCCTAAACAACATACATAAATCGAGGGTTTCTTCGACACTATACACACTCAGAAACCTGGTATCCGAGTCTGTAAAAGAATATTCCTGTAGAGGATCGGTGTGGCCAATTGGTGGAATCGTTTTGAGGCCAGGCAACACACTGCAAGAGAGCAAGCATCTATTTCCAAAAGCTCTTGGAAAATGCATCCCAGTGAATCGTCATCCAAGGCCATAATTGAACAAGCGACCAAACTCAAAAAAGTTCCAAAAATAGAAAATAACACTATACAGGAAAAAATTGAAGGGAAAAGATGGTATCCATTTATTAATATTCACGTAAAGAATCAATTACGCTTGATTCGTATCTAGAGGCATTATGCCAACATCATCATACCCACAGGAATCAAAACCATTACAAAAGAAATGGCCGAAATAGCAGTGGCCGCTCCAGAAGTCTTTGACGCTGTGGTAGTAGATGAAGATGCGGCCGCAGATGAAGATTTTGCAACAGATGGACTTGCGCTGGTACTCGTTCCATTGGTGCTCGCGGCCTTAACAAGCGCATATGTACAGGCTGTAGCAATATCAGTTGTAAAGTTTTGATTGGTCAATAGCCCTGACACAACTCCCAACTCGTCTCCAGTGCATTTTGACAATGCGCATGTCACAACAGGGCTCGAAGTAACATTCTTCATGTCAGCCATCATTCCAGCGTTCATAAAGCTTGTACATGTTGGGCCGAGAGAAGCTTCAGTGAACTTTTCGGTGGAGTTGGTCAAACAATTTGCCAAACACGTGGGGCCTTTGCTGATTGTGCTCACAACTTGAGTGACAGCAGCTGAAAAACACCAACAACAACACACAGAAAAAAAATAATTAAAAATTAAAAGACTTATAAACTTAAATTCTCTTCGAATTTACCTGGTCCTTTAGGAGAAATCAGAACACAGGTTTGGCCGATAGCATCGAATACTGGCGACATCATCTTTCCAAAGGCTTGAATATCGGTCATATTGCATGCACTCATTTGGCACAATACAACAGGATCAGGCTGCGTGGATCCTACGGCGGCGGCGGCCTGTGTACGGTCCAAATATTCACACACTGAAGCCACACTGGAATCGGTAACAGTAGATGACGCGTTTTTGCCTCCGTTATAACAGGACACAATACATGCCGGGGACTATTAAACGCGAACGAATTAGAAATACTCGTCGCGTCAAAATCAAGTTCGTGACCGTCACTCGCCTTTGACAGCAAATCAAACACTAGATTTGGTGCAGCATTCACAAAGAGAATGGAGGAGATGAGAGTTGCAGCGAAAGTGAACGTGAGCTGCATTTTTTTTCTTTTAGAGTTGTTTTTCTTTTTCGTTGGTAAAAAAAACATTGTTTTTGACAGTTGGTCGGAGTTTGAAATATTCCTTGACAATTTTTTCCCACTATTTTATAAATTACACCCACAAGAACAAGAACAAGAACAGCAAACGCATAGGAAGAAAAGAAAGCTTCGGAATAAGATCAAAGCCTCCAGACGTTTTTGAAGCGGTGGTGGTGGCGGTTGTCGTGGTGGATGAAGCAGCCACAGAAACTGGGCCTTTCCCAACCAACGTAGTCTCATACATGCACGCACTTATCAAATTCATTGAAAAATTTCCCGTCATAAGACTCTGAAGACTGAGTTGGTCTGACGTGCCGCATTTGGACATAATGCATGCACTTGTTGGGTCAACTTGTGCAGTGGCAGTCGGCTTAGCGGTTGCACTCATCGATGCAATCAGTGGCGTACAGAATTTGGCAAGATTCGCTTCCGTGATTACAGACGGGATGTCACCGAATAAACAGCCAACAAAACACTTTGGAGCACCATTCAATGTCGTCAATGTTTGAAGGACAGCAGCTACAATAAATACAAAAAACGCGTTCAAAAAAAACTTTATAAAGAATGCTCGCGGCGAGTTTTACCTGGACCAGACAACATTCCTCCAAGTAGTTCCCCCAAAAGAGACCCGAGGCACTCTGACATGATTGTCATTGCATATGTTTGTTGTAATGATACCCAGGTTTGTAGATCCGATGACGAGCATTTGGATTTAATGCAAAGATTCAATGGGGCGTCTGATGCCACAGCTGTTTGGGGCGCGGATGACGTTTGATTCTGCATGGCGGATGTGAGGGCTTGCACCCCACAAAATGCATCCACTGTACTGTTTGAAGCAATAGAAGAGGGCTTATCCCCTCCATTTAAACAAGATATTACACAAGCGGGTGCCTATTTGAAATTGTGGTTGTGAATACACCTTAGTTTCAACGAAAAATAAAAAAGCTTGTGTTTGACAGGAGTCTAAACATACCGACTGCAACACGCTCAACAAAGACGGCAGTCTCTCTGACGCAGCTGTGGCAGTTTGACTAAATGCACTGTTGGCTACCATGGCGATAGCGAAAACGAACGCGATCATGATTTTTTAATAATAAAGTAATTCAAAAAATTAAGAAAAATTGTTTGTTGTGTTTGGGTTTATTTTCGCCCGCTCAACCCCCACGACGTGGTCTTTTTGCTCTTGGCTGCTGCATTCCCACTTCCAGACCCCCCACCGAAACCACTCAAAACGCCCTGACTCGGACTCCCAGGCACCCCTGTCGAGCTTGTAAAACTGGAACTCAGCGCCGTCACTGAGCCCCTCTTGTCGCTCAAACCACCAGCTGCGCGTTTCCCTTCAATATCAATCCCAGCGGAAGCAGCATTCGCCTCTTCACTTGCAGTTGCCGGATCATTTACTGTTTGCCCTTCACTACTGCCATCCAAAACTAAAGTCGATAGGTTCACATTGAGTTCATGAAGTCGTGGTTGTTCTTGGCGTCCGTCAGATATCCCACTAGGCTCCTCCAAAACACCCGATTCCATTGTTCCTGTCGCTGAAGTCGCCATAGAAACCGACCGAGATAATCGGCTTGGATTTGTACCCATACCGCTATTATTTTGAGAAGCACCACTACTAGCTGCAACGCCACGACGTCTTGTTGATCCAGCACTAGCCGATCGCGTACCTAATAGCGTCCACCAAAAAAAAGAAACACAGGTTGAATTTCGCATCACCAACAACAAAAGATATTATATTAACCTAGCCTTCTATTCCTTTCATGTCGATTTTGTACATTTCGGAAATGAGTCAACAATTCGTTCCATTTCAGGCTAACATCCAAGCCATTTCCAGAACCCACATTGGATTTAGGACGACTGCAAAAGAAGAAATCAGATTTAAACTGGGATTGTAAAAAAAAAAACAATAAAAAAAAGAAAAAAAAAGAAAAAAAAAAAAAAAAAAAAACCTTCGTTGCGCTGCTGAACTAATCCCGCCGCTACCCCCAATACCACCACCACCCCCGCCATTTAAAACAGCAGCCGCACTGCCCCCATTGACTCCATACAGCATCACCATACTGCTCACACTACTCAACCGATTCCTCAAAGTTGCAAACGCGCTACTTTGTGGCAACAGCATCAACACGCCAAACAGGCATTTAAACAAGTACGGGTATTTCTCTGGCTCCAAAAGCTGCAATCGAAGATATGTGAAAACTGGACTCTCAATTAATTGCACCAGTTTGTCGACTTGGATTAGAAATTGAACAGTGATTTCGAGTTCGCTAAAGAGGGGGAGGAGAGATGCCGCGTGTTCGTATGCTTGAGATAGGAGACATAGTGTGAATGTGGAGATGGGGTTGTGGCACCAGCACCGGTAAAGAACTGCAAACAGAAGGAGACCTTCCTGGTAAAACAAAAAAAAGAAAGGAGGGTTTGAATCAATTCTCTCGAAATATTCATTGTTGAGATCATTTTCGTTTAATTACCCGAGAATCCAAGTTTTTGAGACGTCGCCTCAATTCTGAAAGCTCTGGGGCTGTGACCAGAATAATGTTCAGATTTTGTACCATCGTGCTTGCGAATTCCAAATCCTAGAGCATATAAATCAGTTGATGCCTTATGAACTTACTCAAAACTGCTCACATCATCTCTCTCCAAAATATCAGCAAAAGCTCGAAACATGCGTTCCGGATTCAAACTCAAACACAAATGCCGAATAATCAAGCTACCCCTCGACTCCAAAAGCTTACGGTCCAAAGAAAAGACATCCAACAAATTCACCAAAAATCGATGAAAGTATTCATCATCTGAAGAAATTGAAATCTGTGCAAGTAGTTGCAAATCTTTCTTGACAACTTCCTCAGAAGTGTCCGACAAGAGCTTTAGGAGCGTTTGGAATAAAACGTCCTCCGAACCAACCACTTTGTTGGGTGCCTTCTTGTGAAGCATCAGCAACCAATCCATACTGGCAACTCTCGTTTCTTCGTGCTCATTCCGAAATTGTCGCGTTAATGCTTCCACTGCCCCACCAACATCAAATGAATCTGATTGTGACCCAGTTAAACTAATGGTCGAGCCCTTATGTTGAATAGAAACAGCCTCGCCATTGCCACCGATATTCCCGCCAACAAAGGCATGCTCTGCTACAAGCCTATATAATCCCGCATTGACATCAACAGCCATATGCTTTATGGGTGTGACACGGTCTTGACTCAAACAAGGCAGAATCGCACTGACAAGTCCAGGTGTGAATGGAACAATTACACGCGCAGGCACAGTTTGAACAAATTCATTGATCCAGCGAAGTGCCGTTGCTTGTGTCTCCGAATCATTGGAGGATAAGTAAGGAAGTAATATTTTGATGATTTTTGAAAAGTCGAGTGTAATAGGGGGTGCGTTGGCCTGCGTCTGGTAGGGATGGCTTGATGATCCAGGCACCACTGGGGAAGTTGTATTGATGATAGCTGTTGATGGTGTTTTGGTCGATGCTTTTCCGGTTTCAGCAAAAAATGCAGAGGCTAGTGAGAGTGAGCTGATTGGTCGGCGTACTACAGGTTCTTCGTCAAAGTCGGGGGAAGAGTTTGATTTATGAAGAAAGTTGGCATGTGGAGGAACAAGGGCTTCATTTTCTTTGATTGTTGAGTTGTCGTTTGCAGTGCTACCCGACCGCTTTCGTTGATCTACACCCGCTGAACCTCCGCGCGTCATTGTACTATGCAAGCTTGATGAAGATGTTTTACTACCGATTCCAGTTAGATTATTGACAGGTTTGCTAGTTCCTAGTTCGGGATTTCAGAAGTGGCACTACATATTAACGGCCATGAGCCGAATGTACCTCTTAGAATATCGCGAATTTCTTTCAAAAACTCAGCCAGTAAGACTAGAACAGCAGTCCTGACATCCATATTCGAATCGCTCACGTACGTGAAAAGGCCATCCAAAAACTCTGGCAAAAACGAAACAAGCTCCAAGAAGGGAATAGCATCCAGAGTGGTTATCCATTGAATAAGAAACATGCGAGTGAATGGATTCATGGTTTTGATGCGTTCGGCCAGAAGAGGAATAAAACGAGGAAAGTTGAAAGTCGTTGGATGAACATCAACAGGCAGAGGGACGGATCCCGGAGCCGCTGGAAATGCCGGTTCTGATGGTGGCAACTTTGATGAAGGAACGCCCGCATTTCCGCCACTCGAAGCCACGAATTCCGCGTGCTCACAGACAATATCTTTGATAAGCCGATCCAATAACTCTGCGCCATTCTTGACGGAGCCGTCCTGATCAGCCACGAGGCGAGACAGGGCGTCAAATATTTCGTTGAAGAACACGAGCAGATCCCGCCGCGCGACCTTCAAGATGGATGAATGAAAGAATGCACGGATCAATATCAGAATCAATATTAGAATCAGAAGCAGCGCATCAGAAGCAGAGAAACCTTTGCCACGTTGTACATGCTCTCGCACGCGTAGTACCTGACCCTGCAGTCCGGGTCCGAGAAGCACGCCAGGATGGGCGGAATGATTGTGTTGAGGTGGTCGCCGAGCGCGGCGCCGAGCGCAATGGCGACGGCGGCGAGCGCAATCAGGCCGCCGTTGCGCGCGTTCGGCAGCGGCGCGTACGCAAAGTCGAAGACGACGCAGCGGATCAGCGCGGCGACGCGCGGCGCGTTGCGCGCGGCGGCGGCGTCGCGGACGAGCCTGCGCGGCGTTTGTTAGGCGTTTGTTAGGCGTTTCCAAGGGCCGCCGGGCGAAGCAACACCCACTCACCGCTCGACTTCGAGCGCCGCGAGCTTGCGCTTGTCGTACAGCTTCTCCTGCAGCTGCCGCGAGAGCACGGGGCCAAGCACATCGGCCATTTCTGACTTTGTGTCTCTTTGTATCTCTTTGTATATATTCTGCTCTGTTTAATACTCTACACCACGCACCGCGCTAAACACCTTCGTGTCCGTCAGTGCTCCGTCAGGCCCGCGGTATTCCCGGCGCAGCGTTCCCTCGTAGTGGAACCCAAGCTTGGCCGCAACACGCGCACTGCCGGCATTGCGCACATCGCACATCAGCGCAATGCGGTCAAGCTGCATGTCGTCTTTAGCCAACGCTAAAAGCCGCTTGGCCGCTTCTGTCGCGAGTCCACGCCCCTCAAACTGCGGCACAACCCAGTACCCAAGCGAGCCATAGCGGTTGTCCCAATTCACATTGAATACTCCCACAAGCCCAACAATAGCTCCCGTTTCCTTGTCCAATGTCAGGTAGTTATACCGCGTTCCGTCGATCCAGTCTTTATGCGCCTTTGCTATTCGTGCCTTCTGATTCTCGATGGTATTTTCCTGAACAGTACTTGTGATCCACTTCCGAAGTGTCGGCAGGGCTGGCTCGATTGCTTCATGGAAGGCAAGGGCGTCGTCTTCCCGAAATGCCCGCAAAACTAGCCGTTCTGTTTCAATCTGTGTAGGCACGGCAATGGACAATGGTTTGACACTCATGAGAATTGAATGATTGATACATGATTCGAAATCAAAGAACATCAAAACTCTATTCCACGAACTTTAGAGAAAATCATTGTGTTTGATAACGTTCCGTCTGGTTCCAGCCAGTCTTTTCTCATAACTCCTTCCAGCGTGAACCCTGTTCTCCTGGCCACTGCTGCACTTCGCTGATTGCGATCATCGCACATCACCGCGATCCTATCCAACAACAACACATCCTTTCCCATCTGAAATAGACAATTCACTGCCTCCGAAGCGATTCCGCGTCCTTCCGCAGACGGCGTCACCCAAAAACCAATGTGACAGTATCGGCTCTTTAGCACCACACCATAGAGTCCCATCATTCCAACAATGTCTCCAGTCTCTTTTTCAATCGCCAGATAGCAGAAGCTTTTGCCTTGAAGCCAATCAGACTCATACTCTTGAATCCGTTGCAGGTTGAACTCCAATGTGTTTTCAGCCAACGTCCAAGGAATCCATTGCCGCAGGTGGTCAAGAGCCGGTTCTATAGCGGTTTGCACAAGAGGGGCGTCTGATTCTGTCATGGCACGAAGTATGAGGCGAGGTGTTTCCAGTTTGTGTGGTACAGTCATTCCGATTATTTTTGTTTTCTCGAAAAGTTTTTCTAGTTCCCACGCAACTTCACCAGTTCCCACACCCAAGCCGTCAGATACAAAAAGAAAGAAGGCAGGGTGGGCCATTTCCCTCCCCAAAGAGTTATCCATGACAGAAAAAGTACAAATCAGAAGAATCATGCTTTCCCCAAACGAAGTCAGAGAACGCAAAGCCCTCATCACCAAACGCACCTCCTTCCAGTTCACAAACTCTACACACACCATTGAAGCAAGCGCCATGAACTGGATCTTTGGCGACTTTCTTCTTGTCAAGCATCCAAGACTGAAAAAGGTTCTGTCCGTTGTCAAGGCGGCAAATGCTGCAATGTGTTTCATGAAGCTCTTGCCCAAACACGTTCATCTCACGGCTTCTCGTTTGGATTGGTTCTGCGACTTTACTGAAGAGGAACGGCTATCCAAGAATTTGATGCAAGAGCTTGCCAAAGATGTACGCAACGCCAAGGAGTTTTTGGAGGAAGTCTTTGGGAATCCTAACATTTGGAACAATATTGTCAAGTTCTGTGCAAGCATCGAAGATGTATTTGATTTGGTTGTTGCTACTGGGAAGGCTGTCAAGGCGTCGGACGAGGAGATTGAAACCCACAAAAAGCGACTTGATGGTATAAAAAAACCCACATTTCCTTTCTTGCTTAACCCTTATAAGCTACTTACACCCTCGTATTTTTTTTCAACAGAAGAAACTTTCAATGAATGGATCCTCTATGGTTACCGCAAGGCTTGGAACATCAAGAACCAAGGTCTCACAACACTCTCACCACCATCAAACCAAGAAATACTGTCCCTCCTCCATGAACCAATCTTTGCCCCCCTCCTTGAAAACCTCAAGAAACACCCAGCATACCTCAAGAACCCACGCCACTCATGGACAAACGTAATCTTTGAATACAACCAAAGCTCCCAGAAATCCACCGTCGGCCGCCGCTGCGACCTCCGCGACGCCCTCCAATCCCAAAACTTGAATCTCCGCAACGACAGCAAATTCTGTAATCAGTATATCGCTGGATCTACCGTCTGTGCGGAACTCAGTCAAGTCGTTGCCACGTGCAAGTTGACGGCTACGCTCTTTGCGTATGGGCATTCAACGTGGAGTCATTTTCGTCAGGAAAAGGAAGACAGGATGCTTGAATTGGTTCTTGATGGTGGAAAGGGTTGGGTTGAGGCTGTTAATGAGATTGTGTCTTCGCAAGCCTTTATCAACGAGTGCGTCAAGTGGTCTTCGTATGTGGTCAAGAAAAGAAGGGTTGCTGAGGGGGATAGAGTTGAACGCCGCCAACGCCCTTTGGTGGAATGAAGTGAAAAAAAAAGAAGAAAAGAAACGATCAGAAAAAAAGTTTTAATAAATGTTGTTTGTTGTGCACTCTTTTGCTCATAGTATGAATATACAATTCATCAGCTCAGATAGTCGCCTTTCTTTTCACAGCCCATTCAGGCAATCTCATGGCTGTAGGTGTATGTGAATAGAGTCCTAGTTTAATTGTGAGCATAAGTCATATAAAACGTTACAAAATCACACTGAGTTACACGTACAATTGCGATAAGAGCTCATACCAAATCGCCCATTCAGACTCGGCGAACCTTGCTGTCGAAGTCCTGCTCAGTCTGATCGAGCATAATTATTTCGTTCGACGCATCTGTCGCTATCAACATCGCTTTTCTTGTTGCCTTTAGGCCAAGAAAATTGCTGAATAAAAAAACTTCAGAAGCTTGAAACTTGTTTTAAATCGACCGACGAGAAATGAAAATACGCTTGAAGTTCCTTTAGTACGTATATATAGTATGGTGTTTATTTGAGTTCACCATCTTTTGGCCAAAGCAAGAAAACCATGTCTTTGCCAAAGTGAGCAGCAGTTATCCATTCAACAAGTACTTGCTTTTCCGCCCTTGTTGGGTTGAAGGATGTAACATCCACCGTAATAATTACCGGTCTATTCAATTGTCGTAACTTTCGACATTTCGCCTCAAGAAAAGCAGAAAGCGTCTATGTGAAAAAATGACAAGATTTCAGAAATTAAAATAGCGACGATGCAAAAGTCACCTTTGCAGTGACTGCCTTTGCCGTGATAGTAGTGACGACCTCTAGCCACAGAGGCAAGGTTCCGACACAGACGTGCAATAAAACTGACATTAATCCGGATTCAAAGTTTGACGTTGTTGAACTTTGTTCGACCTGAATCACGGAGCTCGTGTTATGCGTGTGAGATTTGCTCAAGAGGAACGACAACTTCAACCGCAAAGAATCCAACAAAGATTCTTCATGGCTCCCTTTCCCAGCGGAGTCCAAGACAGTGCGTAATGCAAGTAATTCGCTGCAAATTGAGGCACTCTTCCTCCCCAACGTGATATTAGGAGGATTGCCAAGCACACTCAACAACAACGTAGCCAGTGAACCAAGATCGTCAAACTGAGGTCCTGGCACACAATCTTCTTGGAAGCTCATCCAATAAATCTAGTATTTGCACACCGATATCTCTGAATGCCGGTGGGTATTGAACAATTTCTTGTTTCGAAAAATCTATGCTACGGCTATTTTCACTGTCCGTGACTTTAATACTGAAGGACGTATTCACAGTTAAATTTGTGTTTGTAGTCGATTGACATAGTAGTACTGTCGCTTCTGCCATTCCTTGATACTTCGTTTAACTGCCGCAGCAAATCCACTGAATTCGCTCTTGTTTGCAAGAATAGTATGACAATCCAATACACTGATGGGCCCAGAATCTAGATTTACAGCTTCTTGGTTATACAAGGAATAGTATTTTAGCATGATGCCCGTTATTTTGTCTCCTCTTGGTTGATACTCTTGGAGTAGCTGATTCACCTCTCGCCATCCTGCACCCTGACACTGTTTCAGTTTGTGATAGACGTTGATTAAACTTGGTGAATGCGTTGCGGTCCCAGTTTGTGACTGCTTTTATCGTTTTGTTTTGGGCACCTTGAAAGGAGAGAAGAAAAAAAAGGAGAAAAAAATTTTTAGTGAAAAAATTACCTCACACTCACAATACCTTTCCCAGCAGCCAGTAAGCGCTCTTTATCGTTTTGAGCCAAAGGATGCAATAAATTGATGTTTCCATTTCAAATGGGAATAGGATTGCTTTGAAAATTCGTCGGCAAATTCCGGAGAAACGGGCTGCAAGGACAATCACATTATCACACGCTTCCATAATACCAGTCAAGATCTCGGATATCGTTTGAAATAGTTCAGAGCATGGCGGAGCGTTTTTGAAGCTGAAAGTACTCAATATGCATTGTTTCCATGGGACCTGCATTTTTTTTTGTAAGACATCCGTGGAGCTTCTCACAAAACAAACAAGAAAAAATGGATGAAAAAAAATTACAAACCCGTTTCGAGAAGTTAATAATGTCATTTTTTGTCGATTGATTCACGTCGACTGGATCAACACTGAAAACTTCGTAGGCGGAGAAAGTGCTGTCCATCTTCACCAGCGAGTGGAGATATCGCTCACAAAAAAATGACGAGTCCCCTGGAGCAAAGTCTTCAAAACTGTACAAGTTATAGGTTTCTATAGTTGTGATATCCAGAATACTCGAGACTGAAGACAGTCCTATTTGAATAAATTCTTCTTCAAGTATAGCCGCGCGATCCCTTGTCAAGTAAAATAGAAGGCTTCTGAAAGCCGGAGTTGAAAGTACTTTAGTAAGGCATATGAGGGGATTAAAGGCATCATCTACTGCTTCGTCTGAGTCCTCAATTAAAAGCTCATCCACATGCCATGAAGGGGCCTTATTCAGTTCATAAATGGTAGAAGGTATATATTCAGTTGATTGGATGCCATTGTCAACCGGCTTTACGTAGAACTTCAGAACAGCAAACGGAGATAGCGCCCTCACATTACAAACAACTGAGTCTGTTTGAAAAAATGATTGCTTTTGGATATTTTCGGGCAGACTGCAGAACCATCGCATGGAGGATTCAAGGACATTTTTCAGTTGAGGAGAATCACAGCCCAATGCTTCCTCCAGCTTTGCTAAAACTAGTTTGGAGGCGACAGCGATTCGAACGGCTAAAATCGTATATCCTGTTTCGGATTCCTCCCACACTTCTTCTGGGGCTGAACTCCAAGACTCGGTTGGAGAGGAAGACCGTGTCCCGATTTCAACTGCAGGAGCAATCTCGGTGATGTTATCGGCCAGCCCATAGCCTGATTTAATGCACATTTCCTGAAAGCTTGCTGTGGCCGTATCAAGGTCGTGAGAATTTTTAGTTCCTGGAGGATGAATCATGTGTTAGTTTGACAGGAGGAGGTGGCATGGCCGCGATTTGTGGAACATAGCGAGGATTATAACCCGGCATAAGAATTCCAGGCGAATACGGAAAACAGAGGTCGATGATCCTGCTAGCAGCATGCATTGGATCATTTCCTTCAATGGACTTCCACAAAACGGTTCGGATCTCCTTTCGAGTCATAAACTTATTGCCATTGAGAGGAGAACGAGACATTGTGTTTGCTTTATACGAAGATAGAGTGTACATGAAACGTTCCATTGTGAATTCAAACATGCATTCCACAATGTCTGGAAACTGGTCTTGGTGCTTCACAAACTGCTCTCGAATGTGTCTCTGAATCTAAGATAGGTAACATGCCATTTTAAGATCGATTCTAGAGTTTTGAAAATACGAATGGGTACTTGGTCAAGCTCATAGTCTAAGCTGTGGGACATTTTTTTTGACAGTTATCCCACATGTACAGTAATAGACAGCAATCAATTCAATTCGCGGAAATCTGGATCTTATTACTTTGACTGATATATTTGACCACAAGATTGAGGATTATTTACTAAATATGATTATTTCGTGTCTTTTTTTCGTAAAGGAAAGCCCAGAATAATAAAAGCTGTACGCAAAACTGAACAATAACTGAATGTTTTGAACAGATTACTACATACTTGGCCGACACCAGGTTCTTATTTGTGTAGACCCGGGTCTCTCAAATGTCGGAAGTTGAAAAAGCTGAAATTGTCAGTTGCTATCAAAACAAAAACCAAAAAAACCAGGTCGCGCGTTTTCTGCAAAAACAAAAACGACTCTGAAAAACAACACAATGACCAACTTAGCTCTTCTCTCCCCTCGCCGCTCTCCTTGCTGCTTCAGTGAATGCACAGAGCTCCTCGTCAGTAGTTGCCCTGCCTCATCCTCGTCAGTAGTTGCCCCCGCTTCTTCCTCGTCCGCTCCTATCGCCACCGCTCGTAGCTCGTCCTCAGCTGTCGCGAACGACGTGAAGACCTCGTCGGTCGTCGCTACAACGTCCAGCGCCGCCGCTGTAACCTACGCTGCTAAAACCACCACCACTACCACTACCACCACCACCACTGCGGCCTATGTACCGGCATCTTCGACGAAAAACCTGTTGACAACTGCTGACGCAAAGACAAACGCGCAAATCTCTGCCGTTCTTATCGCGTCCGTCTTGTTCTTTGCTATGTGAGAGAGAGAGATAGAATATCCCCCAACCCCGATCTTCAGTGTACTTTGCTCGATACAACAAACTAGAAATAAAAAACAAAATTGAATACATCACATATATTCTACAGTTGCTTTGAGAATATGAATTCGCACCTTATCATGCGTTTAGGCTATCAGTTTATTTAACAAAATCCATTAAACATTCTTTCTTCGGAAGGTCAACGTCAAGTCTCCCCCGCCAGATTTCCAAATCAGATTCTTTAACCGTCCCGAGAGTCATTTTTGGATCAAGTGGCTGGCAGGAGAAAAAGCAAAAACATGTTTTTTGTTATCGACAATGGGATAAATTGAGAGAGAGCGATAACAAGAGCACGAACCTTATCTTGACAGCACAGCTCAAGATACTCCTCCGGTTTAATAAAATCTTTCCAATTCTCCAGCATCAAGGACCCATCTCCTTGAGAATCTGAACTAACAGACCCACCACCAGTTATGGACCTTTTCCTTCTCGCAAAGAGCGAACTCATCCCACTTTTTGAGGAGGCCGCGTCATTCAACACAACTGGAGGAGATGTTCCCGTTGAGGCGCCCTGTGGTGGTGACAGTCCTTGGGAAGTCGGTGGTGGCGCCAATGTCTCTACAGACCCAGGGTTCACTGTGCCATTCCAAAGCACAGGTTTCCGCTGCTCCTCTGACGTGGCATATTGTTCTTGAAGACCTTGTGATGCTGAAGGCTGGGAACGTTGTTTTTGTATCGCAGCTCGGATAAGTGATTGTGGGGGTACAATTTTGGCTTGTTCGGCCACATAGGCAAGTAATTTACGCAGCCGTATCATTCGATTCGACGATAGTCGATTTGCGTTATTTGGAAGTTCAGGAAGGTCAGGAGTATGGATGAGGTAGCATCATGAATGACATTTTCGGCACATCCTTCAACTTTTTCTATTAAACACGTTCGGAACGAAAAAAAAGTCAGGTTCGGAAACACAAATACTTCAACAAAAAAAAAACTTACATCTGCTATTGCATCGGATACCCATCGCGGCATGCATTCATGTAATCGCATAGTTTCTCGAACCCAACCCATCTGACCTACTGTACTTCGAAATTGATCCAAATAGCAAGCGGCTTCAGGAGACTCTTGAGTAGAAACCATAACAATAACATCTGCAGGAATCCTAATCACGGGCAATTCAGTCTGGGTTTGGCATATAGGGAATCGGCTGTGGTAGCTGTTAATCCGTTGCAAAACTTGTATATGCTTTTTTGGTGTTGTTCTTACCTTTCTGATGATTTGCTGAACATGAGATAAGGCACTCTCAACTTGAATAACAGAATCCGGCCGTTGGATCGCGCCCAATGGCCTTGGTCGTAGCCTGACTGGCGGTACGTCCTCAACACTACGCTGATGCTCTCCCCCCAAACCACCTCCAATAGCATTGATACTTTCGTTTCTCGGAGGTGGCGAACGATTTTCGTTCTCCTCTCCACCGGTTTCTGTTGTTGTTCCACTAAACATTGCTCTTGTATTTGCCGGCAGAGACTCCACTCTCGCCTTTCTACCAGTAGTCGGAGATGCATTGGGACTTTTTGGCGAATACTCGCTGCTAGGCGACGGCTGAATTGGCTTTTGCTGCAAAGCCAGTTCTTGCAGCGGCGGTTGTTGCTGGTTGATTTGGATCCAAGAAGGCCAACTCTGGTGGTCCATAATACACACTTTGTCCAAACAAATAGTGTGATGTTGCGTCTGCGGGAGACTCCAAATTCGTATAATTGAGGGCACCAAAGTAATGATCGTGGTACATCACTGCTGCTGGTGGAATCTGCTGCTTATTCACGTGGGTGTAGCATACAAACAGGTATGATAGCACCCATTTTCCAATATTGACTGCAAAAATAATCGTCGGTTCTCAGAGTCTTTAAGTGAAGTATCACGAAAAAAAAAACCAAACGAACCTCTTTGATCCTCTGATGGAGGAGTTTCGCCCACACTTTCATAGTAACATTCAGCTTCGTAAAACTTGGATTCATCCAAGTGAATTGTCAGATACTGTGTGAAGCCACAATTTAATATCATATTAAAAAGCATGTGTTGTACAAACCCCGTTCTTGGTATCAATCGTACACCAATGCGCAATCCATTCAAATGTGTTTGCTTGATCGCAAGCGTCTTTAAATTCAACACCTTTCGGAAAATCCTTCATCTTGATGCACTTCACAATATCCCACAAACTAATTCTCCATCGGTGCTTTCAGTAACTACATGAATTCGATTATTCATCAGCGTGAACTTGGAAATCCCAGATGCACCAGCAATCACATGGTCCGGTTTTAGCCACACCGGTTCGACGGGAGCATCTTCTTCATCACTATCTAGATCTCCGTCGTTTTGAAGGTCTGTAAACGACGAACTAAATAGGGGCTACGCTGAATTTAGACGCATTGTTCAGAGAATAGGCATCTTTGGAAATCAGAGAGGTGCTTCGTGAGAGAGAATCACTAGCCAAACCGCCCGCTTTTCCTTCGTCATTAATGGTACCCGTCTCCTTTTTGGCGTTGTTAAGGTTGCGACCTCCACCTAGAACGGCCCTTTGCTGTTGAATGATAGGATGCCGCTGGGATATAGACGTGATCGCTCTCTTCGGGTATAGCTGTCCGATTAGAGACGACAATGGCTTGTCGGAAAGGAATATCTCTCTGTGCGGAATTGATGCGTCAGCTCATTGATGCGTCAGCTCATGAAAATATAACTGGCTCCTCACCCAGCGATTTATATTCGACTTATTTGTCGCAGTCCAGACAAACATATCATCAACAGCCACGAGCTATCAATAATAACCAAATCAGGTAAATCAAATGCAATTCCTGTAAAATGCAATGCCTGTAAAAAACTTGACCAAACCTTGTGGACAGGGCCATCTTCTTTGCAAATAGCAACACAATCGACCAATTCATCTTCCATTCTACCCTTCTTTGGATCGCCTCCAATTCTTCGCCGGGACATTTTTGTCACAAGACCGTCTACAAAATGACTTGAGTTGTCGCCGAGAACATTCGGAATTTATTACCTCTTCCACCAGCCCAAAATGTATCCAAATCAGGATGATTTGAATATAGACAGTACACTGAGTCTTCATAATGGGTGTAAGTGACCATGCATCGTTGCGGATGGGCAAGAGACCACAGTTTAATTGTAGAATCGCTCGATGCAGAAACAACCTTACACATAATTCAGCCATGACCCGAACCCGAAGAAGAAAGAAAAGCAACTGCTCACCCATTTTCCGTCATCGCTCACCAAAAGTCCCCGAATGTTGTCCCGATGACCAGTCAATCCAATTGCCTGTTTTCCAGAACGAGGATCCCAGACTCGAACAACTTTATCCGGAGACCCGCTCACGATAGTTGTACCCGCTGGGTTGCAAGCCAGTGCGTAAATTGAAGCTTTTGGAGACTTGTCATGGCAAAAGACTATGTCCAGGGCATCAAATAAACACGACGGCAAGAGGAAACATGGGAGGTACCTGAGCTGCTAACAGAAAATCCCACAATCTCGCGTTCTCTGCCTTCAAGTGTATCCCATACCATAACTCGCCGATCCAACCCTCCACTAGCAACCCAACCGCCAGAGCTACTATACGCCAGACATTTGACGTGATCAGTATGATATCCGAGGCGCATGTACATATTATTCTGAGTTGTGGACCATAGATAGACAAGCCGATCGTTGCTACATGTCACGACTAGAAAGAACAACGCAAAAAAGGGACACTTTCAGGTTTCGAGATACTTTTCAAGAGAGTGATAAATAACGAATACAGTACTGCTTTGATTTCTGTTGCAAAGGATAATATCGTTGACCCAATCGCTGTGCGCTTGAAACGAGCGGGAATGCACCGTTGGCTGAACTTTACTCTGACGCACGATAGATTTAATTTGCATTTATAGTGATCCTTTTTTTTTGATTCCGAGGTTGATAGTTACCGACCAGGATCCGCGTGCGAGCCCTGTTGATGCATCGTCGAAGAAAGAAACGCTGCGCGACTTCTTTCCTGACTGATATATTTGTTGCTGCTGCAGTTGCAGTTGCTGATCGAGCTGCTGTTGTTGATGCTGTTGTTGTTGTTGTTGTTGCTGAACCTGCTGGTGTTCCGACAGCGCCGCGTAGTTCAGCTGCGACGCGCCGCGCGGCGGAATCGAAATGTGGTCTGAGACGGCGCTGAACTTTCTCTGCGGCTTTGCGGGCGGCGCCGTTGTTTGTGTTTGCGTTTGTGTTTGCGACTGGCAGCGCGGGTCAGCAACAGCAAACACACAGCAAACTCAACACGCAAAAAGACGCACTTCGTGGCTGTCGAGCTCGTCGCGAAGACCCGCAAAGTCAATGTTGAGGTCCCAGGCGTTGACCGCCGCATCGCGCCCGCCCGAGTAGAGCACCGACGAGCTGCCGTGCACAAAGTCGATTGCAAGCGCATTCACCCCGCTGACGTGCTGCGATCCGGTGCCTGGGTGCAACGCGTACGACACTCGCGTTTTCGACATGGTACTGTATTTGAGATTAAAATATATTTAAATCAGTTTACAAAGATCGTAGCGTCACTCTCCATTTTGGCTTTCTTCAAACGCGCTTTTGCGAGTTCCAATTCCTTCCCGCTCTGCCACCAAAGAGCCACTTTCATGCAAAACAAGACCAAGAACACCATAGTGGCACAGATCCCGCTTGCCATCCCCAGTACAACCAAAGCAAGACTGCTACCCACTCCACCAAACACTAGATCAGTGATATTGTAAGCGATCGAACATGCTAGCAGGAGGAGACAAAGTGTGCTGGCTAAACATCCATAACGGCTAATGATCAGAAATCTCGGATCAATAGGACTATCGTCATCCACTTGAGTGTGAGTCAAGTATTTTATGAAGCAGAATAGAAATATAGAATCAAGGAATATGAATGTGGCCGCTGCTGTTATTTGTGATCCCGTGAGAAGCCGAAGAAACAAGTTGGAGTTGGAGTCAGAAGAGAAGAACAAATGTGCCATGCTGAAAATTGCAGGAAGCGCGATAACGAAAGGAGATGTGGCGAAAAATATGCGTAATATTCGGAAAGTTTTCGGAAAGATTGTTTGAATCTGCTTTTCTGCCCGTATCCTACATCAGAAGCCTTCAGCCAAGAAAGGAAAGAAAGAAAGAAAGAATAATCTTACCAGCTAAAAGACAAATAACTGATTGCCCAGACAGTTTCCAAGACGTTTGCACCGAATCTGAGCTTTCTGTTCATCATGTCATCAAACTCTGCGCGGCAGGCAAATCCCTCCAACAGATTATAACCGATACTCGATGCGATTCCAATAAAAGAAAGAATATTAAATGGAGTTGCGACTGATATCCACGCGTTTGACTTTGGTGCGGAGACTTCATAGAAACCAACAAACACGACAAACACCAAAAGTAGAAGAGTTGATAGACCCGCCAGAGTAAACAGGATTTCCATTTTCAGTTCCATAAAGTATATTCGAGATAAAAGAGCTTCAATGAACGTTTTGTTGCCATCATCATTGGGGAGGGCATCAAGAGAACTCAAGATTTGTTTTTTGTCAGCTAAAAGCCAACGTGTACTACTGAATATTGATCTAGCAATACTGTTCCGGATGGTTTCATTTTGTATCGTGTAGTAATCCGAAAGTCTCTCCGATGATAGTGTGTTAATGTCCGCCATCAGAAATTGTCAGAATATTTCGAAACATATGATGAATTATTATATTGCCATTTAATATCAACTCAAAATACCTACAATAGAGTAGTTCCATGCTCAAATACCGTACTTAGGCACAACTTTTCCGCCCTTCTTACCCTCAGGGCATTCGCCAGATCGAAGTCAATGAAATCAATATACCTCAAAAGCTCAAAATCCTCATCGATCGTAGTTGGATATTCACCTAGTCTCCTTTTTATGGCATCCAACAGCTCCTTCAGCCGTGTTAAATCGACTTTCCCATTGCTCCCAACACATTGTTTTACACTGTATTCAACCATCCCAACCTGAAAGTCACAAACCTCACCACCAGTCATCATTTCCACCACGCACGATTCATTTGAATCATTTTCAGGAACCGTGAAACCATAATATTTCAACAAATCTGCACTCGACTTTTCTCCATAACTGATATCAAGCCACTCGCCTGCATTAATATCCTGAGCAGCAACCATCTCAACCCTACGCGTTTCTTTACTGTAATCAACTTCAGCTTTCGGATTTGCTGCATGATTTACAAGGTCCAACACTGGAACCATTGCTGTCCCTTGCTTCCCGTCACCGAGCTCAATGTCCCATACACGGGAACCAAACATTTGCCACGCCCATGTGAAATCTGCAAGGGTAGTAGTTGGCGGGAGGTGTGGCTCTACAATCTTGAACGAGGCACTAATGGCTTCTCGTTGTTTGGTAATCTCAGAGAGCAGATGCGTTCCATTGAGAAGAAGATTGAGTTTATCCACAGGCCATGAGAGAGGAGTCGCAATTTTTGTGGGAAGAAATTCCCAAAGTGGGGTATATTGGGAGTTGTTGCGGTTAACAATAAGGAACACGGCGAGGCGGGTTTCCCACGAAAGATTTGCAAGTGGAAGGGACTCGTTCAGTTTAGATAAGGATGAATGCTCTTGAACCATGTGCTCGCTGATTGTCTGCAAAGGGGGAAGGGAGGTCAGCGCAAAGTACAACAAATAATTAAAACAGTTTATACCAGATTCTCCGGCATTGAAATCAAAACATCGCCTTTTTTGAAATTCCGAGTGGCGCGAACGTTGCGGTTATTTGGTTGTAATTCAACAACTTCAATCCCATGATTGACTACTCCATTCATCTCAAGCCAGCTCACAAATGCCTCGGTTTTGTTGGACAAAGATTGAGCTTTCTCGGCATGGATTGAAAGAGGTTTGTTCTCCACAGCTGTCTTTTCATTCCCGCCTTCAATCTTCTTGAAAAGGCCTTGCAATATGATTCTCAACCGCTCTCAAACAAATCTTCTCTCCTCTTCTCACGCGTATCGCATTGACAACATCGAAACTTCCAGCACTGGAATTCTTGCTGATCTCGGCCTCCAACAACACATCGTCTTCTTCAATGGTACTCGGATACTTTAATCTCTTTTCAATCGCAGCGTTTTGAATCTTGGCCCAAATAACAGGATCTTCGCCGCGATGATCGTGAGATGGATTCATTCCATCCTGATTGCTCTTATTGCTGCCTAAATTGCAATCGGTTATGGATTTTGCAAGTTCTTGAACGTAGAAATCGCATTCTGCACTGCGGTATTGATACTCTTCGCTTTCAGAAGTCAAATTAGAAGCTATTGAAAGGCTGCAATATTCATTCGCATCATTGTCTGGAATTGTGAACCTAAAAAATAAAACAGGATTGCTTGAGCAACAAGGAGACTTTCCCTCGAATGTTAGACATAATATCCTCACCCATAGTACTTCAGGAATTCGTAGCTGGATTTATCCCCATATGATATGTCAATGTAATCCCCTGCTTTTATATCCTTGGCAGCTGTCATGACAACGCTTCCTCTGGTGCGATCGTAATCAACTTCACCTCGCGGTTTGGGGTTGTGATTTACCATGTCCAGCATGGGACTCATCACGCATTGATCCACACCACTTTCCAACTCAAGTCCCCAGACACGAGACTGCACAACAAGCCAACCCCATTGAAATTCCTCAAACGTGATTTTCAAATGTTCTGGTAGATGTGGTTGAAACTTATCCCATGTATTCTATTACATACCGTTAAATAAGATGCATTAGCTCATATTCAAAGAGAGGACATAATTCAATAACAGCAATAATACCTTGATATGATCTCTTTGAATATTTACATCTCTTAGAAGGTCGGTTCCTTGTACAAGCTGCAACAGCGAATCACTCCAAAACAACGGAGTCCCAACAAACTTTGGCAGAAACTGAATAAATGGAGCATATTCCGGATCGTTTCTGTGCTTCAAAAGAAATGTACCCATCAGAGCTTCCCATGGGCTGTTTGGTAGTTTTTCGGAAATGAAATGGATGAGCGGATCTTTCTGGATGCTTTCCTCGTTCACAGTCTGTTTTTTTCGATACAACAAATACAAGTTTATAAGCTTTTCAAAGATGAATTGTATGAGCCGCAGTAAATAATACCCTTTCAATCGGCATTTCCATTATAATATCGCCAGCTTTGAATGATTGTGTTGCAATGACATTTCGGTTGTGTGGGCCAAGTTCCACAATTCTCATGCCGTTACTTTTAAATCCGATCCGAGCAAGCCAGTGGATAAAATCCGTAGTTGTGTTGGACTGTTTCATATACGTTAAGTTCAAAGTAGGCATCACAAAATGTAAGCTTGAAACCTACCTTAGTCTCGACAGGAGTATTAGATGCAGCTGAGGTTGGGGTATTTGCAGTTGTGGTCAACTGGCCATCATGTAAAGGAGAAGCCTTGATGGAGTCCTTGCCCTTGGTTTCAGGTGATGCCACAACTTGAACAGCGGATTCGCGATACAGAAACTTGAGACAAAGTAAACTTGCTACAGTGGCGCATATAACACAAAGTACGAAGGAGGTGAATCGGGCGGGAACTCGCATTGGCTTTGAGATGCTAATTTTACTGCCAGTGGAATGAATGATTCTGTGAAACTGTTTGAAAATGAACTTATCATCGTTAAAAGTCATTATGAATTTTGGCACCTCCCCACTTTATTTAAGCTTGACATTTTAATCATTGGTGCTTCTGGCTGAATTCCTTCATGAACTGGACCAAAGCTTGAACACCGTCGAGTGGCATTGCAGTTGTAGATCGACGCTCGGACACCACCCACACTACGATGCCCAGCCAATTGAACCATTCCCCTCTTTTCAGCTTCGGCCAAAAACAGCTTTTCAGCAGCAGCATCTCCTCCTTTGACCAAGAATGGGACATTCATTCTCGATCTGTATTCCTTCTTGACAGGGCAAGTATAAAAGCCATTGCTGTTATCAATAGCATCATACAGGGCCGCCGCTTTGGCACTGTTGATAGCAGCCATTTGAGCAAGACCACCAATGTCCTGTTCAAGCCACTTGAAAATAAGGCCGCACACATATATGGGGTATGTTGGAGGAGTATTGTGCATGGATTGAGAAGTCGAGTAAGTAGTTGTAGTCGAGCAAGTTAGGGATTGGGTTTGAAGTCTTGTAAGTCGCAGTCAAGCAGGTCCTCACGAATGATGGTCACATGTCACTCCAGCTGAACAAACATGATAAGACTCACTGCATCACTCTAAAATACATTAAAGCAAAGATTCTCACATGGACCCATGTTTTTCTGAGCACCTGCGAAAATGACTCCATATTTCGGAGACATCAATTGGACCAGACAAGATATTTGAAGACATATCGCAAACGATAGGTACACTCTTATCAATCTTGTCAAAGGGGAACTTGTTACCAAGCTCAACACCATGAACAGTCTCATTATCTACCGAAAACAGCATGTGATCAGATATCGACTCTACAGACTTTTCCATCTCGAACATACCACAGTAAAACACATACGCCTGTTTTTCTGAAAACTTCCACTGGTTGACTTCTGGCACATCTCCGTTGTGCTTCGTCGCCTTTGTGGAAACAACCAAATTGACACGATCTTTGCCCAACAAGCTCACGGCTTCCTCGTATCCCTTCTGTGACCAAGCTCCAGTTACAACGTAGTCCAATTTCTTGCTTTCATCTTTTCCGCACAGATTCAAGGCAACCATAGAGAATTGCAGTGTAGCTCCTCCTTGGATAAACAACACCTTAATTTGCGGCACATTAGCAGATTCACGGATGCAAGAATAAAGCGCACCTTGTAGTTATCCGGAATCGCAAGTAAGCGGCGGTAAGCATCTTCGGTTTCTTGCAACACCTTCTCAAAGACAGCGCTGCGATGGGAGAGCTCCATCAGCGAGTGGCCCTGCGAGAAGGAAGTCATCTCTTTGGCTGCAGTCTCGAGAACTGGTAGAGGCATTAAGCCTGGACCTGCAGAGAAGTTGAGGATACGCTGTCCATTGCTGTCAAACCGCGAGTTGGAAGTCATGGCGTTTTTTTTTTTTTTTTGTTTTTTTTTGGAAATCGTCCCTTATCTCTTGTCTTTTTTGTGAATCACTCGAATGTATTGCAGCAACATGATTCTTTGATATTTTGAGTTACTTTGCGATGAGACTGGCTCCTATCATTCTCATGAAGGAATTGCAACAATGAGAACAGAAAATTTGTCCATTGTTATTGAATCATTGGACCTGTCAAGCTTGTTTGCTCACTTCGGATACAATTCAACAATTAGTGATGTGTTATCCCAGCCGGCTTGGTTTGTGATGCAAACAACAGCCGTTCAAGCCGAAATCATTGACTACGCGTGTTTGCAAGGAGGTGCTTCTGGAAACGTCGACCAAATATTTGACTTTTTGAAATCCGACTCGAGCCTTCCTGGCATAACTTTGGAACGTATGAAAATTTGTTCACAGGCATATGCCTTGAGTGTAAACCCTGCGAACCTTGCCGCCATGAATTGGTTTCTCGGCCAAAATGCAACTATTCAGTCATTTGCCGTACGAAAGATTTGCGCCGATTGGGAAAGCATTTACCCAGAAGCAGTGGTGCAATCATATTCAAGAATCGTTGTAAAATCAAAAATCACTCTACCATTTGATGTCATCCAAGAAATGGACAAATGCCCTCCTTTAAGTGGTTACAAATTTACACTGCGATGTCACTATCATTACTATGTTGCGCTATGCGCCTTTGCATTTGGCTTGCTGGCTGGATTCGTTGTATTTACCCTATACTATGTAATCCCCTTCGATAAATGGAGTGTAAAACTATTATGTAGCCCATTCAACACTGCATTTTCAATCGCGCTTGTCGCACTGATTGTAATTGACTTGATGTATATAACTTACATCGAGGCACTCAATTCAAACATATACACAAACAACGGTCGTTTCTGGTACACAGATGCGGCTACTGGAAATTCAATCACGATTGTCACTCAACTTTTTCAAACAGTGTGGGGAATGTCATACCTCTACTTCAGTTACAAAAGAAGCGAGAATCAACTTCGAACAGTATTCTACAAATCGCATAAATTGATTCGTTATGCGTTTTTAGTATCTGTTCTTCCTATTGCAAGCCCTTTACCCCTCGCCATACTCAACGCTATTCAACCTAGAAGTGGGTTCACAAACTTCAATTCGAACTTCCAAGCGTTGAGCAGTTTCACGTTGGTGCTATTGGATGCGCTGTTTTTGTACACGTTTGTGGAATATCTGCGGCGGACTTACCGCGATACAAGTGTCGTGAAAGCTGCTGCCGAAGCTGCTGTCGCTGGCGGAAGCCAGAGTATTCATTTAGGATCAACTGACAGTATCGTATCGAATATTGATCCAAAGTTTCTTCTTATTTGTGGGTATGGAGCTGCATCCGTTTCTTGCTGTCTTGCTTCCAGCGCGGTTTCGTTATGGTTGGCAGTCGTCAATGGATCTATGGAGGATCGATATCAGGAAGTTTTGATTTGGATAGGATTCAGCATTGGTTTGCAGCATTTGGTATTAGTATTCATGATGTGCCTGAAAGTTGGTTTATTCTGGAGGGCAACAAGGACTTTTTCAAAAGCCCCAGTGATGCGAGCCGCCGCTGCTCGCGGCAAAGTAGACGACGAGAATGAGAATCATCAAAGCAAACCAACGAATACAGTTTTGGAAAATATTCGCAACGGCGATAGCTATGATCACGGGAATACTCAAGGGCGCACGACAGCTCTCTCAAAACCTGATTCACTTGATAAAAACAGTAGCATAGTTCAGTATAAAAGCGGTAGTCGAAGTCAAACATTTGCAGAGCATCGAATGACATGGGTAGCCGGCTCGATGGATTTTGATGGGTATTGGTTGTATGTGGCCAATTATGTGAACGAGGAGGCATGAATGATGATTTTGGTCCAAACTATAAACATTATCTCTCACTTATTGTGAACAATTGTTTTTGTGGCTTGACACCCACCAATCAAATTCAACAGAATACTTTATGTCACGCGTTCTATTCGACACATTAGAGCCCTTTGGATATGATCCACTTGCGTCCGGATCCGTGGGTCTTTGGTTTGCTGCGCAAGCGCCTCTCGTAGAAATGCAAATTGTAAACACTGTCTGTGAGCGATACTCCTATTTTGACATTGATCCAATCTTTCGAGCCTTGAGTTCTGGAAATTCCTTGAATCGAAACATCATTAATCAAATGCACATATGCTCTCAGTCTTCATATCTAAGCTTCTTTCCTGGAGATATACAGGCTCTCACGTGGTGAGTTGACACTAATAAGGTTGCCATGACATTCTCTTATCTCCTCATCACATTTAGGCTCGTCGCACAAGACCTCTCAACTCAAACCGTTGCATTAAATCGAGTTTGTACTGATTGGAAGCAATGGACGCCTTCAATTATGCGATCATATAGTGTAATGGCAACTTCATCTCTAACACCCTTCACTGCCGAAATATTCGCCATAATGGACCAGTGCCCTCCTATTCACGAATATAAAGCTACAATGAGAGGGGGCTATTACTTGTACTTGTGTTTAACTGGGCTGATTATCATCTTGCTTGGGGTCTACTCCGTGTTTGTGATTTATGCCACGGTCCCTGAATCGGATTGGAGTCTAAAAGCGTTCTTGACTCCATTCAATATATCATTTTGTCTGGGATTCGTGTCCCTAATCATCGTTGACATCACTTACGCCTGTTACACATACCAATCGTTGACGAATGTTTACTCTGAGCATGATGTATCGACGCAGCTGTGGTTTTCTTTAGACTCGAACTTGAATTTGATGTATACAATTATTCTGACTTGTAACGCAGTGTGGGCAATCTCATATTTGTACTTTTCCTGGCGACGATCGGAGCTCCAAGTCCGTCGATTGTTTCCTCGCTACTTCTCTGTAGCGGTGTATTCATTTTTGGCCTCGCCATTGCTGATTCTGTCTCCTGTTCCATTGGCCATTATGCATATTTTGTATCCCTTGAGTGGATTCACAAATTTTTCATACACCTTCCAAGGCGTAAGTGCATGTACGCTGATGCTGCTCGATGGTTTCTTTTTGTTTTGTTTTATGCGCTTTCTTGTGGCAACCAAGATGTGAGTGAAACCAGAAAAGCTAACGCAAGTCTCTAATCGCGTTTTTTAACATCAGAGATCAACATTCTCCAATCGATGCAAAATTTTTGATTATTTCTAGATATGGTCTTGCTGCCACTGTTCTTTGCATGATTATAGGAGGGATATCCGTTTACTTGATAACTGCCAGTGCTGGCTTATCTTATTCAGCAATGGCATTATACACAGCCATGACCACAATCTTGATGGTAAATCCTACTATTTTTGCGAGATATTTTATGATAACTCTGGCTTCGCAGCACTTCGTAATGTTGACAATGGTTCTTTTAAAAGTTGGACTGTATCGACAAGCTCAATATGATATCTCCCAGCATTCGGAAAGAATTAAAACCATCCAAAAGATGAATGAAAGCACCCAGAGTGGAACGGCAGCAAGGAGTGCCAAAGCATTGCTAGCCGTTCCATCAAAGGAAAAGGATTGGAATCAATTCGGAGATCTTGGTAAAGCAGGAAGCTCGAGAGAATATTCTTTAAGTATGGGGGATGCCTATTCGAATATTTCTGCAATTAGTACTGCCAGTACGGACTTATCAAGGACCAGTCCTGAGCCCCGATGTGATGATAACTGGGCAGTAATATCGTTTTATGTAAATGAATAAAAATAAGTAACCAATCAAATTCTACTGAGCGAAGTATTCTGGAAAGCAGAAAATGTCGTACGCCACAGCCTTATCCCAGTATGGCTATAACTCAACGGATACCCAATCCGCTCCTATTTGGTTCAGTGCCCAGAGCGTACTTGTACAAGCTTCTGTCATCAACACAGTTTGCAGTGCAACCGAATACCAGAGCATTAGCGAGTTCTTCGAAAGCTTGAATGCCAACATAAACGTTGGCAGTTATATCCGTGATCTTATGTCTCTTTGTACAAACGCCGCCATGCTCAGTGCGGTTTCGAGCAGTCCCGCGAGTCGGCGATGGTTCTACTTCGCAGAATTCGACCACTCAACAATATGCAATCAAGAAAATTTGCTCAGACTGGAGCGTTGCATGGCCTTCGAACGTAATGCGGACCTGTATGTACACTAGATTTCAAAACCCTTGAACATTGTTTCACAATTTTCTTCAGATGCACTTCTAGCGATTCGGGCGCCGTCACCCCTCGAGCAAAGTGTTTTCGATGTCATGAACAAGTGTCCTGTTATCGATGGATATTT
Organism: Obelidium mucronatum; assembly: GCA_025765595.1. Lineage (NCBI taxonomy): Eukaryota > Fungi > Chytridiomycota > Chytridiomycetes > Chytridiales > Chytriomycetaceae > Obelidium > Obelidium mucronatum. The sequence continues at coordinate 176,787 of JAIVFH010000048.1, read as the reverse complement.
GACAGTGCTCAAAATTGAGTACTATCTCTATATTCTCTGGCTCTCATTGCCGTAATTCTCTTTGGTATATTTCTGTGCTTTGTTTTGGTATTTGTCGAGCCAGGGAACAAATGGAATCGCCGAACTGTCCTTTCGCCTTTCAACGTTGCCTTCGCCATTGCTTTGATATCACTTATTTATCGCCGACTGTATCATTCATAATGAATATGCAGCAAGCAATTGCAGACATGTATTCGGTGTATGGAATGAATGGAGAAGTGTGGTCGACTACCAACGTGAAGAGAAATATTCTGTTTGCCTGCTCCCAAGTATTTCAATCGATATGGGCGATCGCATATCTATTTTTCTCATGGTTAGTAAATATTTGCCTTGCATTATTGCTTTGGTAAATTTCCCAATTACAGGAAACGATCCGAAACCCAGCTGAAAGAGATCTATCCAAAGTCATTCCGAATCATTCTCATAATTTTTGCCTTATCACCATTTATTGTTCCTGAGTCCTGTTCCATTGACGATTCTGCAAATATTGCGACCGACTGCTGGTTATTCGGATTTCAATTTTTGGTTTCAAATGGCAAGCTCTGCGACCCTCATTGTTTTGGATATCATCTTTGTTTCCAGTTTTACTAGATATATATTGCGGACTCAGTTGAGCATTTCGGTTGAGCCGTTGTTTTTGATAGTAAGCCAGTTTGGAATCGCCACAGCATTGCCATGCATTGGGATCGGGGTATTATCAATCAACCTCATCACAACAGCAATTACTTCGGATTATTCTATACTCGCTCTCTACTTGAGTATTATCAGCGCCTTGTGAGTGTTTATAATTTTAATATACAGTTATTGAACGCATTTCACACCACAGAATGCATTTCGTTATGCTGATGATGGTAAATTTTATGTGGGTATCTTCGCCATTATTTTTAGTAATTAAACGCTCAGCTATTGTTAAAAATTGCATTGTACCGGCAAGCTATGTGGGAATACAATCGCGCTTCAAACGATCAGCAGCAATATCCCAGCGGTCGACACACAATGTTTGAGTCAAATCCGAAAGAAAAGCTGGATTCTTATGAAGAAGAGCGATATAGTTTTGTTTCTCGCTATGTTCATTGTTGAAAAAATTGGCGATATCTTTATTATTATTGGACTTTTTTTTCAAAAAATGCTCACCAAACGGTGGTCCAGCACTATGAGCAACAAGTACGTGCTGGCCATGTTTCCATATCCCAGTGGATCTTTGCATATGGGCCACTTGCGGGTGTACGCGATTGCCGATGTGCTTGCCAGATTCGAGCGAATGAGGTCTCCCACAGCGACAGGTGCCGATGGACGCAGATTATCTACTCTCCCCCTCTATTTTCCTTACCTCCGTTCTTTCTTCTTCTTCTTGTAATAGTCGTCTTTCCAATTGGCTTTGACTCTTTTGGACTTCCAGCTGAAAATGCAGCAATCGATCGTGGAATTCCGCCCAACGAATGGACTGTCAAAAACATTCATGCCATGGAAAATCAGCTCAAAATGATGGATACTTCTTTCGATTGGAACCGTGTATGTGGTCAGATGCACGGCAGACGAATGATGGTCTAAAAATTATCTATTCCATCAGCAAGTTTCAACTTGTGAGCCAGAATATTACAAATGGACGCAATATCTATTCTTGAAGCTCTATGAACACGGGTTGGTTTATCGAAAAGAAGCTGTCGTTAATTGGGATCCTGTTGATCAGACTGTTTTGGCGAACGAACAGGTAAGAAATCTGATTTCTTTATTATGCACCTCTAATACTGTTCGTTGCTTGCAATCAAGGTGGATTTAGAAGGACGTGCCGAACGCTCAGGTGCATTAGTGGAGAAAAAGAAGTTGGAACAGTGGTTCTTCAAGATAACCGCGTACCAAGAGGTACATTCTTGCGACATTGTGGGAAGATACTTTTTGTTACTGATAAATCGTGTAAAGGAGCTGCTCAATGATTTGGAACAACTCGATTGGCCGGCACGAGTAAAACGGCTTCAGGCAAACTGGATTGGCAAAACAGAAGGATATGAAGCCACATGTGAAATAATCGGACACGAAAATGAGGTATTTATTTGATGCCTGTTGTTTTGCGTTGGGTTTAAGTTTTGAAATCGAAGGGAATCAATGTATTTTTCACAGACAAGAATATGGGGACAGCAAGCGATTTCATTGCATTGGCTCATGATCATCCCATCATATCTTCAACGTAAGAAAGCCATCGCAAATGAAATTCATTGCAATTAAATCTGCTAAGTTTAGCGATATAATACCCTGCAAATATTTGCCCAAAGTACGAGCAACTGCGTTGGAGATTCAAAATTCGAGTGATTCAAATTCCAAAAAAACTCTCCTGGGTATGTTGAATCAGGATTAAAAACTATAGCATTGCTGACATGTTTTTCCTCAGGTTGTTTTACTGGGTTAACTTGCGTCAACCCTGTTACTTCAGAGTCTTTGCCAGTCTACTTGTGTGGAAATATGCCCATTGGCTTCGGTTCTGGAGCAACATTTGGATCTTGTGGAGCTAATTTGCATTTATCTCAATTTGCCGAACATCATGGAATTCCAGCTCTCGTAAGATCTGATACCCAAAAATCGATGGAAGTATCCGACATGTATGATAAAAAAACTCATGTACGTCATTAGCGTTCCTTGCATTTGTTCGGTTGTCATTAATGTTTATCATCAGTTCAAACTACGTGATTGGTTGGTATCTCGCCAGAGATATTGGGGAACACCTGTGCCAATTATACATTGCTCTAATTGTGGGGTGAGTTTGTCAAAAAAAAAACCGCATAATCTCCTGTTTTATGTCGCTCATCTCGTTCTTTTTTTTCCATCAGCCGGTCCCAGTACCAGCATCTGATTTACCTGTAAAATTACCACTTCTCAAAGGAATTTCTGGACGCGATGGTTCCCCTCTTGCCGCCGATGAGGAATGGAGTAAATGCACTTGCCCAAAGTAGGATTTGATTTGAAATCAGGCAGGCACAAGGAAAATAACTCAAACTTCTCAGATGTAAAAATCCTAATGCGAAGCGGGATCCTGACACAATGGATACCTTTGTTGACAGCGCCTGGTACTGGCTCAGGCACCTGGATGCCAAAAACGATAAATTGTAAGGCTCATATACTCTGGTGGTTGTTTTGCAAAGTTGCTCAATTAACGCGGAACTTACCAAAAAAAAAAACAAGAATTTGCGATCCGGCTTTGCCAGCAAAGCATCTCCCTGTGACCACCTACATTGGCGGAATCGAACACGCGATTCTGCATTTACTCTACGCCCGATTCATCGGAAAGTTCCTCTTCAAAAGCGGAATCGCGCCTGGGTCTCCAGATTCAAGCTGGTGTGGGGAACCTTTCAAGACTCTTTTGGCCCAAGGAATGGTTACTGGTCGAACAGCAAGGTGCAAACAAAGCGGCAAGTATTTCAAGCCAGAGGAAGTGGATTGGACAGGCATGTGTATTTTTTTTCTTTGTCTAAATTAATTGCACAAAGGCCTTTCTCTAACACGCTATCACCCAGATCCCTCCAATCCCATTATAAAAGAAACTGGTGAACATGCGCAATTATCATACGAGAAAATGAGCAAATCGAAATTCAATGGCGTAGACCCAACTGAAATGATTCAGAAATACGGATCCGATTGCACCCGCCTCTATGTCTTATTCAAAGCCGCACCAGCCGACGAATTGATATGGGACGAGCACGGAATTATTGGAATGGAGCGGTGGTTATCAAAATGCAGAAAGCTCGTTAATATCGCTACTACCAGTCCCGACGGAGGTGGCCGTACCTCCCACCCCGCTGACCTTGACCAAGAAAAAGACACTCTTTTTGTTATGAATTCGACAATACACGAGGTGAAAAAAAAAGAGTACCCAAACACATTAAACAAAACACACCCCCATACTCAATCTCAAAAAACAACAACTTTAGGTTACAACAGCAATGACGAAAACATATGGATTCCACGTTGCAATCTCGTCCCTGATAAAGCTCTCAAACCATTTAGACTCGGTTCCACCCCATATCCAATCATCAAGTCCCGCATTTCGCTTGTCTGTCGAGAACTTGGCGAAAATGGTGTCCCCTTTTGCCCCGGCTGCCGCCAAAGATTTCCATGCCCAATTGTACCACCACACAAAAAAAGAACAACCAACAGAATGGCCTATTGTATCCGAAAAAGACTTAAAACAAAAGGAAACGACTTGTATCATCATGATAAACGGGAAAACAAAAGGATCCATGAAAATCCCAATTGAAGCCATCAGCAACCATCAGCAAGTGGAACAATACGCCCTCGAATCTGACGTGGGTCGACAGTGGCTTGTAATAGACCCCTTGAAAACCACATTAACCAAGAAACCAGAATTTCAAAAAGTGTTGGTGATGAAGGAAGGGAGTGTTATTAATTTTGTGACACCCAAAACGAAAACTATCTTAAGATAATAATATAGTAAAATTGTTTTAAAAAATAAAAAAATTTAAAGTCTAGTCTCAATCGATTGGAGTATTTGTAGCCCTCCTCAATCCTGATGATGCTCTTTTCTTGGTCATTGAATTAACGAAATCATATTGTTGTTGTTGTCGCGCATTGACTTCCATCGGAAGGTTCCGCTGGTGCTGTTGCTTCATAGCTGCCCAAGTCGCCAATTCTTGCTGAGAGATTGCCTGTCGAGCCACCGGAGGCTCAGGAGGGGCCATAACATTATTTGCCTCCAAAGCCCGAAACCGTGCAGTCACATGAGCAATAGCCATAGCCGCTGTATACGCCGACGTTGACGGATACTCTTTTGTCATTGTTTGTGCGAGAGAAGCAGCCGAATTCGCTCTCTGTTGCGCCTTCTGTTGCTGCTGTTGGTAGTACATTTTTTGTTGATGTAATCGATGTAGTTGTTGCTGCAACTGCAGCTGCTGCATTTCTTGCGCAATCAAGCCTGCCATATTTTCACTCATTTGAGCATGTTGCTGCTGCTGGTTCATTGCCGCGTCGGAAGGTCCGTAGCCCAGCTGTTTTTGCCTCAACGATAGCTTCCGGGGTCGCAGAATGTAACTCGAATTCAAGTGTGGCGTAATCCCTGCTGCGGCTCCAAGATCGGATCTTTTCATATGGATTGCCTGCCTTTCAGGGAAAGCTGTATAGGGATTGCCGGTGCTCGGGTATTCGGGGTAAAGCATTGGACCCGTCGAAAAATGGGCTGATGCAGCGTTTGAAGAAGCAACCGAGGCCCTAGGACTCGGTTCACGTCGTTGTTCGTTGGTTGACTCAATTCGTCCTGTTGGAGTTGGAGTGTATGGAGGTAAGTTGGAATTTGAGGCCCTTGGCTCGACTGTTTTTTTGGGGTGGGTCGGTGCTTGTTGAAGAATTGCTCTCTCTTTCGCCGTGTTTGTTGATATGGAGCTTCTGGGGGTTGAAATGGTTCGCGCGCTGTTTGCTCTACGCACTGATCCTTGATTATTATTCGAATTGATGTGCGAAAAACCGTAGGGCAATCGCCGCAACAGATTATATGCTCTGACGTTATCTTTCGCTGCTAGCTTAGTCCATTGGAGTAAAAGATGGTCGTAATATGGATAGGATGCAAATAGCTTGAAATACTTTGATGAATCGACATATGGAAAGATTCTGTCAAATGCACCCTTTCTTTGATTCTAAACAACACATGCCGATTCAGCCCTCATCTTTCAAGAATAGGGTAGGTAGCTTACCTCATCCTCCGATTCCTTCAAAACTCTCAAATCGCTTTCTGTCAAGTCCGCTAGAATGTTTGATTCATGGTTTTGGGAAAAGTGTCTGATTTTTTGCCTTTCTCCGATCGTTAAAAACGGCTTTCCTGATGATCTTTATAAAAGCTGTTAATCATTCAAAAAAAGAAAAAAAATGAAGGAGTTTGTACTTTTTCCGCTTCTTTTGGGATTGGTCGAGATCTTTCACTCGAATCCCAACCAAATTGAACAAGTCCACAGAGAGACGCGATTTGACTCCAAGATCCATATCGCAGGAAGATTTCAGTGATGGGGAAATGTTGACTTCCATAACCCACGGTTTCAAGTTTGCATCAAGCAACACATCAAATCCAAACAATTCATAACAACTATTTACACTGGTCGCATACATTCTCGTCCCGCTTGAATTAGTAGCATGTGCGCTAATAATTGTGCTAATAATGACATGTTTGATTTTTTCCATGATTTCATCAAATTTGATTCCTTGTCGAGTGAAATGATCTTCAAGTGTTGCTAGACTCCTGTTTTTGTTTCGGAAGATTGGTCAGAAAAAAATAACTCAAAATAACAGTTACTCCATACAAACCATTTGCTGGATGCTGTTGAGAAGATTGGATCCCCAAACGGGTAGCTTGGAGTGGTGTCCTTGCTTGCATCGTTCTTCTTTTTCTTTCTTGAAACACTATAATTTGTTAAATGAATATATCGGTTCCGTATTGAGTTTCGAGAAGAGTTTGTCGAATAGCTAAATGTTGAATAGAGTTTTTTAATGGTGTTTAGTTCAATTAGCCAAGAAAGTTAACCCATCCCATCTTACTTTTCTCCAGCGAAGCGAACAATTCCTTCCTTGAATAAGTATATCCGAAGGGGATCAAAACTTGTAACTACAACATACAACCTGATGTCAAACTTCTTTTTGTCAATCAAATAAGGGTTCTGCACGTATCTGCAAACATTTCAATACTTTTTTAAAAAAAAGAAGGCAATGAACATACTTTGAAACGATTATATCTTTGCGTTGCGGCACATCTTTCCATTTATTGACCACTCTGATACCTATTCCTCGAGCAGACGCGGGGGGTTTGATTATCCATGTCGGATGTGAATTGAAGGCGAGCTTCAACCTCCTACGCTGGGTTGGCAGAAAGTATGTTGCTGGAAGAAAATCAAGGGACAAAGTCTGTTGATTGAAAGTGTAGTCAGAGACATTCATTCGATTACAATGCTGAATTTACCTCATCTTTCACTCGCTCACGCATACGAGTGACATTAAGATACATTTTATCCTTTCTTCCGATTTCAAAAGACATTGGAAAGTGGTTTACTTTTTGCCATGGCTGGACAGTCTTGAATTTCTCTGCTGGGTAATGCTTTCCCCAGTAACCAATCCATTTCCGACCCCCCTTAACCAGTTTGAAGCCAGCGCGTCGCAAGCATGCTTGAATGCGAATTAATAATTGAATATGGAGGGGGTTGCGCTTAGACTCAACTGCGCACAACTCTTGGTGTGAACTTGCAAATTTTCCACTTCATTGCCTCCTTCAATTCAGTTGGAATCTTTGTTACTGAATAAAATTATAATTTTCAGTATTTATGGAGCTTAGTTTCTAGGTTATTTGTTGTTAACACCTGCTTCGCCCTCTTTGGGAAAGTACAAGACAGCGTCTCCATCATCAAATAAACTTGGTACAATTGCGGGCTTCAGTTTCAATAGATTTTCGCTCATTTCGCTTCCTTGTTTGCGAATACTCGCGAATTCACCCTGTTGTGTGTCGATGGTGTCTCCAATCATCACGGCAATTCCATATCGCTTGGCGCTGTCGCATTTTTTGCCAAGCTTGACGGCACTAATTTTTTTGGTTCCTGGACTTCGGTCCCAGTTGCGAACAAGATCGTCGTTGGAAATGCTGGTTGATTGCGTACACCCTGTTGTGATTCTTTCGTCATCGTCCAGATCGCCATCCTCGTCTTCCTCTTCTTCGTCCTCATCGTATTCTCCGCTAGAGTCGAAATCTGAAATAAATGTTGTCTTCAGCAGAATTTTACAAGAGCTGATTATTTGAGCACACCTGATATTTCTTGCTCTTCTTCGTCATCAAGCTGTGGCAAATCGCGTGCTGTTAAATACAAAGGCCAACGAAAAAAGAAACAGCGCCGCACCTCGAGTTCCGAGTCTTCCTCAAAATCGTCATCATCATGACCATCCTCGTCGCCGCTGACGCTTCCAGCAGCTGTTTCGCGACCTTCTTCGGAATCATCGCGCAGCTCGTCCAGCCCGTCGAGTCCGGGGTCCAGCCCCGCGTCGCCCTCTTCGTCCTCGACGCCACTCAGAGTCGCGATGCTCTCAGCGCGCAAGGCGCGGCCAGCCAGCTCGATGCGCGGCGACGGCGCCGCAGTTTCAACTTGGAGAGTCGCGTCTTTCCGCGTCGCTTTCGGCTTCGGCGTCGGCTTCAGTTTCGGCTGCGGCTTTTCGTGCGGCGGCGGCGGCGGCGGCGGCTGCAGCGGCGGGCGCGCGTCGCCGGGAACAAGGCGAAGGCGAAGCTGGACTCCGCCGCCAACTTCGGCGCCGCCATCGGCGCCACAGCCTGCCTCGCGCGCCGCCGCCGCAGAGTTCGAGCGCCGCGTCGAGTGCGGATACGCGTGCAGCCGGCTTGGCTTTGTCGGGAGCGAATACATTTGGGTTTTGAGTAAATCTTCTTTATTCACTTTTTGGCCTTTCTCTTGGAAATCGTCTTGTTGCGGCTGGACGCCATCTTGTCCAGAATCTTTGCCTTGCCTCCCTTCAAGTTCTTGGTGCGATTGCCCGCTTCTTTTTGCGATGATGCGTCTACTGCAGCGGTGGCTGGCTGCTCATCGCCATTATCGTACGAAACAAGTACCCTAGCCCCACCCTTCTTTGTGGCAGAATGGGCCTTGGTACCAGTAACTCCTGCCTCTTTTATCGCCACAGCCTCTTCTTCCTCTTCTTCAGCTTTCTCCATTTCCTTCATCTCTTCTTCCAGTGACTTCTTCAACTTCCCGTTAGTTTGAACTGTGGCAACACAACACGTCAACCGACATTTTGCATCAAACGAGAACAATGCATTCTCCAATTCCCTTCCATTTTCAATTCCGGCTTGCAAGTCCCATCCATAGATCCCTCCATCGCTGGAGCAAGTGACAAGAATATGCACGTCATTGAAAACAGCAGACGAAAGATCTTTAATGCGCGTAGAATGAGGTGTCTTGAGTGGCCCAACTACTTGTTTTGTCGACAGATTGTATATTGTAACTTGCTTTGCATCCCCAGCAACAATCACGATTGGTTGTTTGTCTAAAACGTGGTTTTTTTATCCCAGTTAAAAAGAAATACAATACATGGTGGTAGAAAAGAGTTCTCTCAACTGATTTCAGTAAATTCCAGTGCAACCAGTCGTTTCAACTCGGTGCTTTTCCAGATTTCCTTCCCTGTTGCAACTTGGAAACAAACGACGCCTGTTTCAAATACAACCGCATAATACAGCCCACATTTACTCCACGATATTTTGACGGGTCTTGGTAAAGGCAGTTTGTATGTGTATGCACAACTGGCTTTGGCTGTATCCCATGTACGCAAGTACCCATCGATGGAAACAGAAAGCAGCAGTTTTCCAGTAGGATGAATGGAGATTGATTGAATAGCAGTAGTGTGGCCCTTAATTGAAACCCATCAGTGTAAAGCAAAACAAGGGTCGTTTTTTTTTTGTTGTTGTATCTCATACCTTGAGAATCTTCAACGGTTCCCAGTCGGAAGTTCGCACAATCGCAATAGTTGCATCTTCAGAAGCCGTAAATAAATAGCCTGTTTCATGAAAGGCCAAATCTGTGATTGATCCAGTCTTTGTTATAAAAGAAAAGAGCAATCGTCAACTTCAACGATCTTTGCTCAAAGAGCCTCGCAACGTACATGATGAAAGAGAGTTCCGGATTCTTTGTTACGGTCCAGCGAGTACAGTTTGACATGTTCATCGGAAGAACCAGTCGCCAACAATTTGGCGTTCTTTGAAACAGCAATAGTCTTGATGCTCGCAATGTGCGCAGGATAGGTGAAAGTTTGAGTGACCGTGTACTCTGGCTGGTCTGCTTCAGTTGATTTTGTCACGTCCAGGCCGTAAAGAAGGCGTTCGTATGAACCAAGTACAATTCGAAGCATTTTATAATTAAAAATTAAAAAAAAAAAAAGAAAGAAAGGTTCAGAATCGTCAAGGATTAAACCTCAAATTCAACAACCTCCAATGGTTTATCGATATTTTTACCACCGTGTTTATCGTTGAACATTGCAACCACTAGCTTGATCCCTTGCTTTATCACGCTTCCTGTGGACCCAGTCCTGGTGACTGTCACCAATGTATCAACCACTCCGAGCTCGATTCCTCCTCCAAGGATACCAGTCATGGCGGGAATAATATCTGAAACCATGGTCGATAGTGGATACTCGTCATCAGTCAAGTCCAACCCCAACCGCATATCAAAATACCGCACAGCTCGAGGCTGAGCTCCCCATTTTGGTCGCAAAAACAATTTGCAATTGGCCTCCTCAGAATACTCCAACGCCACCATTCGCAGTAAATCAATCCGTTCAGAAGACGTTTCGCGACCAGTAAACACCATACAACTTGGCTCCCTCAACGCGCCCCAGAAACCATCTTGTTTCTTGCTTCGCTCGGTTTTGTAAGTCTCCAAAAAGGCGGCTGCTGTCTCCAGATCCTGTACAAACACAAGCGTCTTGACAATAACTCCCCCCAAGTCAGGAACAAAACCTCTCCCCAAATTAACCCGAAACATGTCGTTTCGAACATCTGCTACACGCTTTTCATGATGCGCAACGTGCTTTTTTGATTCTAGATCCATGGGAGACTCTGTAGCATCATCCGGAGTGATTCGAATAACTGCACTGTCGATTCCCAGATACTTTTTGATCACAAACGAAAGGTGAATATCTTCTCCAGTGTACCAAGTCAGTGGGTGGTCTCGTAAAAAGGTGGCGGTAACCCACGCCGTTTTCATGAACCAAATGTTGCAAAGATAATCCACATGCGGCTGATCCCCATCTTGAAGATTCGATTTGAGAAGAGTGGGGGAAGTTGGATGTTGCCAGCCAGGTTCCACGCCTTTTCGAGGTCCTCGCAACTGACCCGCAGTTCCAAGAAGCCTAAGAATTCAAAAAATAAATCAAATATAACCCAATTATTACATCAACGCGTTTTGAAATAAAAAAAAAGGGGGGACTGGCTGGAGTGGCTGAATTTACCTTGGTTTCACAGCCATGTGCTCAACAAACTCTTTAACAATATTCCTTGTCAAGACAACATCATCATCCACAATCATCAAATATTTGCTTTCGACATCAGACGCGGTGGCCGCAGCCGCCGCCGCCATGGGCGCCAAAAGAAAGCGTCCATGGAACTTGAAGTTGAATTCAGAGCTTGTAAACGTGACTGAAACCTTGGACGCGACACATTCAGACGACATGTTTGCTTCTTGGGAAACCAGCCTATACTCATTCTCCAACTCAACCGGAGCGGCGAATGCGAAAACCCAGACGGAGGAGACAGGACTTGTCTGCGAACACGCTTTGGCAAGTTGCTGACGTAGATTGGATGGTGGCCCTTTGAACAGCTGCAAGGGAAGGCAATGTTAAAAATAGATACAACTGGTAAGGTTTTTTTTTTTTGCGCATACGTTGAAGATGATTGTTGTACTGGTTGATGTTTGTGGCGCTGGGAATCCATTCAGACCAGCAGTAAATAGAGTCGGATGTACCACCGAGTCTTCGATGATCCTCTTCTTTGATATTTTCGGGATTCCAAGTGGAGGCTTGAGTTGATGTGGCGGTGTTTGTGCTGCGGCTGCATTATAACTTGGCGAAACTTGAGAGTCCGACCCAAAACGAGACAGTAGCCATGTATATATCACTAGAACAGTCGCAGCCAACGCCAGCATAGTTGAACGAACTCGATAGTATTGTATTTTCATGCTGTCTTTTTTCAATTATTATTTAGTAATTTTAAGCGCTTGGGCGTCAAAAATTCCAAAAAAAATAAAAATAATCAAAATTCTTTTATTCTTGCTCTTATTGACAAACAAAGTCTTTCAATTTCCCCAATTGCACTGGCTGCAAATCGTTGGGTAAGATTTCAAAATCTTCGTTGTACCACTTGGAGAGGTACGCAATTTCAACAATTTCCAGGTTCTGGTGGGTGGCCGGGAATCCGAGTGCAATGGGTGGGGTGGCATTTGGGCCGGGAAGAGGTGAGGGAGCTGCAAAAATAGCAGCAATAGCTTGAGGCACCCCGACAGGCAAGGGAACGGCCCCCCAACCAGCCACGTTCTTGCACAGGCGTCTGAAAACTTGGTTTCCAGCGCGGAGAAGCGCCTGAAGTGAAGAAAAACTCAGATTAGTGAAACAATAATTCCAACAACAAGAAAACTCACACTTGTGTTCTGTTTGCGAATGCGAATGTTTGCAATTTCTGCACTGAGTCTGGATTGCCCATCGTGCAAATCTGCAGTCGAAGCCTGCAAAGCTGCAGTTGAGACCTGCAGAGCAGCAATCGACACTTGTACAGGCACCAATCCAAGTGCAACCGCCGCAGCCACACACCCCCACAATTCCCTGCAGAAGGTACTTGGTACCAAAAATGCTGTTCCCAAGCAAGGCATATGCAATTGCCAGTTGTGCCCTTGATGGCGAAACTGGCAATACTGATGGTGATGGGGAAGGCTGAAGGCTGGCGAAATAGATGGCTGGCGGAGGACCAAACGGGCCACTCCGCTCGGAATCGCCAGTGTCTTCTTGACTTGATATGGCGGGCCTTGCGCTTGTGGCCGTTGCAGTGGAAGTCCGAAGTAGTATGTTGGGCTGCAGTGTCAACATCTTTTAGTCACAATTGAACGCGTTTCTGCCGTAGCGATAGTTGTGGCGGTCAAGAACCAAAGGGACAGCATGATCGAACATTGTGGTAAAACGTGGCAAACCCATGGATGTGATGTAGTTCTGGCCTTATTGTAGCTCAATTCAAGGATGCGAGAGGATTAACTTATGCTGTACAGCGAGTGATTCTTGTGTTTTGCTTTGAAAGAAAGAAGTGTGAATTTGAGAAACATTGTGTGACAATGATGGGGAGTAAGGTAATCAAGAGGATCTTCAAAAGGAAGAGAGGAGTGGCAGATATTGTTGGAACATGGAATATACCAAGAATAATGCAAAAATTGAATTGATTGAATTTCAGGGTTTCGAAAAGAAAGGAAATACCAAGCACACTTCAGAAATCACCTCTAGTATTCCACAAATAACCAAAAAAAAAAAAAAAAAAAAAAAAAAAAAAAAAAAAAAAAAAAAATTCAAACACCAGTCAACCAATCATCTTGGCACACTTCTTCAATGCCCATCCTTTCTTCAGGGTTGATTTTAAGCATACGGTTCAGCAACCGCAGCCCACCAGCATCAATGTGCGCCGCCTGGTCCAACCACAAGCTCCCATCAAAACCCCACTGCACAACTTTGGCATAGTCCAACCGCCCAGCTCCTACGTCAATCATAGTTGCTGGGCATCATTCCCGAGCAAAGAAGCTGGTGAAGAATGATGCCCAACGCAAAAACGTCCTGCTTCCGGGTATTATTGGCTGGCCAAGGCAGCCCAGCCGCCAACAGGTACGACATATAACCCGGGAGGCGTTCTGGAGCAGTCATGCACAGAGTACCTAAGCAGGGTGGCTGGTCCCTGGCCAAGCGCAGCCAAAGTCACACAGGACAACCTCAGAAGGTCTGCCCAAGCCTGCAAAGCCGCAGTCGAAGCCTGCAGAGCAGCAATCGACGCTAGTACAGGCACCAATCCAAGTGCAACCGCCGCAGCCACACCGGGTGGTGCAGCACCAGGACCAGCGGCCTGAGCAATAGCATTTGCGACGTGCGTCTCCCATTTCCACGTCAGTGATGAGAATGCCTTGGTTGAACCATGAGCATTCAACTTGAAGGAAATATGTAAACAAACAAACCTGGTCCTTTTAAATACAACTCCTCCATCTTGCGCTTGCGGCTTCCTTCCTGAGCTACATCTGCTTGGTCAACTTGCCCTGCCGCAACGGCTGGCGTATGAAGTGATGGTAACGAATTGGAAACGTCACATCTGAATTGTGGGGAAGGGTCGAGACCTGCCATTTTTTAATGTTTTCTTTTTTCGCCACTTACTGAAAACTAGATAAAAGCCACACGGAGATAAGGCTTAACAGCGTGGTTTTTGAAATTGGTTTAGACTTTCTCATAGTACAAACAGTTTTTTATGAGCATCAGCAGCAGCAGCAGCAACAACAAACACATCAACAAACAACAACAGGAAGCTCAACCGTAACCCCTTCGCTTCTTGACTTTCGCACCAAACTACCGCGTTCCTGATCAATGCCATTCTGCATTTTAACACGAACGACAAGCTTGTACTTGACATCGTATTGTTGGTCATGGTGGAGCCAAAACGGAGAAAAATCTCCACCAGTACTGGCTCCTGCAAGCGACAGTCTCTTTCCGCTGCTTCCGACACTTGACAAACTACCAATTGAAGCAACACTATAAACAGAGAGTCTTGATAAACTGCGACCTTGTGACGCCAGATCCAAAGGAGGTTGGTGCGAAAATGAGCGACCGCTGAAGAGACTTGTCGCGCTGTGAGACCTTGTCCTTGCAATATTTGGACGTACATAACTTTGGCTTGATCCAGCAACCTTGGCTGCAGTTGCTGTATTCACGATTTGCTGACTTAGGTGTTTTTCAAGCTTCGAAGTAGTGTTGCTTGAAGGGAAATCACTTTTTGGCAGTTCCAGTTGCACTCGATTACAATCATTATCATCCGCAGCTTGTGGTGATAAATCAAAGGAGGCTGTTATACAATCGTCTAATTGAGTCATTTTCCGCAAAGGCGTTTGATTCATTGGGTTCTTGTATTCCAGTTCAGCAGAAAGCGATAGCCGATGTGAGTTGTTTTCCAGCGTCGTGAGACAAGCTGGTGGGCTCTGCGCGACTTCAACATGAACAGATGCTGTCGGAGGTACAACAGATGAAAGTTGTCTCGATAGACGTTTCGATTTTTTAGAACTTGAAGTTGAGGAGAGGAGTGAATTTAGATACAACTTCCATTTGTTGGATGTTGCTGACGGTTCGGTGCTTGAAGTCTTTTTTTCATCAGCAGTGATATGTGTGGAGTCGTTCAAGTTGGAATCAGTGCCATATTTCTCAATAGCCGTTGGCCCAGAGCTTTCATAATCTGATCCATCATCACTTGCATCAGTGTTGACCAGAGTTTCTACTGAAGCGTCTGATCGACGTTGATAGGCTGGAGACAATGATGATAATGATGATTGGGTAACAGGTTTGGGTGATGGCAACGGGGAGCTTTTGGATATTGATGCATTGAGGGATTTGCTTCGTTGGAATGCCTGCCGAAAAGAGTCGGAGAAAGAGTCGAAAGCTAAAGGTGGTGATGCTAATAAATCGAGCTGAGATTCAGATTCGCCAATGACTGGTATACAGGGATCGTCTGTTGAAAGCACATACAGAAACTTAGTTTCAAATGAGTGGCCAAAGGAGCGACGGACATACCAGGATCATCAGAGCTTGAGGACGTCGATGGCGCAATCCAATCAGGAACAAGAATGGATTCGTTCAGCGTAATAGTTTGTTTTGAGAAGCTTCCGGTTTTCCAGTTCATTGAAGGCTGATCCAAGACCAAGTTCTTGAGTTGCTTGAGGACCCGAACCTTGGCGGTCTTCGATCTGTAATACAGAGTGTAGAGAGCCATTAGCATTTTGGTTGAACACATGTTTATCAGTGATCACCCTTGGGAAGCGATCAAGACTGCTTCCTTGACAACGATGCGCTGCCCTGTGGTATTCACGACTTCGATCTTAATGCTTGAGCTCCTTCCTGTTGTGGGCTGTAAGGGTCAGCAACTGTAATCACCATTTGCCGTTTGGTTTACCTCTGTGCAGCTCATCAGAGTCCAGAGATACCGCAAGATTGACATACGGAGTAGTCTGTGAGCTTGTCTCGGTGCTCGGTGAATCCTCTGGAGACACTGGGCAATACACTCGCCCGAAACTGCCAACCATTTTAGAATGAAAAAAAACGACAGTGGGAGATTAAAAAGGTGCTTCGAAGACACTTCTTCTACTCACAAGCACCCCTAATAAGAAAAAATAATGAACAGAATTTTCAAAATATAATTTTTTTTTTGAGATTCTGGAACAAAGAGGGGACGAAACAATCATAGAAAAGAGCCATGGTATGTTCCTCGCAGCAGCAACAACGCGCAGTGGCGATATTGGGAATACCCTAATCGTTTGTTGAATCTGTCATCCCATCAAAATGGAAAACGTTTCTTTGGCCTAACTCCTCCCAAAAAAAAAACCGCGAATAGCATCTATCACCCGCCACTGCTCATATTCCAAACAAGATATCTTCTGTCCAGCAAAAGATTGAAATCGAACGGAAAACTCAGAGTGGTGCCAAAACGCTTCTTCCAAACCTGACAGATCTGGCACTGAAGGAGCAATGCGAACACGCCATTGCAGAAAGCGAGAAACGACTACAATATCTGGAAACCGAGCTACGGAAGTTGCAAGTCAGGAAAAACTTGGTAACAGGCGATGAAAGAAGCTTGATTCCCAGCGGGAAAATACTCGGCCCTTCTGGCGGCACCATCGGAAGAAACGGAAGACGGTTGTCAGATCCAAGTATGTTGAGCACAGCACTGCTGGTGGAAGCTACCAACCAACTTCCTGACGGCGGAGACTCACATACTCGCGGGATAAACGATTCTGGTGTCGTGAACGCTACCGACGGAAATATACCAGGATCATCAACGCGAGAGATTGAAATCGCCGACCTTATGAAAGGAGTTCCAAAGCCCGATGCGACAGAGCAGGCTGCCGAAAACCAGGCCAGTTTGCCAAGGAATCCATCAGAATGTTCGGCTCAACCGGTGCTTTCGGATTTTGGTTGGATGATTTTTTTATTTAAGTTTTTTTTAGAGGATTTCAGCGATTTATTTACTCCGTGGATGCTTATCCAACAGATTTCTTGAAGAGTGATGCCATAATCACCCCACTGAAAGTAAAATACAAGCTTTCAGAAGTCGAATCAAAGTTGGATATTGAGCAAAAGGTGCAAGCAGGAACCGAAAGAATGTGGCAAGTCATGAAACTACAGCCCGCTCAAGCTCCAGGCGATTTGCGACAGCAGCAGATTGAAGAAAAACTCATTGAATGTCAATCAAAAGTATCTCTCCTCTTAAAAAGTCGCCAACGGTATAAGGGCTTAGATTTGGAGGATGCTTCCGATGGACTGCCACTGTTACCAACAGGTTTTTAGACCCCGCTTGTTTTAGGACGCAAAAAAAAAAAAGAACTAACATGTTGACTTTAGATCCATCTTCTTCTGAATCGCCGATGATGTACAAGGCAAATAGACGACCTCAGAGTGGACGCATTCACATCAAATTACTAGCAGCGACAGCACTACCAAACAAAAAGCACTCAAAAAGCGACACTTTTGTGGTTGTAAAAATTGACGGCGTTCAAAAGGCACAATCAAAGTTTAGCCTCACGAATAAGTGGTTTGAAGACTTTGAAATTGTTGTTGAGAAGGGCCTAGAAGTAGAGATTTGTGTTCGAGAACGTGGAGGTGGAATTTTGGCTCTCTTGTGGTTTAAACTGGCTGAATTGGATACAATGCAGAGGCTGCGAGCCATGAAGAATGTGATAAAGGATGACCACTTGGCTGGCGATAAACCTGAAAATGTCGTCGAAGTTCCAGACATGTGGCTAGACTTGGAACCTGGTGGTCAACTTGCACTCAAATTGAACTTCGTTGCTTCTGGGGCCGGAAAACTGCAACGAGTTAAGAACATTCACCGACATCTACTCAATTCTCAATGAATAACAACTGAAACCCACCGTATTTTTATTGAAACAGAGAAACAAAACCATCATCAGAAAAGCCCCCGTTCAGAAAGTCTTTCCGAAAAAAGGTCACAAATTTGCTCCAGCCCAATTCTACCAAGTCATGAAATGCGCAGTCTGTTGCGAGTTCTTGATAAGCTCTCAGGGATACCAGTGCCAAGGTTTGGTTTTACATGGCTTTTTCTACCGACCCCAATTTTTTTAACCCTCTGATTGTAGCGTGCAAATACACATGCCATAAAAAATGCCAACCGCGAGTATTCTCGAAATGCATTACTCTGGGGGAAAGCGAAAAGGGCGAAGGCGGAGAAGATCAACTGATGCATCACCGGATTCCCCATCGATTTGAAGACACGTATAATTTGGGTGTCAATTGGTGTTGCCACTGTGGATACATGCTTCCATTAGTCAAAAAAGAGTGCAAAAGATGCTCAGAATGTGGAATCAGTGCCCATACCCAATGCTCGCTTCTGGTCCCTAGCTTATGCGGATTGACCACAGAATTGATTGACCAAATGAAGAGAGCAATTGATCAAGCCGAAAAGCTGAAAAAAGAAAAGGAAATAATGAAGGCTGAAAAAGCGAAAGCGGCAAAAGAGCAATTGGAACAAGAAGAAGCCGAGGTCAAACCTGCTGCTGTGGTTTCGACTCTGCAAGTTGCCAGTTCTCCAAACGGTGCAAGTAGCACTGTATTAAGCACTTATAGTGCTACTTCTAGTGGGGACAATCTGCAAACCGCTGGGCCGAATCGGAGGACTTCGACTATGCCGGACCCAGTTCCTGGAGGAAAACCAGGACCGACTCGAGCCGCCCCGCGCGGAATCGGTTTAGATGACTTTAATTTGATGGCCGTACTCGGAAAAGGAAACTTTGGAAAGGTATAGAAAACCGAAAAACCCAGGATTCCCCATTAATCAAACATCTTTTTTAAGGTCATGCTCGCCGAAGAAAAATTAACAAAAAAGCATTACGCAATCAAAGTCCTTAAAAAAGATTTTGTTATTGAAAATGACGAATCCGAATCAACTCGATCGGAAAAGAGAGTTTTCCTGACAGCCAACCTAGAGCGATTCCCTTTCCTTGTCAATCTTCATTCTTGCTTTCAAACAGAAACTCGTTTATACTTTGTAATGGAATTTGTATCTGGAGGCGATTTAATGTGGCATATCCAGCATGAGAGATTCTCAGAAAAGAGAGCCCGATACTATGCTTGTGAAGTTCTACTAGCGCTGGAATATTTTCACAAAAACAACATCACATATCGGTGAGCTCTGATGGAAAATATTTTATAGTTTTTTTTTTTTTTAACTTGAAATCATGTTTAAAGGGACTTGAAACTGGACAACATCCTCTTGACCCTCGAAGGACACATCAAAATAGCCGATTACGGTCTGTGTAAAGAAAACATGCCATTTGGAGCGACCACAGCAACATTTTGTGGAACACCAGAATTCATGGCCCCGGAAATTTGTGAGCGACTTTTGAAGCATTCCACCATAAAAAAAACTCAAAGTTCATTTTTAGTGAAAGAAAAACCATACACTCGCGCCGTTGACTGGTGGGCACTTGGAGTCTTGATTTACGAAATGATTTTAGGACAATCGCCATTCCCTGGTGATGGCGAAGACCAAATCTTTGATGCCATTCTACATGACGATGTCCTATTTCCTGGAAATATGAATAAGGATGCTGTAGACCTTTTGAAGAAGGTGTGTGAATATGGATCTCGATCGCCTCCAAGTCTTTTGCTTCCAAACTTGACAAATATCATTTTTTTCAGCTCCTCACCAAAGATCCCTTGTCCAGACTTGGAGCAGGACCAAAAGATGCGGCTGACATAAAAGTACATCCCTACTTCAAAGACGTTAATTGGGATGACGTATTACATTTAAAGAATCCACCTCCATTCTATCCTAAAATTGTTGAGTATTTTCTTTTTGTGAAACGTTTGTTATTTACTGAACACGTTACTTGGTAGACATCGCCAACGGATATTTCCAACTTTGATGAAGAGTTCACAAAAGAAGCCCCTGTTCTGACTCCAATTAATATGATTCTAAGTGCTGCCGACCAGGAAGAGTTTCGAGGATTCACTCACATAAGATAAGTAGTTCTCAAAAAATTCTTTAAAAAAAAACTTACCCAATCTTCTTTTTTCTTTCTTCTCATCTTTTGTGGGTTCTGAAATAATTACTGACTGGGCCCAGCAACAACGAACAAAAGCACGCGATCAGTCAAAATAAATTCTTAGACTCTGGATTCTGGGTCCTGACAATCTCTTGGGAGAATCAATACTTTCTCCCCCCCCCCCCCCCCCCCCCCCCAGCCCATATACATTTTTTTTTTGTTTCTGGTTTCATGACAATTGGGATTATTTTATTTACACGATCACTTGTGTTCTTATTATTTATGCTTCTAATATTATTGTAAAACTTGGATGGTGCAAAACGCGTCAGTATTATCACTCACTTCTCGAGGAGTGAGTCTCTGCAAAATTTATTTTGAGGAGGAGGAGGAGGAGGAAGCAAAAAATAAAGGTGTTCGAATGTCATCCACACGTTCCGGGGCATCATCGGCGCCTGTTTCTGCCGCTTCTGGGCGGCGAAACGATGGGTTGGTGGCTCCAGCCATATTGACTGTGTGTAAAAGGAAACATGCAGCTTAAATCGACGCAGATGTAACAGATTCAAAGCGAAGTAAAACTCTTACCCATCCAACACACGATCCAAGCGGTACGTTCGTCAATTGATATGCTCTAAATCACAAGGTGGTGCCAGATCCTGTCGATATGAGTTCTGGACCTGTGAGCTGCCGTTTGTGTACCCTTACCGGCCACTTTCCTGGAGGCAAGGTCTGTTTGTTGAGACCACCACCGCAGCTTAGGTCGTTGGAGACCTTGAAAGGGTTAAACGTCTGTCGATTGAAGATTTTGGCGCTACACTTTGGTCAGCCAGCAGGAGTTGAAACCAACATGCAAATAACCTTGCTTGATTTCCATCTGCTCAATCTGTAGAAAATACCCTCAAACCAGAGCAATAGAGAACCCTCAGCGGAACCAAGATGCGCTACCTGGCCACTTTCCTGGAGGCAAGGTCTGTTTGTTGAGACCACCGCCGCAGCTTAGGTCGTTGGAGACCTTGAAAGGGTTAAACGTCTGTCGATTGAAGACTCTGGCTCGTTTGATAGTTTCCGCTCTCTCATGGTAATGGTCATATCTGTTCTTCTGCCACAGCTGCTGTGACACTCAAATCAAATCTCCAAGTACATCTATCCAAGCGAGAACTCTGGATTGCAGATGCGAGATTGAGTTAAACGGCTCCTTGAGTCGACGATTCTGCAGGTGCCTGGAAGCAGCGGCCGAATAATCCTCACCTTTCCAATGACAGCTGCGGATGATGTAGATCAACTCAGGGCAATGACATCAGTAGAATTCTTGGAACACCTGGCTAAAAACAGCGAACCGCACAATCAGCTGCCGCATGATTTGCGAATGATTTGCGAACACCTGAATTACACCTGAATTACACCTGAATTAGTCGCCTGAGTTCAATACTGGACTCTCACAGTGTGAAACAACAAAGGCGGGTTTCTCTTACAGAAGCAGAAGTACTTTCCAGTCATTGAGGACCTTAACTCGATCCAGCACTCTCGCATTGCGAAGCAGAAAATGCAATCAAACTCTAGACAATGAACGTGAATAAAGGCATTCGCTTGCGACGTATTCTATCAGAAATACTTTCCATTACTCGGGTTGCATCTGAGACGATATCTCTTGGACAGTTACAAGAACGCAACACAGATATCTTGTGCCCAAAAAACTTTACGTGACCAAACATTACCCACTACAAATAAAAAAAAACAAGATTGAATTGAAATCATGTCATAAATCTCATTTTTTTTTCTGTGTAAAGACTAGGGAAACTCTGCATTTAATTTTTTGTTAAATTTCATCAAATGACTGTCATTTTGGAGTTGGCGGCATCTGGAGACTTGACATCCATCGAAAAACTCACACGCGACGCCACGACCGAATCTGAATTCAACTCTTTAGTTCGAGCAACGTAAATGAATACATGCTTTTTAATTGATTCTGCAAATGGTTGAAAAAGGAAATAAGTGACTTTCATGACAACAATGTTGTCCATTTGGCTTGCAAAAACGGTATAACAAGAAACAAAAAAAAAAAGCCATGATTAAGATTTCGGTTAGATTAATTAAATCATTTTTTTTTTATCGAGACAGGCCATATTGATGTTTTGACTTGGATTCTGTCAAAACAGCCTAACTTGATCAACAGCCGCAACTTGATGGGCGATACACCACTCATAATCGCTACACTCTATTGCCAAAAGGATGTAGTGTCTTGCCTTCTGACGTATCCTGAATGCAATGGTGCGCAAACTGTTGTGGGTATGATTCGAATAACACATCAAGAAAATCAGTCAATTTCGCAAACGATCACGGCAATACCGCACTTCACTACGCGTCCTTTCGACGACATAAACAGATTCTTCAGCTTTTAATCAATAGACCGGTTGCTACTGGCTCGGAGAAGCTGTTTGTTTATGTGAGAAACAAGTACGGAAAGACTCCATTGGATCGAACAAGCACTGAAATCAGACGAGATATTTCCGCGTTAATATTCATGAAAGAAGGAAGAGTTTTGGGAAAAGAGGATTCAGGAGATCCTATTGGTTAGTTATTGCTTTCCATATATTGCTTTACAGCCAAATGAACTCATTTGAAACAGTGAGAACACCCCAAGAAATTGCAGACGCTCAAGAAGCAGTCAAGCAGAGATTCCTTCAATCTGGTAGGATCCTTCAATTTTTCCATCATTAGACAATTAGTTAAAACATATGCCACCTTAAGTTATTCCAGATATCGAGATACCATTTGCAGCCCTGAATCCAAGTAAACCAGTATCGTTTCAATCTGTTGGAAATAATGCTGGAACTGGATCTGCGCCGGAAGAAATTTTGCCAACCAAACAACAGTATATGATGGGGACTTGGTATATGGCACCAGTGGTAATTCGAAGGCTAGGTGACCAAATGGTTCATCAAAGTGAATGCAGAGCTATTCGACGTGAAGCAGAAGCACTCAGGTTTGACCGTTGTGTAGATTACACGGTGTTGTCACACCGCATAATCCAAGCATTCCTCAATTCTTGTATCCAGATCTCTTCACCATCAATCACTTTGCTCAGTTATTGGTGTTAGTCTCCAAACACCAAATGTTAGTTTTATCTGTGAATTTGTTGGATCAAACAGCTTGCATTCTGTGATTTACGACCCTGAAGTGGAAATGGATGTGGAGCAAGTTATGAGATATGCGTGTGAGATTATCGGTGGTATCAAATACTTGCATGAGCAAGCGCCACCGATATATCACTTGAATCTGAATGCAAAAAATGTTATGGTAAATAATCGACCGAAAGAAATGACGGGATATTTATAAGAAAACGAAATAGATTACTGACGGCGGCGATGGTGTGCCAACAGTAAAACTAACAGAATACGGCCATCAAGATACGCCATTTCGGTCATGGTCGGCCTTTTTGGAAAACAGCCAGCGTATCGACAGTTTCCAAACAAAGCAACAAAAAGATGAGAATGAAAAGGAATGGAATGTTCTTTTGAAGACGATGGAAATTGAGTATCTGAGTCCCGAGTTGCTCTCCACATCCCCGCTACAGAATGCATACGCCATCACAGAGTTCGGAGCCATTGATGTTTATGCATTTGGAATTTTGTTTTTGGAGATTATTGTGCGTGATCGGGTGTATCCAGGATTGGATGCAGCGGGTATTGTTGAAACTGTAAACCGACGCGACTTTGAAGGACCCAACATTCCGGAATTCGTGCCACAAGATCTTCAAGAGTTATTAGGCAGCTGCTTTAAGCGAAATCCCAGCACGAGAATCACCAGCGATGCATTGGAAACGCTTCTTGTTGGACTCAAAGTGGAATAAGAGATTTCCTCTCATAATCAATAAAAATAGAATGTACAAACGCATCGACGACCAGCAGCTGGACGCCGACGCCGACGGCGACTCGTCCGCGCCGTCGATCCTCACGTCGGCGCTGCGGCGCGCGCTGTCGCCGAACCACGCGTCCGGCTCAAGCCTCAGCCTCGCGGTGTCTGACGAGGAGATCTGGAGCGCCAAGCCCGCCGCGGCTGACAGGCGCGCCGACAGCCCGCGTGACCGCCGACGCACGTGCGCGTGCCACCCGGGCGTGTGGGCGTGGAACAACCGCTGGCTGCTTGCGGCCGCCGCCGCCACCGTTGCCGCCGCCGCGGCCGTCGTTGCGCTGGCGCCGCACGGCCTGCCGCTCCTGAAAGCGGCGGCCGCCGATGCGCGGCAGCCCGCCGTCGTGCTGGTGTCGCTGGACGGCCTGCGCGAAGAGTACCTGGCGAGGGGTCTGACGCCGAACCTGGCAGCTCTCGGTAGGAGGTCCTTTTACTTGCTGGGGCTGGACTGCCGTGCTTAACAGACTCTCTCTCTCGGACAGCGGCGTCGGGAATATCAGCTTCGTACCTCACACCTTCCTTCCCAAGCCTCACATTCCCCAACCACTTATTCAATCGTTACCTGGACTGTACCCAGAGTCTCATGGAATCGTAGCGAATGTCTTTTATGATTCAAAGCTGAATGACACATTTGTCTATGTCGACAACGCTAAAAACCAAGAGTCAAAATGGTGGGGTGGAGAGCCAGTTGAGTGTGTTTGCTTTTGTCCATCTCTTATAAATGCTTGCTTGCTTGCTGAAAAGTGGTTATTGTTGTAGCTGTGGGTCACGGCCGTCAAAAACGGTCTCAAGAGCGCCACCATGATGTGGCCCGGCTCAGAAGCCCCCATTCATAACACTCGACCAACATATTACCAACCTTATAATGGGTCAATGTCGAATTCAGATCGCGTTTCCCAAATTATATCTTGGATATCTCTTCCGATTGAATCTCGACCAGCCTTCCTTACATTGTATATTAGTGATATTGACACGGCAGGCCACAAGTATGGACCAAATTCACCTCAAGTAAACGCCGCCCTCAAGGCTGTAGACTCCAACATTGGAACACTTATTGAAGGAGTCATGAAAGCCCAATCAGCGACATCTTTGCAAGCATCGAATGTGAACATCGTTGTCGTCAGTGATCATGGCATGGCCCCTGGAAATCCTGTGAACGGTTTCATTTACTTGGATGACATTGTGGACGAAAAACTGTTCACTATGGTCAACAATGTTGTTTGCTTCATTTATCCCAAGGATCCATCAAGTATGTTTTTTTTCAGGGTGAATGTTTTTAAAACCCATGCTAACCAGCCGTGAACGAACGCGTGCAGAAACAAAGTCGATCCTCGAAGCTTTCCAAAAAGCAAGCTTGGAATCCACCCATTGGAATGTCTGGGCACGCGATGAAGTCCCGGATACATTTCATTTTTCCAAAAATAAGGATCGAATTGGCCCTATTGTCGCTCTTCCCAAACAGGGATACGCTTTGGCCCTTCGATCCGTGATTTCAGCGAAGCTTAATGCCTCCCAGCCGGTCACCTTGGGTGGCATGCACGGATATAACAATTCAAATGTGGATATGCGTGCTATTTTCATTGCGGCGGGACCTGCTTTCAAGAGCTCGGAGCGTGTGTTGGGTACAACCTCCAACAGTACTGAAGCAGTTGCTGTTTGGGAAGTCGACGGCGGACAACTAGATGTAGACACAGAGGGCCATATTGTTGTTGCTTTACATGGAGGTGCGGCCGTAGGAGGAGAATTGGGAATCCATCAAAGGGACTTTGAGTACATCAAAAGCGGTGGTTTAAAGAGAGATGGCGACGCTGCATCATCAACTTTGGTTGTATCACCTATGCATTCAACGACATCATCCTTGCCAAGCTTATCTGCTTCATCATCAGCAGCAGCCTCATCAAATATTGCATCACAAGTTACTCCTCCTGTACATTCTGCCCAGGCATCTTCGGAGTCTGCTGCACCGAACGGCGCTTTTATTGCACTCCAAATGATCCCGCACTTTGAAAACGTTGAAATCTATAATTTGATTCTTCGTGTGCTCAAATTGAGCGGTCGAGGCGCAGCAAATAATGGAACAAAGGCTGGAATGGATTTGTTTGAACCATGGTTGAATTATTAAAAAACTTTGCATATTTATTTTATATATTCAGTGTTTTTTATTATTTATAGTCATATTATCAACGGAACTTTTGCTCTTCAACTGGCTTGTTGGCAAAAATCTCTTCGATTTCAGCAAGGATTTCTGGAGTGAGTTTTGGAACAACTTCCAAAGCTTTCAAGTTTTCAGTGACTTGTGAGGCCTTGGAAGCGCCCGTGATGACTGTTGAAACATTCGGGTTCTTGATTGTCCATGCCAATGCAAGTTGAGCAAGAGTAACATTCAACTTCTCCGCAATAGGCTTCAAGATAAATTTTAAAAAAAATGAGTTCACAATGAGTTGGAACCTTCAAGTTTGCACCCAAGTCCTCACCTTCAACTTTGCAACCTTGGCAAGCTTCTCCTTTCCTTCCGGGGTCTCCAAACCGGCCGCAAGTCTCTTTGCAATCGCAGTATCCGCCGCCAATCTTGAATC
Organism: Obelidium mucronatum; assembly: GCA_025765595.1. NCBI lineage: Eukaryota > Fungi > Chytridiomycota > Chytridiomycetes > Chytridiales > Chytriomycetaceae > Obelidium > Obelidium mucronatum. The sequence goes on along the minus strand of JAIVFH010000048.1, from coordinate 150,458 downwards.
CGCTGGAATATCAACATTGTACTTGCCCGTCAAGATACCAGAAGCCAAAGGCGACCAAATCGTGGTACCCAAGCCATACTTTTCATACAATGGCGCGTATTCCTTCTCGAATCGCTCGCGGTGGAATAAATTGTATTGTGGCTGTTCAAAGACGGGTCCGACAAGTCCCAGTTTTTCGGCGATTCGATGGGCGTCGCTGATTTGTTCCGCAGACCATTCTGAAGTTCCCCAGTAGAGAGCCCACCCTTTTTGGATCACCCAATTGAATGCACGTACGGTTTCTTCGATAGGGTGTGTCGACATCAGGACGATGAGCAAAGATTCTAATGATTATACACACACATGACAGTTTTAACACAAAAGATACAACCAACCAAAAAAAAAAAAAAAAAAGAGGAAGAACTTAACAAATCCACATAATCCAATTGAAGACGTTCCAAAGCAGCTTGAGTTCCTTCAACAATGTGTTTACGAGACAATCCGCGTTCATTCACGCCTTCGCCGCCCCAAAAGATTTTGGTGGAGATGACGTAGCTGGATCGTTTCCATCCAAACTTTTTGATGGCTTTTCCCATGGCGATTTCAGATTTTCCGTTTGCGTATACTTCGGCGTTGTCAAAGAAGTTGATACCGTTCTAGAACAAAAAAGAATCAGCACATCAATCAAAGCAGAAAGGAACCTCAAGAACACAAACAAAGAAAAAAAAGAACATTTACATCGTATGCTTCCTTCAAGCATTGCTCAGCAACGTCTTCTCCTGTAAACAATTTCCTTTTTAGAATATGAATCATGGACCGGGGTATTCGTTGTAAACACTAACCAACTTGCTCTCCGTAAGTAACCCAGCCTCCGAGAGAGACTGAAATTTGGTAGATTGTAAGTTGGAGGTAGCAGCAATAACAACACGATCAATTGACTTAACGGACTGAGACTTTAAGACCAGATCGACCAAGATATCTGTACTCCATTGCTTTGATTTACTGGGGGGTTTTTTTTTTTGCTACTGTTTGTAATGATTGTGAAAAACTGGTTGTCGCCTTTTAAGGTTTTATGGTGAAATTTGCACGCATGCGAAATTCGCCATTCGCACACAATACTGTCTGTTATTCCCATTTGAAACTGAAGTTTGAAAAGAGAACAACGGAGCGACATTCATGAAAAAAAAGAAACTTGGAATAAGTTTTTTGTGTATGGTTTATTATGGAATCATTTTCGAAGTCTCTTCCAACGCCTTCAACTTCAACAATGCATTATGACACCTCACTTGCAACATATTCTCCAAACTAGCCTTCTTAACACCTTGAACCTCAGATCCTTCCCCTTCTGCAACCCCCTTGTTCTGCGCCGCATCAAACTCTTTCCGAGCCAAGTCAAACTCTCCCACACGTAAATACAAGGACCCGAGTTCATACCTTCCGAATAGAAGCATCCAGTGATCCAGTTCTATTTTCTGAGACTCTGCAATGAGTTTTTTGAAACTGGTTATACTGTCGTTTAAATAGGAGACTGCTTCTGCAGATGGAAGTGGTCCTTTGGTAGTGGTTCCAGAAGCTTGTTTCTTTGTTGTCGTTGTCGTTGTTGTGGCTGTTGTGGTGCTGGATGGGATTGTTAGCATGGAGTTGTAGGCGCGGCCCATTAGAACTTGGTTTTTGATTTCGCTGAGTGTGTTGACAGTGGGGAATCCCATTTCTCGTTCGGCAACGGCGCGGATGAATAGGGCTAAGCAGACGTCGTCGTAATACGTTGAGTAAGGTAACGATTCATTCGATGTTGTTGTTGTAGTGGTGGTGGTGGTGGATGATTTTAGGTCCGCCAAGTCCTTCAACACTAGAGTTGTTTCTTGAACAACAAGGGACAGAGTTTCTTTACTCATCATGACGAGCCCATGGAAAAAGTAGAGGATTTCGTATGCCGGAAAGAGGAGTCGGTTTCCTTGAGAGAGGAACTTTCTGCTCTTTCGAGACACAAACTTTTCAATGGGGACGGAGATGCCTGCGATTTTCTTGAGCAGGCCGGGTACTTCTTTCATCATTTCAGTTACGCGTGGGTCTTCCTTTGTTTGAGAGTAGAGCGTACACGCTTGTACGTAGCGGTATACTGCCCGTGTCCATTTGCTTTCGCTGTATAAGACTGTGTAGCCTTCGTACGCTGCAGACCATTTTCTTTGCGCCATTTGGCAGAGCCCCATGTCCCATAGACAAGCATGGTACAGTTGCTGGTAATCGCGTTGCAACGAGATGACCACCTTGTACTCTGCTTCGGCTTCAGCAGGTTTAGCCTCTGTCTCCAACATCCGGGCACGCATGGCGCGAAAAATGAAGCTTCGATCTCTCCGTTCAAGACACTTGGCCAAGTTATCACCGGCTAAAGGGAGGTTACAATCCGGCAGCGGGTTTAAGGAGGCAAGGATAATGTGGTACGCGAACAGAATGATTTCTGCAAAACTCTTGCGGAGGCCGCCAGAGGTTCCTGTTTTATGGGGAGGCGCTGGAAAGCAGGTTTTGAATTTGGATTTTAGATTTCCAGTCACGAATATTGATGGTGTGAAGGGCCATTCGGCTGCGGTGGAGAGGCGGTCGAGTGCTACATCTCGGTCGCCCTGGAATCCCATCAGCTCGAATACTATCAGTTTTCAATAGATTGTTTCAATTTTTTTTTCCATAATGGATATAGGTTGTTTTTTGTTACCTTTTATGATTTTTGTTGGGAGAAAGGAAAGGACTAGTGTAAACAGCCCTGCGTTCATAATAACACCGCTTGTGAAATGCTCGTCAATAAAATGGTTCGAATAGCCGTCAACGCCTTCCTCTTCGTATATAGTTTCAAGGAACTTGAAAGCCGCTTTGATTATGGCAAAGGCGGAACGCAATTGCATTCCTTCCTTCACGAAATTAACCAGATTTGTGTTTGATATCAGAGTCAAGAGACTTTGCATGCAACTGCATTCGGCATAGACGAGTTCAGCGTGCTTTTGAACACGTGTCATTCCATTGAGGTAATTTGGATCTTTTGACCCCGTCACAGCATTTGCAGCGCCGCTTAGCATTCCAAAATATGCTACCCGTTCTTTCTTGCTTCCTTAATGCGCTTGCAACTTCTGCTGCGTAGCTCAGCGATTCTAATGCCAAACTCATGTCGTCAGGATCAAATGTCATAACTGCACGCAATGTTCGTAGTAATGCAACGCCTTCTGTAAAGTACAGTGACCGCCCATATTTTGGAATCAGGGATGCTTCTGCATCTCTGAATTGACTGTTCAAGAACATTTCCAAGCTCGCTTCTACTTCCACAATGTCTTCGAGAATCTTTTCGTCTGTTGCATCTGCCTTGAGTTGAGCAATCTAGAAAACAAAAAAGTAATAAAAAGGTGAACATGTTTCGAAAACCCAGCCAATCTTTCAAAGAGCGGAACCTGTTTTTTTGATAGTCTTGCTGACCCGCCACTTAGAAATGATGGTGTTCTTCGTCTTTCATTTGGACTTGGCGGCGCATAAGTTGAATATTCTGTATTGATATCCGTTGGCTTGAGAGACTTCGATAAGCTTTGCTACGCGATCTTCCTGGTCTTGTGCCAGTTGTTGATCTATTACGGTTTGCAAGGGGCTAAGCTCACAACAAAAACCAACAGCACATAACGACAAAACAAGAACACACCATCCATATCAACAGCATCTTGAAAATGGTCATCTTCTTCATCAGAATCATCCTTGCTGTTCGAATCAGATGTTGTGGTTACTGGGGATTCCGTCGTTGCTCCTCCACTGGCAACTTTGGGTGTTGACCAAGCGCCTTTTGGTGCTGATGAGGCAACTGGCGAGGTAACTACCTGACGACGGAACATCTTTCATTGTTCTCTTGGTTTTTTTGAACGCTTCCATTTCTTCTTGATCTTGATTTTTAATTAACAAATTTGTTTTCTTGAATCACAGTCTGGCTGAACCTGTCTCTGATTCCTGATGCAATTACATTCCCAGATCCCCTCTCTCAGGGTCTATTCCCTAATAGATTACTTTCTCAGTTCTAGCTGCTTTTCCCCTTTTGCCAAACTCTTTTTGCCTGTTGTTTAGCGGGTGTTTTGAGCACACCAACGCCACCATGACAACACGGTCATCTTCGCTACTGCGAATCGATGATTGCAGTAAACAACAAAAGAGAAGATTGATTGACTGCGTCTTTTTAATTTGCAGCAGGGTTGTCGACGGCCCAGCGCCTGCTGCGAGGATGGATGCACACACAAACACTTTGATGCACTTACTAGCTAGCGCCAACTGGCCATTGCGAAAGCTTGTAAAAGCAGAGAAAAGAAGAAAGAAAGAAGAAGGAAGAAAAATAAAATAAAAAAAAACGCAATGAACTTCGCCAAGCCGCAGGCGCCGCCGCCCGCCCACCTCGACGTCAACGGCGACCCGATCGACGCCGCTGCCGCCTCGGGTGCCGCGCGGCGCGAGTCGCTCGACTACTCGGCGGCGCCGTCGCTGAAGCGCGCGCGCGACGCTTCGCCCGACGGTTTCTGCTTTTCGCTGTTTTGTTTCCTTGTCGTCTTTCGTGTTCTTACCAGCAACGCCAGACTACCGCAGCACCCGCCACAGGGCCGCCTACGAGCCGCAGCGCGACGGGTATTCTACTCTTCCCACCTGTCCTGTCTTGTGCTCATCCTGTTCTGTTCTGTTCTTTCTTGCTTTCATCCAGATACTCGTCGTACAACAGCCAGGGCGGAGGCTACAATAACAGTCGCTACGGTGGAAACGACCGCGGAGGATACGGAAATAACTCCTACAACAGCGGCGGCGGCAACTATTACGGCAGTGGAGGCGGCGGAGGACGAGACAATGGTGGATATGGGTTCAGGTTGGCTTTTTTTCAAGACGTGCATATCATTGGATGCGTTCCCCAACAAATCTCTTCCAACTCTTTTAGGAAACCAGAAGATCCATATAGTTTGGATTATCTTGTTTCACTGCGTCAATTTTCAGAGTTTATTCGACAAAAACACAAAAACTCAGCATCTCGCTCGCAGCCTGTGATGGAGCTCTCGGAAGACCAGGTTCGAGAAAAGTTTAAGGCGTACAGAGAAGATTTCCACTCGAGAACTCTTTTGAAGTTTTTCAACGAAAGAAAAAAAGATGATTGGTAAGTGTTGTGTCTGTATCTTTTTGTAGACTGATTCTTGTTCTTCGTGTGTGCAGGTTTATTGAGAAATATCATCCCCACGGAATCAAAAGTCTTGCGGAAAGAAATTTCGGAAAGAAAAGTAAATGAGAGCTTGCCTGCTTGGACTCGTGAATTGTCTCAAGGCCTATTTGATGGAATTTCGTTTGATGCAGCTGCCTGGGCAACAGGAGAATGACGATGGGTTTGGCGGTGTTGACCTGAAAGTTCCTAAAGCGTGGGAGTTGTCTGCTTTATTCTTGAAGAATATTCCGTTGGGAGTTTCAAGGAAAGATATTGTGGAGGTCTGTGTGTGCTGAGCTGTAGTGGAACATTGCAGTTTATTGACGATCGACGTGGTTTTAGGCTTGCCGATCTGCTGCCTGGATTTACTCACCTCGTTTTAAGTGATCCCCGGTCCGACAAGGGATATATCCGTTTAGGATGGGTGGTTTTCTCACCTGGTACCAATCTTGATGCCGCATTACAAGAATTGAATGGAAAAAGAGTGGTATGTTCTTTTTGGAGGCTGAATTCATGGAACCCAGCCCTAAAATGGTCGTTTAGAACGATAGTTTTACGTTGTCTCTTGCGCCCGCAAGTTAGCCAGGCTTATCGATCACGAATTATCCCTGTTGATTTCAGCACCGCAGAAAGAATCGCTGGAGATTTGGAACGTGCGCGAAAAGTGGCCAGGGCGTTGGATTTAGAAGCCAATATTCCTACAGGATCAAGGCCTTGAAAAGTGTTCAAGCGCACTGTGAGAAACTGATTCAAACTTTCCCTGCTGTTCCAGAACCACCAACTTCAATGGATGTGGATCCTGAGATTGAAGAAAACTCTGCTGAAAAGTTGGATGCTGCACGCGGAGTTATGGATTCTGTTGATGGCCAAGACGTTCCAGCGGAGCCTTCTGCTCCAGTTCAACCCCTTAGCCCTCCCAGAAAAGCCAACAGTTGCTGTGGAAAGTGCATACGCTGTCGCCACCAAAAAGATTCTCAAACTCCGTCTCGGATATGATTATTGAATACCTCCGCCGTGTCCATTATTACGACTTTTATTCTGGAATGGAAGCGGATGGACCAGAAGACTTTCAACGTCGTTCCTGGGTTATGCTGCGAAGCACCACAGGAACTCCTGCGCCAATTTCAACAACCACCCCCTCTCGCAACTTTTCCGAAAACGTTCCCTACGTGAAACATACCGATTTCCAACGTCTCAGTGAACGATTAGAGTCACGAATCCACATTCGCTCATTGAACTTGATTTCTCCAGATGATTTATCATCAACGGCGGAAGCATGGGGAGGCGAAACACTGATCAAATTGGGTGGAAAGAACCCAACGGCGTATGTGGATGACCATATCAACACGTTTGTGCAGGAAGTGGACGAAGAAAAGTTCCGTTGTGCACAATGTAGTAAGCTGTTTCGAGGAAGAGAGTTTGTCGTGAAGCACGTCAAGAGTAAACATGGAGATTTGGCTGATGCTGCAGCCTTGGAGATTGAGTTTTTTAATAACTATGTGAAGGATCCGAATCGTGTGCATAATCAGAATGTAGTGGGACAAGGTATGGTTGGTGTACCTATGCAGCAAGGTGGTGGCGGGTCGTATCAAGGGTATGGTGGTGGTGGAGGTGGTGGCGGTGGGTATGGTGGAGACCGTGGTGGGTATAATGATCGTCGTGGAGGAAGTGTGGGTGGTGGGCAAAGGCGACCACCTCCTCTAACCCGTGATGGAAGGTTTGTGCTGATTTTCTTTTTCTTTTTTTAGCGGATTGTTTCTGTTTTCTAATTATTATGTTTTTACTAGACCAATGCCAGTTGATCCACGGGCTCGGAAGACGTATGAAGATCTGGATGGTGCACCAGTGGGCGATGTGAATGAATTAAATTACGATTGATTTTGCGACGGGGGTGAGGGGGAACTCTTATGAAGGAGTTAACGTTGATTTTTTTGGATGATACGTCAATAAATGAGTATCTTTATCTATTGCAACGATTTAATTTGGGGTTTCAAAAAGGAACATTATATAGGCGATTGTCAAGATTGTAATGGCAAACAAGAATTGAGCAGCCGAAGATTCATAGACGCACGATTTGTCCCAGTTGAAGCATATTCCAGTTTGGTGTCGTGCGCATCGCGGAGCAGTGGAGTTGCACTAGACGCAAACGAGGAGGTGCAGGATTGATCCCAGTAGGAAAGAGGTTTTGAGGAGGATACATTGGCATAAGCGCGCTGGTATTCGTCTTGGTCAAGGCTAATGACTTAAGAGCATAGTGAAATCGTTGGGGCCCTGGCTGCGTGCAGACATTTTCTGGAAAGGTTTGAGTTGCTTGTCGTCGAGGAGTTTGGGGCTGGGTGGAGGAGTGGGTATGGTCGGTTCTTGTGTCCTGATTCCAGCATAATTGAGGATCGCGCTGATAGGAAACCTGTTTTGATAAGGGCATAGGAAGCCAGGAGTTGGAGAAAACTGAGATCATTCATTTGATTAAAAAAGTGTAAAAATTCTGCAACATTTTGAGGTTCACAAGCCCACACCGCCAAGTTTTAATGTTACTGTTATCAAGACACCGCATAACGATAACGATTCAAGTCTGCGGCTTCGCCACTTTTCCAAGTTTCTCAATTATAGCAAACACTTCTTCCATGAGAGCCGAAGCACTTCCAGAGTCCCGCACATTTGCACCTGTGGCTGTTGAAATAATAGTAGCCGTGGCCCTGGTTTTAGCTTCAGAAGGCTTGGAATATCCTCTGCATAGCTGTCGAATATCTTCTTGCGTTATAGAGGCCGCATCTCTGATGCCGATTTGTAAGCTACAAGTAACATTACTCTGAGCACTCACCTTGCATAAGCCCCTGCCGATCCCAACTTTCCGAACATTTTTTCCATCTGTTCGAGTATTTTAAAAGTTGACCCACCCAGAAGGCTTTGGTTTGATCAGTATTGAGTTCAAGTTGGTTTAACCGTAGATAAGCATACCTTAACATCCCTGTTAAAGGAACCACGCATCGAGCAATAAGCTCGATCCCATCTTTTTCCAGAACATCTTTCATTTCAACTAGCTGAGCTAAAACCACTGCTATTTTCACGATTATGCACAACCCTTCCCTCAATGGCTTTATGCCCCCAGTCATCGCTTGGCCCACAACCGAGTTCGGTTGAGAGCCTGTCTTTTCAACCATTTGAGTGGCTTCGGAAACAAAAGTCGCCGATTTTTCCACGAGGGAGTCAATGTGAGCTTTCAGCTTTGGAATCGCTGTCAATTCAGCGTGACGAAGGATTGATTTGGGGAATTCAAACGAATGATAGCTCTGGATTGATCGCATAATAAGGTATATTCAAATATATCAAAAAACTCACCACGCAGAAGTCATTGCAAAGCGTGAAATATTCCTCAAATCTCTTTGTGAGTAGCAACGAATCCAAGTACAACCGATTTGTAGTGGATGAAATTGTTGGGCGATATGCAAACTTGATTCCAGCCATATTCAAGTTTGTGGCTTTGGATTCATGGATAGTATCGGCTGCGACTTTGTCACTTTTTGGGTTGCCCTCATCTTCACCAGTGATTATTTGAATAAGTGTTTCGGCGATGTCTTCGTTTGATGTTGACTTTCCGAGCGCTTTGAGCACTTTCCTATTTTTCCCGAAAGGGTTGGTCAAGGTTATGCAAACTTTTGAAAAATAGCTCACATTTCAGTCATTATCATGTTTAAAACAGTGCCCGAATCCGCAAGTAATGCTTCAACGGCAGAACTTTTCTTCCTTTCTTCGTCTTCTTGAACAGTCTCCCCAACCCGTCTACAATCGCATGGATTAGCTAACATTCAACACTTTTTTCTTACCTTTTGGATGCTTTGGGCTGAGCAGATGCTTTTGCAGTGACTTTCTCGCCCACCTTCTTCGACTCGTCATCCAAAAACCCACGAACCCAAATCTGTCGCATCTTGGGGCCACGACCTTCAACCCATTTTCTTTCCAAGTTGGAAGGATCCGTGATCCAAGTAGCAGATTCGAAAACCGTCGGAAACAGTAAAAGACTAATCAAGCCAGCTAGTTTGGGAAATCGTGGTGACCCTGACAATATCCCACTTCGTTCTACTTCGTTAATCAGTTTATAACCCATTGAAAGACCACGGGAGAAATCATTTGGAATGATGGATTCAATCAAGAGCTGTTTATCCAGGTGTTAATAGGGAGTACAATTTGAAAGATTTTTAGCCCACCTTCAAGTAGTCAGGCTCCATGAATGTCGGATCACTTTGGATTCCTTTGCAAATCGATCTATATATTCCTGAATGAGCGCTGAATTAAAGAAAAGAGGGATAATTTACTTACTCTTCGGCTTTCAACACGTTCTCCCAATTCTTCTTGCTCACATCCACAAGAATGTTAAATCTCAGTATAATCATTTCAAGTTCGAGTCGGGTTTTGGCAGGAATCTAAAATGGGTTCGTTGTTCGTGATGTATGGACATAACAAAAACGAGAAAAGAGAGTTTTACCAGCTCGTACCACCGCTTAAATTCTCCAAATCTTGGTGGAAGAAAATACGAGTATGTCTCTAAATCCATTCGAAACCGCTCCACCATCTCTTTACCACCTTCTTTGCCCTCATCCTTCCAAGGACCAATAATCTTTCTCAAACTCCCTGCCAAAGACACACCACCCCGATTTGCAATGGCCCAAGAAGATGGACAGATTGGCTCTTTGGCCGTGCATAGCTCGATCATTTTTCTTTCGTACTTTCCGAATGTTCTGCGTTCAGCCAACGAGGTTCGAGAGAGTTCAACAACTTGTTCAAACGCCCCAGCAAGATCACGCGCATAAATTGAGCTCTCGATGTTGGCTTCCTGTGGGTTTTCTTGGGCATTGAAACGGTGTGGCGCCGTGGTTTTGAACAGGTTTGGTCGTAGTGTCACAGCAGTTAACTCCCCTACAGCTGACAATGCATAAAATGTATCCCTGTGGCTCCATGATGCGTCCACTGAGCGAAATAATATGAATGGAAGTCAAAATCAGTTGTGAGAATATCTGTTACCCGCAATCACAGGGGCTGAGAATAACGACACGTCAGAAATCATTCTTCCACCAATGCAGAAAGGCGTTTCTTGAAGTCCCGAGTCTCCCGAGTTAAGATTTTGTGGTGAAGATGGACGGGTGTCGCCCCATTCAGTGGCAGGACTTCCAACGAATATACTCCGTGATGATTTCATGGGCGTAATCACGGAAGAATCGATGCACCAGGCTCGAAAAGTGCAGTCACTTGACCCCGTAACAAGTATTTCGGCGTGGCTATTAGACCAAGTCATCTAATACGAGTTAGGACAGTTGACATTGCAATAAAAACTAGCAAATACCGATTGGATTCCTTGATAATGTCCTTCTATCTTTGCAGTCGGGTTTTTCAGATATCTTAAATCCCATACACGAACTATTGAGTCTTCGCCTGGAAGTGAAAAGATTTAGAAGCCCTTGTGATATAATACCGAAGTTACATACCACAGCTGGCCAACCAAAACGGAATAAATGGATTAAATTTGACAGAAGTAATTGCTGGGTGATGATGGCCGCCATGAGCGCGCTCGACTCGCCAAACCTTTGAGTGATACATCAACATTGAGTCCATAGAAATTACGTTTCGAATAAGCCGCACATACCACGGATTTTTCAGAGTCGGACCCCATTAGTCTCGCATCAATTACAGAGAGATGATGGTCGACACCACTTGCCGCAATCAGTGATCCATATGGCAAGTGTGGGGACCACGATGCGGAAATCACCTGGTCATAGGAAACCTATATCAAATAATAAAATAGTTAAATGCCATTTAGGATACGATTTGTTGTCCAACCATTTCTGAAGCAGTCACTCTTTGCATATCGATATCCCACAAATACAATCGTCGTCCTTCCACAGCTAAAAACTTTGAGGGTGCAGAACCGGAATCACATGGCATAAAATCGACATCATGGACACGAACAGATGCTACTCTAGTTCCTGGAGGAGCTACGTTGACATCAGACTTCAACACCAGTCATTGAATCAGTGATTTAATTGAGGGTCCGACAAGTTTAATCCTCACCAGTTTTCCACTGTTTAATTTACACTCGAATAAATGCTCTAGTCCTTTTCCTCGGGTGCCAATCTCGCTGAAGTCCACCTTAAACATTTGCAACCTTGAGCTTGAGCCTGCCGTGATCAGTCTGTCTCCGGAGAAAGACATTTTGAAAATTAAATCAGGAACGGAGAATGCGGATTTAACCTGCAACATGATTTAATGATACTGGGTAAATACAATAATTTGTTGGCAAGGGAGTGTGGACTACAAACTTTCAGGCCCAGCCCCTCTGGGTTGGAGTCAAACTGATCCAACACAGGTGGAGAGATGTTTTCAGTTATGAAAAGATTGTTTGCTTCTGAGGCGCATCCAATGGCGATGTAAGGAGTCTCCTGTTAATTTCACACGGAGTCAGAATAAAGTTGCAGACGAGCAGTGGTCGAACCCCTAATGTCTGTAATGACGTTGCATATTTTTCGGCATTAGGAATTCTAGTTGATGCAGTCTCGCAAACGCGTTCTTTGTAGCTGCATGTTCAACCCAAAACAGTCAAAATGTCATCGTTCAAAACTATCACCAATATGTACCGCTTTGAAGTTAGTGTAACGCATTGGCGCCACAAATTAGATGGAGGAGGATTTGAATGAATATAGTTCGAAGCTTTATCAAGCCGTAAGTTTTGCCTAGATTCTTGATTCACCAAAGTTAGACCGAGGGGCTTCATTTCGCAAATCAAAACCTTTCAAATCTTGTGACAGACGCGTTAATTTTGTTTGTTCGGAAGAAGGGCTTGCAGCGGAAGAGATCGCCGAGGTTGGGGAGAGTTGAGGTGCCAAGGTCGCTGCCATATTTTCAAAATGTAAGATGATGGATTTTTTATTTCAGAGTCTTGAGACGCGCCGAAAGAATTGTTAATCCCTCGCGGGAAAATACTCCATAGTCTGGATCGTCCTTGATCTGTTTCGAAATAATTTGGTTAGTTCCTTTAGAACTCAAAAATTGCTGCTCACTTCTTTAACATCGAACTTCTTTTTAAGTTTATCAAAGAACCGTTTGTCTGCCTTTCTTCGCTTCTTGCTTACAATCCAAACTTCAGTTGTGCCAACTGTCGACAGTTCTGTCAGTGTTTGCAGCAAAGGGTCAAAAGCTGCTTCCAGATATACACAATCAGCCGCGAGAATCAAATTAACAGGTTCAGCAAGAATCTCTGGCGATATCGGCGTCCCCCTAAAAAACCACATGTGAGAATTACGAACTGCAAAACTGTAGAATTGCCATGCTGGCTACCATTTAAGCTCGGCAACTTTCACAAACTTCCTCTCTGCTTCGCTCATATTTAGATCCACATTCTTTTGCATCAGATCCAGGAATAGCATATCGGTTACGTAAACTCTTCCTTCTTTCTGTGTATCATCGTGGTGAGCTTCTGCCATCATCATACCAGCCAAGATCCCAACAACACCAGTTCTACGGAGATTTTCAAAATGATTTGATTTTCAGTAATAGCTTGTTTGCTTGTCGACACCAGTAATCCTCACCCTGCTCCCAATTCAACAACATTCAAGCCCTTTAAAAAAGACTTATCCATCGACCACCGATAAGTCATATAATTAGAAAGGATTGTTGCAGCTTCCCACGTCTTGCCGCCACAACCTGTTGTTGGGTTTCAAAAACAATAGACAACACAGTGCAAAACCGCTTACCGCCAGATGAGTCTTCAGCAATATTGATTGTCCGATGATACCGAGTAAATGAGAATCCCACTTCCGTTCCAATACGGCATGGCTCGGCACGGGGACTGTCTGGTTCAATGCCAAAGACATCGTTGTCGCTGTCGCTCGATGACATTTTTTTTTTTTTTTTTTTTTTTTTTTTTTTGTGTATTTTCACTACTTTTCCGTTTATTTGGGGTTTCAATTAATAATAACAATACAACTCCCTTGGGAGAGTTTCATAGATCTCTACTCGTGGTTTCGTTGGCTGATTATCATCTCAACCAACAACAACCTCTTCTTCGTTCGACATTTCTTCCAACGTCTTGTTCATAGGTTCTGGAATCAAGGCAGTCGCAACAAGACCCGAGAACATGACTCCAGCGAAAATGTAAAGGACCAATGGCACATTATCACCAGAAAACTGTGGTCCTACAAGTTGGATACCGATAATGGCACCAAGTTTTCCACAAGCGGCAGATATTCCGTGGCCAGTAGATCGGAACCGTGTTGGAAATACTTCTGCTGGAACAATGAAAGTGGTCGTGTTTGGACCAAACTGGAAAAAGAACTGGGCAATGGTGAAGATGACCAAGAATGGAACTTGTTGGGTTGAGAGCGTCTTCCAGAAGGCAGCCAACACAATCAAGCAGATGGTAATAACTCCGAATCCAAAGTATTGGATTGGTTTACGTCCAAGCTTTTCCACGAAAGCGACGCAAAACCAGTAACCCGGCACAGTGCCAGCGAAAGCGATAATCAAATTTCCAAGGGCGATTTGGTAGAACAATTCACCGATTTCAACCGGTGGAGCTACATCTACAGTAGAGCTTGTGCCATTGACAACAGTTGTGATTGGAACTTTTTGCGGTCCATTGAAGTTGATCAATGTCAACACTGCAGGAGTGTTCAAGGCAAGACCATACCAAGCAACATCGAGAGCGAACCAGCAGTAAGCCGTTCCAAAAAGTGTTTTGAAATTTCTTTGTTGGCTAAAGTAGCTTCCAAAATCGTCACGTTTTACATTGACTTTGGCGGTGGCGACTTCATCATAATTCCAGTTTGAGGACACGTTCGATACATTGTTCATGGCGAGGACCCTGTCAATATCAGACTGGGCTTTGTCCGTGTCTCCAATAACTGTTGAATATCGTTTAATGAAGGTTAGAAACGATGTTGGAAAAAAAAACCCCCAACACTTGTAACAAACCATCAACTGTAAAACGAGGAGTTTCTGGAACAGTCAAACGAAAGTAAAGTGCACCCAATGCAGGAATGGCACCGACTCCAAGAGCAATCCGCCATACAGTATCCAAAACAGTGTAATCAGCGTTGATTCTGTTTTTCATTGCAGACAAAATCGCAATATATACTATACCACCAATCATGATACCAATTCCCTGCATGGCAAACACAGCAGACAGCATCATACCACGATATCTTTGGTTGGCAAACTCAGCCGTGATGGTGGCGGACATTGGGTAGTCTCCTCCAATTCCAATTCCAAGAAAGAAACGCCACATTGAAAGGACGACAAGAACAGACCATCCATTCACAAACGAGGCAGATAAAGCAGAGCCGATGGTACAAACAATCATGATGATAAGCTCAACTCCGTACATTTTCTTTCTTCCTAGCTTGTCACCCAAGTATCCAAAACCAAGTTGGCCCACAAAATTGCCCCAATTCGTTGACGCCTTCATCCAAGCATCAAAATTGGCACCATCTGGATAGTACTTGTTGAAGTCAACTTTTGTGTTTTGAGGGGTCTTTGGAATGGTAGCGTTGTTTCCGTTAATACCAACTGGGTACGACCCCGTAATGTACTCTGGCCCATAGTAGACTTGGTAGATCATTGGCAGCGCCTGAGAGATAACAAAGATGTCGTATGCCTAGTTTGTTTTACTCTTAGCGGGAGGAAAGCACGGAAGGGTGGGTACTGGAAAGGGGAGCATACATCGGCAAAGAACCCAACACCTGCTACGATAACCGCTCTCAGGTGGAACCAACCCAGCCTAGCTTCATCCAAGTGGGCAAAAGCCTGTGCTCTCTTGTGCGATTCGGTCGCAATTTGTGCTGCAGACATTCAGTTTCAGAGAGGTGATTGTTGGGCTTGATTTTTTGATTGAAAAGTGCGGATTCCTGGTGCGTGGAGAAATAAGAGTTTCGGAACAGGAACAATATTTAGAATAATAATCAGGGGCTTTTTCTAACTGATAGAATGATGGAATAGCAAGAAGTAGCACGAGTAAGTTGAGGGCGCATTGTAAACGTGCAAACGAAACAAGTTACAACACGCGCACGAAAAGTGATGGCAACAAGGATAGTTTATTGAGGCAACGCCCAAGACACGAACTCAACATCGCGCACGCCGAATCAAACGCTTCGGTAGATGATTTAGTCGAAGAGACCGAATCCCATGTCGTCGTCAGACTCTTCCTTCTCCTCCTTCTTCTCTTCCTTCTTTCCGGCGGCTGGGGCAGCGGCCTCGGCAGCAGCTGGGGCAGCTCCGGCAGCTGGAGCAGCAGCAGCTCCAGATCCAGAGCCAACGGCAAAGAGGAAGGAGCCAACGTCCTTTCCGTCGAGAGCCTTGGCAAAGAGGGAAGCCCAGATGGACTCGACTTCGACTCCGGCGGCAGCAACCAAGGTGCTGAGCTTGTCGGCCTGGCGATTAGAGGAACGGGAGTTAGCTGTGGGTTTGACTTGGTTGGTCTCCGTTACACATCTCATGTCCAACCAACAATCCATCCCCACCACAACGAGCCATCCATCAGACCGAGAAACACGACAAATGCATGGAATCAAATACTCACGGTGATTTCAAGACCGTCATCGTGGAGGATGAGGGCGGCGTAGACCAAAGCGGCTTCAGAAGCAGAGAGGCTCATTTCTGTTTGATAAAACCTTCACCTGCAACTCCACATAATACATAGCTCGCTTCACCACCACTTCCCCAATTTAAACAATAAGCTAGTTACAGTAAAACACGGGATACACTTCATTTATTGAGTCTTCACTCTTCTTTTCTTTCCAAAAACTCTGTCACACTTGACCAATACTCCTCTTTGAACTCAACGGCATGCTTCACATGCGCACTAGTGGAAAACACCTTTTCGACAACCCGGATACCTTCCACTCTTGCTGCTTCCGCGTTCTCCTTCACATCTTGAAAGGGCACGACTTCATCGGCATGCGAAAAGAGAAACAACCTTGGTCCCCTAATATTCCCATCACCATTTTCTTCACTGACGACGTACGGAATACTTTGTGTGATTGGATGAATTTCAATATTTCCAAAAGCAAGGTAGCCACAGCCAAAGGCATAAGCACTACCATATGCCAAGTACTTGACAATTGTGTTTTTTTGAGTCGATGCTACATAGCCAGCCAGTGTTGGAGCCGTGACCTTGCTAGGCGAAGAATCAAGAATTATCGCTTTGGCTTTCTTGAGTTGGAACCCCTTTGAAAACAAGAAATTGACAAATCTCTTGATTTTAAACATTCCGCCGTTGGAGAAGGAGTGGATCACAATGGTCGGGTGTGAACCTTGCTCTTGTTCTTCGTTAGACACATCAGAGGATTCAAGCAATTGGAGCTTGGCCAAATAGGCAAGGAGAGGTTCGAATTCCTCGAATTCTTGATGCTTGTTCCAAATGATATGGAAATCAGCTGATTTTCCAAGTTGGACAACGGCGGTGTATCCATTGGCGCTGAGATGAGATGATTGTAATTAATACTCACTCAAACAAACGGCATGACAAATTCACTCCTTACACGTAGTATTGAGCATATTTTTCGACATGCTTGAATTGGGAATCACACCACCCAAAGATCAAGGCAAACTTATCTCTTGTTGGTCCCTTCGAAATCAAGGCTGGACCAATGGAGTCGTATTCCTCCAATACACCACTATTGATTGCAACGTCTGTCATTCAGGCTGTTGAAATTTCGTGTATTGATTGCTGTGGCTATAATTGTGCTTTTTTGCAGCTTTTTTTCCACCTTCTTTTGTGGAATTTTATATGGATGGGGGCAAAACCCTGATCCTGAACTTTTTTGAAGTACTTTTCTAAAAACGCATCAGCAGTATTCCAACACTCCTCCTTAAAGTCAATAGCGTGCTTCGCGTGCAAACTCGTAAAACATCTTCTCCTCTACAAACTTTGGAACAGGGCAAGACTCTCACAGTGTCAGTGCAGCATTTTCAAGATCACGCGTACATCAAGTGAACCCGATCACACGTACACCAAGTGAACGCGATCACGCGCGATAAGCCTCAAAAAACACCGTAAATTCACTTTAAAATCAACCGCAGAACAACCGTAGAACCCGTAAAAACACCGAAAAAAATAAAAAACTTATATTATTTGTTGCATTCTTTCAGCAATCAGCTATAATGCTTTCCTAGAAAGGCATCAACGACATTCAAATATTCCTCCTTGAAGTCCACAGCGTGCTTAACGTGCGCGCTGGTAGTGAACATCTTCTCCTCCACAACAATGCCTTCTGCACGTGTAGTTTCAACATGATCCTTGACATCTGTGAATTGAACCACATTATCCGCTTCCGAATACAAAAACAGTCTTGGTCCTCTGATATTCCCGTTTTCATTCTTCTCACTGACAATGTATGGGACCCCTTGACTGATTGGATACTTCTTAAAATCAAACACAACCGAACCCAAGGTTGCGACACTGTAGGCGCAACTGTAAGCAATGGATTTCAGAATTGGGTTTTGGACGGAGGCTGACATGAAGCCAGACCAGCTGGCGACGGTAGGCCTTCCTGGAGAAGAATCGAGAATAATATGCGCGCGTTTGAGTTGCTGGCCTTTTGCGTGAAGCGCGGTAACCAATCGCTGGATTTTGCTCATGCCACCGTTCGAAAAGGAGTGGATCACAAGCTTTGGATGCTGTCCAAAGAGAGATGGTCCGTGGTGAGATCCATATGCTTCCAGTAATCCGTGTTCGTTGAGATATGCAATAAGCGAGTCGAATTCTTCAAATTGTGTCTTGTGGTTCCAAACGATACCCCAGTCGTGAGACGTGCAAACAGTGACAATCGCAGTGTATCCCTTTGATCTAGATTGAAATCGTGTGAGTTTATGGGTGTTGGTGCCTTCTATGAGTTGCTGACAATGCATGTTGGACCGTTGGTACCTGTACACCTGGGCATACTTTTCGACGTACTTGACTTGAGCGTCGAGCCAGCCAAAGAGAAGAACAAACTTCTTGCTTTCGAAAAGATGGTGCTCTGCTGGCTTGCCGATCCAAGCAGGGCCAAGGACTTCGTATTCGTCGATTGGGGTTGGTGTGGCTGTGACTGGTACTGTCATGTTCTTCTGACAAAAAAATTAAGGCCGCAAACTTGGTTTATTAACAAATTTAATGCTTTCCTAAAAAGGCATCAACAATATTCCAATATTCCTCCTTAAAGTCCACAGCATGCTTTACGTGTGCGCTGGTAGTGAACATCTTCTCCTCCACAACAATGCCTTCCGCTCGTGTAGTTTCAATATGATCCTTAACATCCGTGAATTGAATCACATCATCCGCTTCCGAATACAAAAACAGTCTCGGTCCCCTAATATTCCCGTTTTCATTCTTCTCACTGACAATATAGGGGATGCCCTGACTGATAGGATGTTTCTTCATATCAAACACAACCGCACACAAGCATCCAATCAGATAGGCGCCGCCGTAAGTGATGGATTTCAGAATCGGGTTCTGGACCAAGGCTGCAACATATCCTGACCAACTAACAACTGTGGCCTTTCCTGGAGAAGAATCGAGAATAATGTGGGCCCGCTTGAGTTGCTGGCCTTTTGCGTGAAGAGCGGTAACCAATCGCTGGATTTTGCTCATGCCACCGTTCGAAAAGGAGTGGATCACAAGCTTTGGATGCTGTCCAAAGAGAGATGGTCCGTGGTTGGATCCATATGCTTCCAGCAATCCGTGTTCGTTGAGATATGCAATGAGTGAGTCGAATTCTTCGAATTGTGTCTTGTATTTCCAAATGATATCCCAGTCATGAGAAGTGCCGACTGTGACGATTGCAGTGTATCCCTTAGATCTAGATCAAGAGTTGCGAGTTAAGGTTGCTGTTCCCTTCAATGAGTTGCTGACAAATGCAAGTTGGTACCTATACACCTGGGCATACTTTTCAACGTACTTGACTTGAGCGTCGAGCCAGCCAAAGAGGAGAACAAACTTCTTGCTTTCGAAGAGATGGTGCTCCGTTGGCTTACCGATCCAAGCAGGGCCGAGGACTTCGTAGTCGTCGATTGGGGATGGTGCGGCTGTGGCTGTGGCCATTTTTCAACTCTTGTAATTTTAAGGTTTTCACAATTCGAAATAATTTTATGTGTTTCAGAGATTGATATGAAATCATTTCGATCTCCGCGCTGAGCACTCAGCGCTGCTGGAACCCCCATGTGTGCAAAAATACAAGATTTCAGCTTTATTATATGGTTAATTATCACATTTCGCATTATGTATGAGGCTATAATTTCAAGTATAATAGTGAAGGGACTTGAAACGAACTCAAGTAAACCTGAGGTCAACACTGCCCATTCCAGTGTCAATATTCAGCCGTCCAAACGCATTCTTGTTGGCGACCCACCCATTCACAGTTCCCATTCCACTCGAGTTCCCAACACCATTCACCCCGTTCCCTGCAACTTGAAACCTGCCAAACCCAGTCTTGACGTCGAATTTGCCTTCAAACCCAAACACGTTACTCAACACGGAGCCCATCCCAGATTTAAGCTCAATCGTCGCATCTCTCCGGGGATGTAAATCCAAGGCAATGGATCCCATATCAGCGATAGCCACCAACTCCTTAAATCCCGAAACTTTCCCCTTGATTTCACCCAAGTTTGCGCCCAACGAGACACTATTGTGAACTGTGGCGTCCTTCAAATGAATGCTTCCAACATTCGCGTTGACATCAACGTCTTCCGCGACAAGAGATTCTGTAGTCACAGAGCCCACGTTCACTTTTGCAGAGAAGGCGTTCTTGACGGAAGGGCCTCGCCAGTCGAGAGTTCCAACTGTCGCATCGAGCGTGAAGTCGTTGATATCATTTGCAGGAAGAGTGATTTCTAGTTCAGCTTTTTGCTCGAAAGTGGTGGTGTTGAACCAGCTGGCGATGATGTTTGGCAGGAAGGATTGTTTAGGAGATGGAGTGTGATCAGCAAAGTCAACTTGGACCAATAACTTGTCGTCGACGGCAGTACATGTTACTCTAGTATCATTATCCAGTTCGTGTGTGTATTTGACTTCTGTTGGTGTTGTGGCAGCAAAGAAGCCGGTCCTTGGGGCTGTGAGGATCGTCGTTTCTGTTGTTCCCTTTCCTCTGGTGGTGATTTCGACTCTGGAGAAGCGCGATGAAAGTGTTTCAATGGTTTCAATCTTTGTCATGCTGAGACTTATTTTTTTTGTTGAGCTGCAGCAATGGGAGGGAGTTCCACGAATTCGTAAGCCAACCAGCCACGTTGAAATAAAACCAACTCCCACGGTTTCGTAACAGGTGTTTTTTTTTGCATCTTATTATTATTTACGTCAATTCAGATATTTCACGACTATAAAATATGTGTTTCGCAAATTTTGTTTCTTGTGAAACACCTTTCAAGACAAGCAAAAAGTTTTTTCCAACCCGCCCTCTCCCTAATCCCCAATGACGCCTTCTCTCCAGCGCCAGACAGAAAAGATTCAAAGGAAAAAGGATAAGATTCTTGCAGAGCTCAAGAAATCTGCCAGAGCCGACCAACCAACGCTTGCGCAACTCGATCTCCTCTGGGAGGTTGAGCAAAACACAAAGGCTCTGGAATACCTGAGAGCTCGAGAAGCAGCTGATATCGCTGATACGACCGCCGCCGTCACAACTTTAATTGACGCTGCTGCTGTTGCTAAGTCTGCAACTGATTTAGAATCGAGTGGCAATGCACTCCATCTTGAAACAGATGATTCTTCATTTGAAATAAGCTGGCTCTTGATGCAGCTTCAGTTTACTGGCGAAGTTATTGTGTTGGAGCTTGAGGACATGGGAGCTTGGATGCAGACCATGACAATGTATTATTGAGTTTTTTTTTTGTTGATAACCGTTTTGACTGTTCAACTTAAAAAACATACAACTGGCCAGGTTGACGCGAAAGCCAAGACCTCTTCGAAAACAAAGGTTCATGAAAAAAGAGGAATCTCTTCAGCGCAAGCTGATTGAACTCATCCAGTTCAGATCCTTGGTAGATTTTTGCCTTGCGATTGAACGCAACAGAATACGTGAATAAATATTGGGTTTTAAGCTTTTTTTTTTCTTCCTTTCTTTATTCCGATACCCCCCTTTTCGTATACGCATTCTTGTGTGAGTGTTTTTTTCCTTAAAGGCGTGCATCCTTTGGAAACGACTTCATTGCCTGTCTCACCCCAAGGTCCAACATAATCTCCTCAGATCCACCAAGGATAGCCACATGTTTGTGCACACGTTGGAAGTTCTCAACCAATCGTCCCTTTTTCCATGAAAAAAAAAACAGTTAACGTTTGAAAAAAAAAAAAGAAGCAGGGGCTTAAAATATTTATACCATCCCAGTTCTTGTAATTGCACGACCTCCAAAAATTTGCACAGCGTTATCAGAAACAAGATGAGCCATTCGAGTACTCTGGTATTTCAGCAACGCGATAGAGCCACCCAATTGCTTGGTCTGTTCTGCGTAACTCATCTTTGTCATTTGATATGTTGTCATGTCACACCAGCTTTGAACAGCCTCTAATTCTGCAATCTAAAAGAAAAAAAAAGAAAGAGACCCACAATTTAAAATAAATATGGCGGGGGCAGCAGATGGAGCACCAAACCATTTGTCCTAGTTTGTATCGAATCACTGGTTGTTCAATCAAAGCCTTCCCAAAGACTTTTCGCTGTGTTGCCCATTTGAAGCATTCTTCAATGATTTGTCGCTAGTCATTTTTTGTCGTTTTTTTTTAAGGAACTGCCATGCATGATGCTTCAGAAAACGAAAAAAAGGTGGGCTTCTTACCGATCCCGAGCAAATCCCCACCACCATAATCCATCGTTCACTATAGAAATCAATTTTTTTTAAGCTTTAGGAAAACACAAAAAGACCAAAAAAAAAACCAACTGAACTGATTAAAGTTCGACATGATCACAGGAATCCCCCCGCCTTCCTGTCCAATCAAGTTCTCCACTGGAACGCGTACGTTTTCAAATGTTACGTAGCTTGTTCCTGAGGTTGTGCTTCCAGATGTCTTGATTACTTTGGTTGTCACGCCAGGTTGCCGTTCAATGAGGAGGACAGAGTATCCTTTTCCTAGAAAAATTTTTAATCAGTAGAGTTGAAAACAAGAGGGTCTTTATTAGTTGGGGGGAGCTGGTGGGATGTTTTTTTTTCTCGTACCTGTACGAACAGCAGTTGTGAAATAGTGCGAAAATGCACTGTTTGTGATCCACTTTTTTACTCCATTGACGATATAGAACTTTCCACATGGCGACCTTTTTTTCGTTGATATCAGAGGCTTTGTTGAAAAAAAAAAAAAAAAAAAAGCCTGAACTTGACTGCTTCGCATGTAATTCCTGCCACATCGCTTCCAGCTCCAGGTTCCGTAATGGCAAGACAAATCATTTTTTCACCATTCAAAACCTCCTTGACAACTTTCTCCTTCATCCACGCGGGCCCGAAATTCATAACCGGAGGTAATCCAATAACCTATTTTTTTTTTTTTTGGGCAAAACAAAATTGAATAAAAGGTCAAACAGAAACGCGTATCTCACCATCCCACTTCCAACCGCCTCACCATACCCATACATTCCAACCCGCGCCATCTCTTCATGAACAATCGCTTCATGAAAATAATCAAACTCCTCCGGTTTCACAACCCCACCCAACAACACCCTCCCCTCCAAATGGGGCCCCGGTGCAAGCCGACACGCCGTCAAATTCACGCCGCCGCGCGCGCCCATTTTCAAAAACACCTCGGGGTCTGGGAATTCGCATGACGACGCGTGGTATTCTGCATCGATTGTCAAGGTTTCTTGAACGAATTTCCGGACGGCTTTTTTGAAGGCGAGGTGCGAGGTGGTGTGGTAGGGGGAGGGTTTGTGGAGGGATGAGAGGGATTCGGCGTATGGGATCAAGGAGAGGGAGTCTGGTTTCGGGGCGGAGAGAGTCGCGGATTCGCCTGTGATTGTTCCGATAATGAGTTTTGAGTAGCGGGTGAGGACTTCTTGGCGGTGTAAAGCGTAAAACTGGTTGGTGGCGTCTGTTCCGGCGACTTTGAGGAGGACAACGGATGAGCCTGGATGGGCTTCGGCAAAGCCTGTGGATGGAGTGCGTGTTCTTTTGTTTTTAGTTGTCAAGTTTGGTTTTGGCACACAAAGAAGTACTACTCAACCAGACAGGTCATAGACTTGCGCATCAATGATTATCCATAAATCATCAAGTTTGTTGTGCTTCGCGACCTCTGTTTTGACAGTCTGAAGGTTAGTTTCTGTTCCAAATTCGATTAGTAAGAGACAAGAACCTTGGCGTGTAAAAGTTCTCATAATTTGACAATTAATAAATAATATTAGAAGTTATGTATATTAATCTCAGTTAATCTCGCGCTCTCTCTTAAAGACGAGCATCTTTTGGGTAAACCTTCATGGCTTGTCGCACGCCCAAATCCAACAAAATCTCTTCGGCACCTCCAAGAATCGCTCCAAACTTGTTTACACGCTGGAACTGTTCAATAATACGACCCTGCAAAAAGCAAGTGAGCCATATGCGCTGAGAATTGTGTCTTTTGTCCTATTTACCATGCCAGTTCGAGTAATTGCGCGACCGCCAAAAATCTGAACAGCATTATCCGAAACCAGATGAGTCATTCGGGTGCATCGATACTGTAGACAATCCTAGTCAATAACCTTTTCGAACTTGAAAAAAAAGGAGTCAACCTTCAACAACGCAATCGGACCTGCCAAGTGTTGATTCTGCTCTTTGTAACTCATCTTGGTCATTTGGTATGTGATAACCTCATACCAGCTCTGAACTGCCTCCAACTCAGATATCTATTAGATAAGTATCATTAACCAACACCGTTGCTGGGGAGCGATTTCCAATGAATGATGGCACGAACCATCTGTCCGAGTTTATAACGAATCACAGGCTGCTCAATCAATGCCTTTCCAAACACCTTTCGCTGATTTGCCCATTTAAAACACTCTTCAACCACTTGTCTCTAAGAAACAATGTGAGTTTTTTTTTTCTTTTTGAATTGGGTTGACAGAATTCCCACCGCAGCAGAACATGCACCAGCAACCATGGCCCAACGTTCACTAAAACATGGATTCAAAAGTTTAAATAAGAGATTTGAAGAAAACATCTCATCAACGTACTGGTTAAAGTTGGCCATAATAACCTTTTAAGAATAGTGTGATGTAAGTTTGCAAATTACCTATAAGAAAGCTTCTATTTTACTCACAGCAAATCCTTGACCTTCCTTGCCAATCAAGTTTTCGACTGGAACTTTGACGTTTTCAAATACAACAAAGGCCGTTCCAGCAGACCCCGAACCAGAAGTTTTGATGCTTTTGGTAGAAACGCCAGCACTAACAAAAAAAAATGAATCCAAAAGTGTGAGAATGAGATCCATGCATCAGAAGTGGTTCTTCGAACCCGCGTTCAATCAGCAACATGGAGATTCCGGCTGGACCCTTTCCAGTCCGCACAGCAGTTGTAAAGTAATCAGAAAAGGTGCCATTCGTGATCCACTTCTTTGTTCCATTGACAATAAAGAACTTTCCGCAAGGAGTTCTGTTGTGTAAGATGGTTAGACTACAGTTAGACCACAGTGATTCCACACTCATACAAAACACTCAACTTAACTGCTTCCGTCTCAATATTCGCAACATCCGAACCAGCACCGGGCTCCGAAATAGCCAAACAAATCATTTTTTCGCCGCTGAGCAGTTGCGGCATGACATTCTCGATCATCCACTGTGGACCAAACTTGAGGATGGGCGGCGCGCCAATCATCATCCCCGACGCCAGTCCCTCCCCGAAGCAGTATATTCCGGCGGCGCGTGTAATCTCCTCGTGGGCAATGGCCTCGTGGAAGTAGTCGAACTCCGCCGGGTCGACGCCGCCGGGCAGCGCGCGGCCGGCCAGGTGCGGGCCCGGACCCAGGCGGCAGGCGTGCAGGCCGGCGGCGCCCAGCGCGCGCAGCATTTCCGGCGGCGGCGGCGCGTCGGCGGCGGCGAGCGTCTCGGCGTGCGGCGCGATGAGCTGCGCGCACAGGCGGCGCACGGCGCGCTTGAACGCCACGTGCGACGCGCCGCAGAACGCGCTCGGCTGCGGCCGCCCCGCCGGCGCCTCGCCGAACGGCACGCGCGAAAACTCGGCAAAGTCGTCCGGCGCCGCGCTGCGCCCCGCCACGCGCCCGACCGCCAGCCGCGCGAACCGCTGCAGCACCTCGCGCCGGTGCAGCCCGTAGAACGCCTCCGTCGCGTCGGTCCCGCCAACCCGGTAGAGCACCAACGCGGACCCCGGATGCGCATCGGCGAACTCAGTCAGGTCGTACACGAGGCCATCGATGGCGACCCAGAGGTCGTCGGGCGTCTTGTGCTGGCCAATCTGGTCAAGGGTGTATTCTGCGAGGGTCATTTATTTTTGGTTTTCTTTTTTGTTTGTTTCTTTTTGTTTGTTTAGATTTCAATGGCTGGCCAAGTATTGCCCAAAGTGAATGACTTTCTCGTCAAGAAAGGCCTCCCTCCGATAGAAACTCGCATCGATCGCTTGGGTCTCTCTCCGTATCCAATGTGGGGCCTGTCGAGTCTATGTACGTTTCTCTGTAAGATTAGCAATGGGCACAAGCTGGCTGACACTTCTCTGCTACAGGCTTTGCATCTTCGATATCTGCGTTGAAGGGGGCACCGGGATGGCCAGGAATGTTTCCTTTGGCTGGCTTTGCCGGTGCATTTGCATTGTCTGGATATGCTGTCTGTGTTGATTCGGAAAACGGACCCTCAACCGCAACTGGTGATTTGAAGTTCAAGTTTTTTTTGTCCAAGTTTCTTTTGCTGATTGTGGATTTCATCAGCTTGGGGTCTCTGTTATCTCTTCTTTTGCGGAAAAGATGCCTTCAAATCACTTCGACCGGCACCAATCGCACTCACAGCTGCTGTCGCAGGAACAACGGGCTTTTACGCAAAAGAGTTTCTCGAACTTTGGAATTGAAATAAAAATCTGCATTCTCTTTTCATTCATTTTTTAAAAGTATTTACTGAAAAATGGTGAACACTTTCTTGCCCAAAGGTTTCATGTTCATGCTAATGCTCGAGTGATAGGTTCAGAGTCACGTTCCCGCCTACTTATTCGCAAGCATATGTTTGTAATCTTGTTTTGGACCGAATTCACTGTCAATCGATTCGTTGTTGATTACTCATTGTCCTGCAGGCGCGATTGGCGGAACAATCGGATACGTCAAAGGAAAGAGTGTTCCCTCATTGGTTGCTGGATTGTCGTGCGCTAGTCTTTACGCTTTGGCAGGGTCAGTACCTTTTTGAACATACACAGTTCGATGCTTGAAAAATCAAACTAACTTAAAAACAAGCCACCGTCTCGCCACAAACGCAACTTACGGAGCCGAAATAGCCTTTGGAGTTTCGCTGTTGTTGCTTGTAATGATGGGACCAAAAGCCATCAAAGCTGGGAAACCAGTTCCTCGCGTCATGTCTCTCTTGGGACTCATTGGAACTGTATTCTATGGGTCAATCATCTTTGGATCAAAGGCAGCTAAGCTCGATTGATGTTTTTTTGGAAGGATTGAAGAGCGCGTTATCGAGTTTATTTAACGGATGCGTGCACGGAAATAAATGGATGCCTTTACAAATCGCTTCCGTGCTGCTCCGTGACATGCCTCTTTTTCTTTTTCTTTACACTCCATATGTTTGTTGATAGAGCTTCTTTCCAAAGTATGCTGCTCCAAGTGAACCCAATGTAAACAACCCAACGGGTGCTCTTGCTTTTGTCTTTAAAGCACGCGGTCCCATTGCTCCCATCAACACAAGAGAAGTTCCCAAAGCCAATTCGTGTCCGTAATCCGCGTTCCGCTTAATCAAGTTGCTATTTTTTTAAGAGAGAGACAGAGAGAGATGCGTTGAACATCATTAATAATGAAACGACGGAAGCACCACAAGTTATACCCTGAGAAAGCATACAGAGCCCCAAACGATAGTCCAGCTACAAGTGACGGGACACTCTTTCCTCGAACATAGCCAGCTACGCCACCAACAGAGCCTTTTCCTTTGAAGTCAGCTTTGTGGAAAAAAAAACAGAAAAAGGAAGGGATCCTTACATACGACTGCAAGTGCATTAGACATATGGTCCGCCTGATGTTAATCATTTTTTTTCAGTGCGATTGCCTTCCCACTTTGGATAATTAGTTGTTTATTTACCATTTTTAAATATTTCAGAGGTTGAGCACAAAAAACGGAGATTGTCAAATTGGTTTGCGTGCACAAAAAAAAAAGGAAAATCGTCCCATCCTCAAAATCTATTTTTAGAACAGACGCATTTTTCTCCAATTTGCACAAAATCAACAAAACCTCACTCAAAAACCCTTAACGCCAATAATGGAAGCCGTTGAAATCTACCGCAAGCAGCTCGGTAAGCGCAAATCATCCACACGGGTGTGCTTTATCGCGATTCAGACTGACGCCCCCTCGCTCTCCTAGACACTCACTTGAGCAACTACAAGACTTTGAACCAAATTGAAGAAAAGACCAAGGTCTCCAAGGTGTACATTGCCATCGCCGGAGTCCTCTTTGTCTCCTTCTCTGTCCTCTTCAACGTTCTCCACGTTTTCACCACCAACGTGATCGCCACTGTTGTCCCAGCCATCCGTTTCCTCGATGCTGCCCAAAAGAACGACACTGAGACCATGAAGGTCTTTGGATTCTACTTCTTGCTCTTGTCTGTGATTGATGTCTTTGAAGACTTGTTCTACGACTATGTCTTGTACTACAACCCATACTGGTGGGCTCAAAAGCTCATTTTGGTGTCCTGGTTGTTCTTCCCTCAGTACTTGGTGAGGAACGATAATTTTTTCTCTCTCGACGTGAAAAATCGCGTAGAAGAGATAACCCTGAACTCCACCCCCCCTTATCAAATTATCGAAATTCATTATCATAATTTGGTTTTCCTTTTGAAATGGTTTGGTTTCTAAAAATTTCTATATCTTTGAAACAGGGTGCCAAGACTCTCTACAACCTGATTGCCCCACACTACGCTCAATTGACTGGTGCCGCCAAGAAGGCCGAGTAAACGAAAAGACAAAGAAAAAAAAATACATCCAAACTACCTCACCTCTTCCCCTCCCCCCCCTTTTCGCTATTTGAACCTCTTTTTGTAAGCTATTTTTTGTCGTCGTCGTTTAGCCTCTGTAGAAACCAAATTTAGTTTTGGCCTCATAGTATTTTTCTTGTTATTGATCAGTTATTATATTAAAATGAAAAAAAAAAAAAAAAAAAAAACGTTCCAACAAAAGCCCTAATTATATAATTATTAACTTGTGGCTCACACAACCCCCCCTTACTCAACAAGGAAGAAATTTCAAAATTCAAAGTTTGCATTGATTCTTGTTATTGGGTTTCATACCCAAACCCAAAAATCGATCCACAGTGTTCCAGTATTCCTCTTTAAACACCACCGCATGCATCACATGAGGTGAACCAACAAAAAACCGTTCCTCCACAACAACACCTTCTTTTTTGGCTTCCTGGATATACCCTCGCACTTCACTGGCTTGCACCAAATCATCGGAATCCGAATACAAAAAGAGGCGCGGGCCGTGAACGTTGCCGTCCTTGTTTTTCGTGCTCACAGCGTAACTGGCGCTCCGCGAAATCGCGTGATTGCTTGTGCCAAAGAGCGTCAGAAAAGGCACCAAACCGGCATAGGAGAGTGTCCAGACGATTGATTTTAGGTATGGGTTTGTAATGCCTGATGTCAAGAATCCGGCACCGCTTAGGGCGGAAGGGCGGCCTGGACAGGAATCAAGGATTACGTGTGTGGATTTGAGGGTCAAGTTTTGGGCGTGGAGGCTGGTGATGAAACGTCGCAGTTTGAAGACTCCGCCGTTGGAAAAGCAGTGAATCACGATTTTGTCGTTGCCAGATGCGTTGTTATTGCTAATGATATTATTATCGTCCTTGTGTGGCTCAACGAGGGAATGTTCTTTGATGTAAGCAATGAGGCTGTCGAAATCTTGGGATTTTAAATCCTGGTTTCCATGGCAAAGGTTATAGTCTGCGGTGGTAGATAGTTGAACAATTGTAGTGTATCCTTTTGATCTTGTTTTGATGATCTCAGTTATATGCTATCAATTGAGCTGACAAATGCATTACCGATATACTTGTGCATACTTTGCCAGATGCTTGAACTGGCCTTCGACCCAGCCAAAGAGGAACACAACCTTCCTCTTCCCGTCTGTAGCGTTTGCTCGTGTCCCCGAAGTGGCTGTTGGGCCTGCAATGTAAGCTGGACCAATCTGTTCGAAATCGTTGTTAATTGAGTTGGACATTTTTGGCAGCAGCTGAAAAATAGGGTCACCTTGAACTGTTGATGAAGAAACGAGAGCAACTCTTTCACATCTCCGCGCACCATGATCAACCATCAAAGCGGCGCTTTATATAAATACCATACCGATAACAGAATTCAAGCTTGAACAAGCAATTCGTTGTTTATTTATAGCATTCTCTATACCTGTGCCGTGATTCCCACTCTCGCCGAACCCTTCAGCCCACACACACACTATCAATTTGAACCCAAAAATTGATCCACAGTGTTCCAGTATTCCTCCTTAAACACCACCGCATGCTTCACATGAGGTGAACCAACAAAAAACCGTTCCTCCACAACAACGCCTTCCTCTTTGGCTTGTTGGATATACTCTTTCACTTCACTGGCTTGCACCAAATCATCGGAATCCGAATACAAAAAGAGGCGGGGGCCGTGAACGTTGCCGTCCTTGTTTTTTGTGCTCACAGCGTAACTGGCGCTCCGCGAAATCGCATGGTTGCTTGTGTCAAAGAGTGTCAACGGCACCAAAGCGGCATAGGAGAGTGTCCAGACTATTGATTTGAGGTATGGGTTTGTAACGCCTGATGCAAAGAACCCGGCACCGCTTAGAGCGGAAGGGCGGACCTGGACAAGAATCAAGGACCACGTGTGTGGATTTGAGAGTCAAGTTTTGGGCGTGAAGGCTGGTGATGAAGCGTCGCAGTTTGAAGACTCCGCCGTTGGAAAAGCAGTGAATCACGATTTTGTCGTTGCCAGATGCGTTGTTATTGCTAATGATATTATTGTTTTCCTTGTGTGGCTCAACGAGGGACTGTTACTTTCACATAAGCGATGAGGACTGTCGAAATCTTGGGATTTTAAATCCTGGTTTCCATGGCAAAGGTTATAGTCTGCAGTGGTAGATAGTTGAACGATGGTCGTATACCCCTTTGATCTTGTTTTGAGTGATGGAGTGATATCAGTTGTTTGCTATCAATTCTGCTGACAAATGCATTACCGATATACTTGTGCATACTTTTCCAGATACTTGAACTGACCCTCGAGCCAGCCAAAGAGGAACGCAACCTTTCGCTTCCCGTCTCCTGAAGCTGCTTGTGGGCCTGCAATGTAAGCTGTACCAATCTGTTCGTAATCGTCGTTGATTGAACTGGACATTTTTGGCAACAGTTTTTCCTAATAATTAACACGTGCCACGTACTCGACGCAGCTGATGGAATCGACGGGCAGAGAGCAGCAGCAGAGACTTTTTCAACTCTGCCATTTAATATATTTATTTATTTATTCTTTATTTCATCTTTTATTCTCACTCCAATGGCGACTTCGACCGACGCTGGCCGCCGACGGCGACTTGGCGCGCGGCGCGTCGTCGGCGTCGCTGGCCACGAACGCGTCGCAGCGCTCGACGGCGACGGCGCCCGGCCGCCGCCGCAACCGCCTCAAGGAGTTCTACAACCTGCCGGACCAGCCGCCCGCCGCGGACGCGCCGCCAGCCCGACGCGCCCGGGCTCGGACCCGGACTCGGACTGGGCCCGGGCGCGCTGCCGAAGTCGCTGGGCCCCAATCCGATGGACATGGACTCGCCGTTCTTCCTGCCCGAGACCTTTGTCAGCAAGTGCGTCAACGAGGACTCGCTGCCCGAGCTGATTGCGCAGGACAACAACCTGGTCGCGGGTGAGTAAGTGGCTGGTGGTTGGTTGGTTAGGTGTCGGAGTCGTTTGATTAATCGATCACCTGCATCAGAAATCAAGAATCTCGACGCTAGCATGAAAACCCTGGTCTATGGAAACTACAACAAGTTTATCGCAGCGTCAGACACGATTCGCGCAGTATGTTGACTGACGTTGTCGTTTTTGTAAGAGACGCGTTTCTAATTGAAGCCATTGAACACATAGATGAGAATGAAAGTGGATGACATGGAAACTCAAATGCAAGAGTTTTCTTCGAAAATGGAATCGATTTCAAATCAGAGCAACGAAATTCATGGTTTCTTGGGAGAAAAGAGGTCAAAGATAAAGCAACTCACGGGCGTACATCAACTGTTGAACAAGGTAGGGATATGTCATGATGTAATATATTTATGCCATCAGAAGTTTTTTAAAATTTTGATTATTCTCAGCTCCATTTTGTTTTCGAACTCCCAGCAAAACTCACGACATCCTTCAAGAACCAAAAGTACAAGGATGCTGTTCTTTTATATATGGAAACTCATTCCCTCTTATCCCATTACAAGTCCCTTGCTCTATTTTCGAAAATCTCTGCGGAATGCAGCACCACCATGGATAAAGTTACGCAGAAACTGTTGATGACAATGAATAGCCCCTCTGCGACTCCTGCTGAAGTTTCAGAAGCGGCATGGCTCTTGGGAACCCTTGGAAGAGGCTTTTCAGGGCTAAATGATTTGGCAACAGCTTATCTGAGCGTGTAAGTTTATTTATCAAGAATCAGCATCTCAGTTATCAACACTTTTTGCTAGAATGAAAACTCAAATCAACAAGCTGATTGACACGACGCTGACGCAAATGAATAATCTGAAGCGAAGCTCAGCCATTGTTTCACCAACGGAAACAGATATAGACACGTCCACCCAACTATTAGGTTCAACAGATAAAGCTGTTGAATTCTCAAGTCCTGAAACAAGTGTCCGACTTTTTAATCAAATATCACGATTTAATTTTGTCGTCGTCTCAAGGTGGTGATGGATTCTTTGGCGAGAATGCAGAAAAACTGACTTTTGAGGTATTAATTCGCGAATTCATCAAAGAACGAAATCATTGACAAATCGATTTAATGGTGAATTCTTGTTTTTTTTTCTGCGGATTCAGCAAAAAGAACGTCTTGAACGCCAATTGGAAAACATTTCCGAGGGATTCATTGCGCGTTATTTTGATCAAGTTGGGTTAATGGTATCCGTTCCGGTGAGACTTTGAAACAGCAATAATAAGCTGATCAAGGGTGGAATTAACAATGGAAAGTAGATAGATGTTTGGTCCTACACTGCGACACCTTTCATTCATGTATTTGATGCAATTAATCGAGACATTATCCCGCTACGAGGCCTCACGTTATTTTTGAATATTACGGAGCGAGTGCGGAACTATGCTATCGATTACATCAAAAATGTCAACGATACTGCATTCGGAGCAGCCAAACGAGCTTACATGGGTTCGACTCTTGATTTACTTTTTTCTTTAGTTATGTGCTAATACAGTGCAATTGTTTGTCTATTCCGACAGATGAGCTCCGTAAAATAGAAACGCCTGGAATCAGCTCCAAAACAGTTTTAGAACAAGCAAACGCAGTATTAAAGCAAGGGATATTAACCAAAGCCTTCCCCTTACTCGAAAAGTTTGTCGATGAAAGGCTAGGATTCGTTTCCAATTCACACACAATTACTGGAGTAGAAGGGATCTTGACATTATTAACAGAATGCTTTGAAGGCTTCTGGGCGGGTCTGGGATCAGATCTGAAAGTCGTCAGTGGCCAGGAATACACACCAACTCCACAACCACCTCCGACTCTGCTCCTGCTTATAATGTCCCGCTCAGCGTTATCGCTTTCGTCATCTCTGATCGACTCCCTGTTTTTTACGTTCACCACAACGGTGCTCAAATCTCGAAACACGAATGGCAGCGGAGGAGGGGCTGGAACATCAACACAGGACTCCAAATCCCAACGAAACACCAACAACAACAAACTCTTGATTGTCACAGCAGGCGGGGGTACAGTCCCGTCCGCCACATCGGGTGTATCCTATGCCCGCCGAGCCAACTCCAATACTCCCGGAGACGCCGCCGCCGCGAAAGAGCAGAGCGACTTGGATCCACGAAACCAAGGCGTCTTGAAACGGGGCAAGAATGTCGGGATCCAGTGGAAAGCGATTGCACAGAGTCTTGCGCTTCGGTTTGTATCGATATCCACGTTGGAATTGTGTGGAAATGTGCGACGGTATGTGAAGGAAGGGGATTGGATGCAGACAGCGGATCTGGATTCGAGTAATGCGGGTGGTGCAAAGAAGGCTATTGTTGCCGAGGCGTGGAGTGTTGGAGTTCTTGGTCAGATTTCTGGGATTGATGCTCAATTGAGATTGGTTTATGATGATGAAGGAGAAAGAAGAGGTATGGCTACTGGATACGTCATCGTTTATAAACAGTTGCATCTTTTTTTTCAAAGATCGGAAACAAGCCGCACCAACTCTATCCATTAACCCGGCATCCACCTCGCCAAACAGAAACATGACTGGAAAGTTTGCAAAGTCTGGTAGCAGTAGTATATTCCCCACAAACAACTCAGGAACAGGAAGTCCTCACATTGGAGGTTTATCGAAACGACCGAGTGCGGTAGCATCAAGTGGAGGTTTCGCTGCCAGCAGCAGCAGTGGTGGTGGCGGTGGTGGCGGTGGCAAGTTTGACGCGATTCTTGATAATATTGATCTCATGTTCCAAGATCGCGCCAGTTACTTTAAAAATGTGGAAATGACGAGAGAAGGCATTTTGTCGTCTATTCTCAGGATTGTCGTGAAGGTTTGGCTTTCTCATAATTCTCACATGAGTGAGTTACTGAGAAGCTCAACCCCCCTTTTTTTTTAAAAAAATCAGTGTTATGTTGAGAAGATTCGTCTTCAGACTCTTGGATCTCTAGGGCTTCATCAAGTACAAGTGGATAGTGCCGTGTTGAAAAAGATGCTCTCTCAAGGGAGTTTTGGAATGACCAGTGAGGATGGGTTGTTGAATGCTTTAGCGGAAGAAATGGTCACAAGTGGAATGAGACGATGTATTGATCCGATTATGTTGGGACGCGACGTGATTGATGAGATAGTCGGCGGGGGAGGAGGAGGCCCGATGGCGACGGATACATTCTGATGGACTCTTTTTTTTTTTTTTTTTTTGGATTGGTTTATTTTTTCAATATCACCCCTTGTTCATTCTGTTCCCCCAACCCTTTGGATTGGCATCCTTGTAATCATCCCATGCACGTGCCTTGAAAGTTTCTAAATCGTCAGCCTCTTCTCCCAAATCTTCCTTGACGACTTTTTCTGGCATTTTGCTGGAAGGTAAAGAGTATTTAGAGTCAAAAATTTTGTTGAGGGCCAACACGCATAGAATACATACCCTCCTCCAGTGATAACATTTCCTCGAGCAAACTCATTTTCCAAAAATTCGTCGACAGTCATTGTAGGCAAGTTGTGACCTGGTCTGAACACACCCTTTTGAAACTCTTCACGCTTGCTGGTGTTGGTGATCATGAATGGTTGACGAGGCTAAAAGGAGAGAGATATTTGTTTGAATCCGCCAAACTTGGAAGTAAAAAAAAAAAACCACACCTTTCCCTCCTTGGTCAATAGTGTGTCAGGCTTAATTCTCAACTGACTTAAATCGTCCAATCTTGCATCCATGTCGGATCCTTTCGATCCTGAACTATGTTGTTGTGGTGCCCGAGCTGCCTCCATCACAGCAATTTGCTCCAGCATATCAATCTCATCTTTGGCGCTTCTCATTTCGTCCACAGACCTTTGTACGCATAATTCGATTGTCGTCATCATTAATTCCCGATATAAATCGTCATCTCGGAGTTCAGGATCAAAGTCATCTGTTTTTTTGTTTTGTTTTGGAGGTTCAGTTGAAGCAAAAACAGTAGAAGGAGCAGAGAGCGAGAGAGAGAAATGAAGACAAACCAACTTCTCCGCTTCCAATTTTGTTATTCCCACTGCTGCTTTTCTTTTCCCCCGAGTCCTTTCTGGCCTCATCCACAGCCGCCTGCAATACTCTCAACTTTTCCTTCAACGCGCGCTCTCTCTTGAATCGCTGGATTTTCTCTCCTCGCAAGAGAGCAGGATCTTTTGGCATTGTGAATGCGGCTTTGGGATCCAAAACGTATTTCTTGTCGTCTTCGCCCAATGCTTCATGCATTTCCAAGGAAAACAAGAATGTGTCAAAGAAGGACTGGGTGGGTTGGAGTGGAGGATAAAATATCGGTTATTTGGTTGTCACCAACACTCTTGACAAGCCAGTTACCATTCCGTCCTTCACAATAGCTAAACGTTCATTGTATCTCGATGACGGGCTGCGAGTTGAGGATTGTGTATTTGAAGATGACGATGATAAAGTTGTTGTGAGGGCGGTTGATTCTTGTGAAGACGAGGGAGTTGGGGGAGTTATGGCTGTCCGTTTCAATGCCAACACTCCCAAATAGAAATCAATAAGGAGGAACCTATGTTATTTGAAGTTTGGTTAAATAGGCTTTCCACACACGCCGCAGCAGCCGAAGAGCAGCATTATAACCAAACTACCTCAGATCCAATGTATTCAAATCCTTGATAGTCTCGTTCGACGAAAAGATGCCCAACTGACGGACCATTACTGCACAAGTAGATAGTAGAGCAATGCATCCATGTAGTTTCGTCTGGTGTTGAAGGGTATGTTGTAGAACTTCATGAAGCAGTGTCTTGCATTAGGACGAACCTGATACTCGTCGCACGAGCATCCCAAGTCAGATTCTTCGATTTCGTTAAAGACTCGCTGGGCCTTTTCAAACTGCGACGACAGCGATGAATTAGAGTCCATTTGTATTTACTACTTTTTTTTTTGAAAGAACAGTTTATTCGCAAGAACAGTAAGTTCTTTAATCATCGAAAGTCATAACGGCGTAAGTTGGGGCATCCAAAACGTCACGACCCTTCAAGAAGCTGAGCTCAATAAAGAAGACGTATTCCACAGTCTTTCCACCGTTCTTGGCAACCAATTCTCCAGCAGCCTTGGCACTTCCTCCAGTAGCAATCAAGTCATCCAAAATGACAACCTTTTGTCCGGCCTTGATGGCTCCCTCTTGCATCTCAAAGTAATCCGTCTTTACATTTTTTTTGTCAGTAGTTTCAATAAGCAAACAGGGTTTTACAATTCACAAAAGAAAACCACGCAAACTTACTCCGTATTCCTTGGTGTAAGCAACCTGGGTGGTGGCTCCTGGAAGCTTTCCAGCCTTACGAACAGGAACAAAGGCAGCTCCCAAACGAAGAGCAATGATGGGTCCGAGAAGGAATCCACGAGCATCCAATCCAACAATCACATCAATCTTTCCGAGGTTGGAACTGATGAGTTGGTTGACAATGTGAGTGGTGAGCATCTGTAACAACACGCAAATGTGTGGACAAACATTTTTTAAAATCCTCTTTCAGCATTCGTTTTCTACAAAATGAAGTTATATCTCACCTCAACAGCAAGTGGGTCCTGGAAGATTCCGAAAATGTCTGGGGATAGTTGTTGGTTCGTTTAGACGAAGAAAAAAAAAATGCTTGTTTTATGGATTCCCAATTCGATACCTTGGAATACAATTCCCTGCGATTGCGATATTGTAGGGTGGGTAGAGTTTGTGAGTTGAGTTAGCATTTAACAAGCAACCAACAGAGTTTGGGGCGGGGGAAGTGAGAAAAATTGCATGGCCTTGGCTGCAATATGATGTCCATTATATCGGCTGTTCCTCTGCTTCCTCGATTTGCTTTTTCGGTCGCCAAATGCCAGATTTAAATGTACCCTCAAAAGATTCGACGTCAATGATACAAGCTTTGGTGAGCAATATATGATCTCCAGAAGCTTTCGGTCCCACCATTCTCCTCATGGCCGAACATGTTTTCATATGCAGAATTGAAGGCAAGATTGCGAACCTTCTTTGGGAAATCAGGGATCGCTGTATGTTGAAACCAAAGTTAGATCAAAAGCGCTTT
The DNA here is from genome assembly GCA_025765595.1 of Obelidium mucronatum. Lineage (NCBI taxonomy): Eukaryota > Fungi > Chytridiomycota > Chytridiomycetes > Chytridiales > Chytriomycetaceae > Obelidium > Obelidium mucronatum. The sequence goes on along the minus strand of JAIVFH010000048.1, from coordinate 113,247 downwards.
ACACCACCACCACCACCTCGATGTTCCAATCTTTCAATCGGCAATCTTATAATTGGCAACAACAAAACAAATAGTTCCCGCTCTGACACAAACCTCGGAGCTTGGACTTGATGTAGGCAACGTCACTCATTTTGGAAAAGTAAATAATAAAAATAAACACAAATGAAGAATAACTTTGTTCTATTCCATTACTTTGTCAACAACAGAAAAAGAAAAAGTAAAGGGCAGGTCAGAAAATTCAAAGGACATAAGAATCGTAGTACAAGGCCATGTACGTCAGGCCACAACCTTGGAAAAAAAAAGAAATGAAACAAGAGTATCAATCAGCTCCCAAACACTTGAATGCAATTTAAATAACAATCGAATATTTACTGGAAAAGATCAAAGCTGGCCAAACTCCTGGGGACGACAGTGGAGCAGTTTTGTGGATAAAGACCTCTCCAAGGAAGGCAAAACAAGCAAGTCCATAGGTCCACATGCAAAGCTGGTACACACTAATGATCAAAAATCAGAAGAACTGTTCAGAAAGATGGCTCCGAAACGGGGTCAGTGGGGAAAAGGAAACAATTACGCTGGGTTCGACAAGTTGTACGCTGCATACACACGGATCAAAGCTGACGTGAATGTCCAAAGCCCCATTTGTCTAGCAGCCAAAGAAGTAGCTATTAAATTGCCCAGTAAATGGTGCTTGTTTTAGATCAGAAACCAATTGAAAAGCTTGTATCGAACCTTCCTTGGGCTTTCTGGCAAAGATCCTGTGTGTCAATCTCATCTTTGGCACAAAGCATTGAATTGAGTTGTAGATGGCTGCAACACCAATGAAAAGAATGAACTTTCCGAGTCCTGTTTCTGGGAACATTTTTTGACATCGGCAATAGTTTTGGCCATTAATAATAGACAAGTTCTTGAACCAGCCACAAGATTATGTTATGCACAAATGCCTTCTTGTTTTTTATTGATGCTCTTTTTTTTTGTATCTATTCTTGATCTTGTCCTCTTCCATTCCTCGAAGAAGAGATACGCGGGTTCAAATCCACACTACCACCCCTGCTATTCGCTGAAGCAGAAACCTGTGGAGCGGAGCTAAACCTCCGGTTCCCAGAATTTTCAAGAGCTCTGGAAACCCTTCGATCCCCAGGATTCACAGGAACCGGTGTTGTGTTTGCACCTCGGCCCACCATCAAACTATCCCTTCTTGACGAGGAAGATACTCTACTATTCACAGATATCACGACAGGGATCTCAGAGACGTGATTTACATGGCCAGCAGCATTCGAACTGGCGAGTTGATGTTGTTGCATTCCCCGATTATTACTGCTAACACCAGCACCACCACCACTCCTCATCCCAACAACTGTGCTTCCTCCCAATGAATCCGTTTCTCCTCTGACTTGACTGTTCATTTGAATATACACTGGCGCGTTATCGCCTTCTTTGGTGGTGTGATCACCACCCTCTTCATACATCTTTGCACGGTTGTTGTAACTGTTTGCAGAAGACGATGAAACTGCCAATTCATGGATTTTGATGCTTTCACTCGCTGTAACAGTATTGCCCATCGTTTTGGATCTGTAGACAAAGATACCAGCCGCCACAAGAGCCACAACTGCGGCCGCACCAATTCCTCCGAATAACAGTGTTTTATTGGTGGCGGAGGTGCCGGCTGCATTCGTTGGTGGGACTGCTGCTACTGAGCCAGATGATCCTCTGTTGCTTCCGTTTCCTGATGCACCCACTGTCGTTCCTGTTTGGGTTTGCGTACTGCTACTGCTGCTTTGTTCACTACTTGTGGTAGAATCGATGGAGCTGCTTGGGTCATCAGTGTTGGGGTCAGCTCCGCTTAATGAACTGGGAGGATCGCTTGGTGGTGGAACATGTGGAACGACGACACTGTCTGGAGAAATCGGGGCACCATTCGAATCGACACCGGAAATAACACCAGACGCTGGAGGTGGAGTAACAGCTGAAAACAAAATCAAAATCAGTCAGAAACACAGAATTCCCCAAAACAGACCCCCCAAACAAAAAAAAAAAAAAAAAAAAAAAACTTACGAAGAGGTGGGGCAGTAAATAAGCACTGCTGGATAGTACAAGTTTTCTTATCCGCACTCAAAACCATGCCTGAGCAAGTCTCCGTCTTTTGGAGTCGAGAAGTCGGGGTACAAAAGCGAGTGCTGTTTGCCGGTTCAGGATTCAAAATCGTCATTGAGATTCCAGTGAATGAGACATCATGGGTAACAACAGCCTGGTAGTACAGTTCAAGGACAAGCTCTGCACGGTTCTGTGCTTGCCCCATCATATCAATGGAGAAGGACACCTGACAACCACTTGGAGAATTCACTCCACTTCCTGGACCTTTACATAAGATTGAATGTAAGCCAACAGCGTTCAAACCCAAAAAGTCCAAAAGCAACCAAAAAAAAAAATTTATCGAACCTGAACAAGGAACCCCTTGTCGAGTCACAGTTTGCACCCACGTACTTCCTTGCAAAACCATTGTCATCAACAACGAGTCTCCAGCCGCTACATCCATCATATTCCCACCCATGCATCCTTTATGACCAGGTTGTGTTCCATTTGGGTTGACGTATTGCGCAGAAACGTACCATCCCCGATACGGAGAGGCTCCGACAGGTTGATTTGGCGTGCATGCCGGTCCGAAAGTCAATACTGGTTGTAGTACACCTAGAAAAAGGTGCATGTTTTCGATTAAATCTACGGTCACCAAGCCCCCCCCCCTTTGTTTAACCCAATTGTATTTTACCGAATCCAATAGGGTTATAGTTTGTAGCAGCGGAATTCGTTTGTAAACCAGGCCAATAGAAATAAGTCGCATCACCCTTAGCAGGTCGGGATGGAAGTGGTGGCACTGCCAAGGTTGAGATGAAGGAGGTATATGCATTCCCTTGCCCCAAAAGCGTCCAATCAAAGGCAACAGATCCTTCCAGAATCGACAGAACCAGGAGCAAGTTGGTTACTGCGATATGCATCTTTTTTTTTTGTTGGGAATGAAACTTGAAACTACTTTTTTTTTTTCGGTTTTGGGAATGAACTTTTTTTGGTTTTGTTCATTCAACTTTTGATGAAAAATTCCATTCGTCAAATCAGAAATAGATTGACAAGCTTATACAGCCGTGTCTTTATCGTAAGATGGTTGTAAAGGGAGAAGTGAATCGGTATACTTTTTTTTTCAAACATCCGAGTTTCCAAGTGTAGTGTTTTCATCGCGCTGGAAAGTGGAAAGAGATCAAGAAAGGTAGCACTTCAGCGTTGCTTCTCTTAAGAGGATCTGACTCGCAACAAAAATAAACCAAAAAGGAGTTTTTGATAGTAAAAATAAAGATGTTTAAAAATAAATAAATGCTCAAGTTTTTATTATTTATCGTCAAAAATAATGATTGCTCTCCTTCTCACAATCCTCGTATCGCAACTAGCAGCCGCCTCCAACAACTATCATGTCACTGTTCCACCACAATCGAAGCATTGCTTTGTCGAACCAATGAAAACAGGAGACTTTCTGGGCCTCTCATTTCAAGTAGAGTTTTTTTTTTTTTTTTTTTTTTTTTTTTTTGAGGGGCGAGCGATCCCCTGCTATGACTGAACCTCATTTATTGACCCGGCTATTTTTCTTCTTTTTCTTTTTTTTTCGTTTGGTTGGTTGGTATTAGGTTTTTGGCGGCGATAACTTGGACGTTGACTTTTGGGTAAGAGGCCGACTATTTATTGGGATCCATCCGCGAACAACCAATCGAGGATTCGCATATCGCATAATTATAAGACCGTGTTACTCTTTGATAAGCTCGTATTTTTGGAGTGGGGCGGAACGCTCATAACACACATACACACAAACACACATTCACAACCTTCACACATCCACACACTTTCAATCTCTCTCTCTCTCTACCGAGACAAGCACATACACATCATAATTCACTAAAAAAAAAATTACCAGGTCACAAACCCCGACGAACTGATTATCCAAAGCGCCTTCCGAACCTCCACAGGAACATTCAGTATCGATGCACCCAAAGACGGAAACTATGGATACTGTATTTCGAATATGGGACACGCGGGGGCGTTTGAAAAGATGGTTTCGTTTAGTATCAATGGCCCAGATGAGCAACGGAAGCAGAATGAGAAAAAGTCGAGTCAAACTACTTCAACGGATGGTAACTGTGTATTTTTTTGGGGGTGTGTGTGTGTCATTCGATGGATTAATTTATTGATGTCTTTGTTTTTGTCAAAAGACTCCAAAGATACTCTGCGGAAGGAAATCAATGAACTCACGAATGCAATCCAAAAAGTTACGGATGAGCAGGCTTATATTCGTCAGAGATTGTTGCGTCACCATGATAGTGCGTGTACTTTTCCTTTACTATTTGAATTTTTGTGTTGTTGACCCCCCCAACCAAAAAAAAAAAAAATCAACACAATAGCTGCTGCCAGCACTAATTCACGGGTCTTGTACTGGACATTTTTTGAAGCATTGATTATTGCATCTGTTATTGGGTTTCAAATTGTCTATATTACACAGTTACGTTGTTCCCCCCTTTTTGTTCTGTTGTTACGTGTTTTGATGTTTTTTTTTTTTTTTTTGCTCCACACAGGTTCTTTAACAAAACGCACCGTCGTTTAGTGTAAAACATTCGGAGAGAGGAATTAAATAATAAAACAACTGTAAACCAAAAAGAAAAAAAGCTCCATCGCCGAAATTAGAGTTTTAAATCCATAAAGAACCATTATCACTGTCCCAACGACAATATCCGTGAAGTACTGCATACAATTATTTCATACATAGTTACATTCAAGCGATTAGCAATCAGAGTTTAAATTAAAAAATAAATAAATAAATAATAATAAATTTAAAAAAAAATGTACTTTACATATTGGCCTGTTGCTACGATTTTAATCGCTATTGGACAAGTTTCCCTGGCGTCAAACAACTTTCATATATCTGTTGCGCCTTACAAGAAGGAATGCTTTCGAGAAGATCTTCAATTGGGTGATCAGTTGGGCCTTTCGTTTCAGGTAATTTGAGAGTGGGTGTGTGAGACAGCGATCTTCAGTTTGCTGTTCAGTGTTTTGAAGAAGCGGCGTCTCGCATCTAAAAAGAAACCACCACTTATTTCCATTAGGTTTACGGCGGTGAAACGCTTGAGTTGGACTTTCTGGTATGAATGACTTATGTGAATGACCTATGCATCCAAACCCAACAAAAACAAAAAAAAAAAGGTGTACGATCCACATGAAGTGATTACAAAGTCAGCGTTTCGATCATCTACTGGATCCTTTTTGGTTGATGCAAACAAGGCGGGAGAATACAAGTTTTGTCTTTCGAATGTGGGTGGGGCATACGAAAAGCTTGTATCGTTTTCAGTGAATGGACCTGATGAGCAGCGAAAGTTATCCGAGAAGGAAAAGGCTGCTGGTGGTGCCAAAAATGGTTTGGGGGGGATGTTTTGATTGACATGACAAGTATCAGGTGGAATTCTAACCAGTTACTTCAAACTACGGGATAATGTTGATTTAGACGCAAAAGAAGGACTCGCTAAGGAAGTGCAAGAACTGACTGCGGCAATTTCCAAAGTGACTGATGAACAAGCATACATTCGCCAACGACTGTTGCGGCATCACGAAAGTAAGTATTTTTTCAAATGATTTGAATGCCTTTTTTGTCTCAAAAAAAAACACTGGTTAATGCAGCGGCGGCAAGTACCAACTCGCGAGTCTTGTATTGGACATTTATTGAGGCGCTCATTATCGCGGGCGTGATTGGGTTCCAGCTCGTGTACATTACGCAGTAAGTAGTGCTCTTTTTGTCTGAGTGTCTTCTGACTCTTTGTAACAGATTCTTTGCAAAGAAGACGTTGATTTAATCACAATAAAAAAAAAGCAATTTCGCAAACAAGCATGTGTGTGCTCGCCCTCCTCGTCCTCCTCGCGACGGCGCACGACGCACTCGCTTTTGATTGGACGCTGCTCGGCGCGGGCAACGGCTTCACTGCGTTCACGACGACGCTGCGCGTGCCGCCAGTCCCGGCGCGGCCGGCGACGGGCGATGCGACGTACTTCTACTGGCCGGGGCTGCAGACGAACGCGGCGGCGCGCAACTACAGCCCGATCGGGTTCGGCGTGCTGCAGCCCGTGCTGACGTTCGGACCTGCGTGCACGCCGAACCAGCCGCGCGGCGCCAGCGTGTACCGCGGCTGGCACGTGTCGGCGCAGTACGTGAACCCCGGCGGCAAGGTCGCCACCCACAGCGGCTGTCTGGGCGGCAACATGATGGACGCCGCGCCGGGCGACGCGCTGCTGATGGCGATGGTGTTGCAGGGGAGTACGTGGGTGCAGACTGTCACGCGGCTCGGCGTCGCCTGCTCGGGCCCAGGCTCCGGCGTCGACACGTCCGCCGGCTGCCAGGTGTCGTTCGCGATCGACATGCTAGGCCAGGGCCAGAACCGCGCTGAGCTGGTGCTCGAGCTGTACTACCAGGCCGTAGTCACGCACGACGTCTCGTTCACGGACATCTCAATGACCATCCTGAACCCAGAGCCGTCAAACAGCACCCGCTTCTGCACGCCGACTTCTCGACTCCAAAAGACGGAGACTTGCTCGGGCATGGTCCTGAGTGCCGACAAGAAGACTTGCACCATCCAAGAGTGTCTGTTTACTGCCCCTGCCGTTGGTGAGAACAACTTTGTTCTTTTGATTGGTGTTTCTGCCATAACTGATCTGTCTTCTTTCCCGCAGTTGTCGTGCCTCCGCCTGTATCTGCTGGTTCAGGTACAGACGCAAACGGCACGCCAATTTCTCCTGGAAACGTCTTGCCTCCCCCACCTCCTGAAGATGAAACATCGGATCCTGTGGATCCTTCGAACAGCGGCTCCTCATCAAGCCCTGGTTCAGGCTCAAGCTCGTCTGGTTCTAATGGCAGCACCAGTAATGGTTCCAACGCCATTAGTGGACCCAACAATGCTGTTGTATTGAACCAAACCTCTACAAGCTCAGGTCCTTCCAAGACTCTCATTTACGCTGGTGCTGGTGTTGGAGCCGCCCTTGTGGTTGCTATTGGTGCCTTTGTGTTGATTCGCCGCAATTCCAAGGCCAAGCGGGACTCGATTGAATCATCTATTGATTTGAAGCATCAACAAGTATCATCATCAAACAGCAGAAGCCGTGCAAAGGAATCAATCGATATTTCAATGACTGGCCGCAGCCCCAAGGCAGCTTACTTGGAAAGCTCCGTCTCCCGAGGCGCACCAAGCCCCAAGCTGATGCGATCAGACAGTAGGGCATCCGGAGACAATGGACGTCGAACTCCAGGCGGAAGCGCGACAAATCGTGCCCAAACCCCTGAAGTTCGCAGCGGAAACTCTCGTCGCCCTTCGGCAAGCGAGCGATACACACCCTCTGGGAACTCACGTCGAGTTGTCCCCGCCGCAACAGTCATTACCGACGACTCGAATGAAGACACTGATACCGACGTGCATCACCAGTCTTCCAACAGTTCCCGCCGCCAACACCAGATCCCATCTTCATCATCAAACTCGCGTCGTCAACAAAGATCTGAACGCAACAGAAACTCCATCTTCACGGATGACGAGCACAACGACGATTCCAACAATGACGACACTGATCTCGATGACGAAAGAGTAGCACCGCCTTCACCCGCAATCTCTTCCCACAACTCTCGTCGTGCACGACCCAGCGACGTGTCGTCCAGCCATTCCCGTCGCCACAGAACTGAAAACAGCCGCGACAGAAGTGTAACAGGAAGCGCGAATGGAAGCCGTCGTCAACACCACCAACATCAACAGCGAACTGATTTTCACGAAAGCAGTGAGCTTACATCGAGTCATCGGGGTCGTAGCCGTGGTGCTGACTCTCCTGTGAACAGCAGCAGTAGTAGACATGGTCGTGATAGAAGTGCTTCTCGCGGATGAGAAGCGACATGCAACACCCTCTTTCTAAAAAAGCTGTCACTTTTTTAACTTTCTTTTCCTTTATTTTTTTGTCGTTTACGTTTCTTGTGTTTAGAGAGATTATTACATAAAAAAAGTGTGTGTGTATTAAGTACTTCCACGGTGACTGTTACTAAATATTTAAATTCAAATGACTGTTTGAAAATAGACTCGCTCACGCCTTTGGAGCGTGCAAATAGAGAAAAAAAATAAATTGACGGAAGAAATCTAGACCAAAAAAAAAAGAGAAACCAGATATGGGAATCGCAGAGACTTGCAACGGATCAACCACCTGCGACATTGTTCTCCGATATGTCGTGCCATCATTGTAAATGCAGTTTTCATGGATCGTCTTCCACAAAAAAAAAATCCGACTTGTTCCTGACTGTCAATTTTGACTCTTAGAGGGAGCATGTCAGCTGTCGCCCTCACCGTTTCACCGCTCCCGGCTGTCCGCGCCTGTGTCTCATCGAAATCTACGGGACCGTTGAATACTCTTCCATTTGCAGCAATGACTGCAAACGCTTTGGCCTGGACAATCTATTGTGAGTTTATCGGATTGGGGGAAATCTGTGAAAGTGGTCAAATATCTAACTCGTTTTTTTATTTAAAAACAGCATTCTTTATCCATGACTATTTCCTTCTATTCCCAAACACATTCACGTTTGCTTTTGGACTCTATTATTCCTTGGTTCTACTACCGTTCGATAACGAGAAGGCGCAGCGACAGACTGTGGCTTGTTTGATTGGGGTTCAAGTGTTTGCGTTGTTGAGTATGGGGATTGTTTTTATTAGTCAGCCTGCGTATGAGACGGGGACTGTTGTTATGGGGGTTCTTGGGAATGTTATTTTAGGTAAACAACGGGTTTTAATTATTTTTTATATATATATACATGTAATACTTGGGGAGAGTTTCTAATTGCTTTTTTTTTGTTATACGTCTTGTTCTTTTTTTTTTTTCTTTTTGGAAAAACAGTTGGGTTTTATGGTAGTCCCCTTTCAGTCTGTATTTCAGTCGTCAAGACTCGGGATCCTTCGTCACTGAATGTGCCTCTCTTGATTACAACGTGAGTTTTTTTTTGTGTAGTTGTTTCCCGAAATTCTTTTAGTTTTTTTTTTTTTTTTTTTTTTTTTTTTTTTTTTTTTAACTCTTGTCTCTTTTTTTTTTAAGTGCTGTGAACTGCATTTTGTGGTTTGCTTATGGAATCGCTTTATCAAATTGTGAGTTGTTTTTTTTTCTGGTTGTGTTTGTTGTTCTCATCACCTCAACCAAAAAAAAAAAAAAAAAAAAAAAAAAAAAAAAAAGACTTTATCGCGGTCCCCCAAGTCCTTGGTCTCTTCTTTGTGATTATTCAAGCGATTTTGATACTGCTATACCGCCAAAGTGGAAGGAGAAGAGGGCAAAACGCTGGAGGAATCAGTACTTCATCGTCCACAGAGAGTTTGGCTATCGTTGATACTGCTGCAACAACTGCGAATGTGAATGATGGCGGTGACGAATCGAAAATGGAATTGGGGTTTTTGAGTTCAACGAAATTGGAATAAAAATTTATAAAGATAGATTATTTAAAAGAAACTATAAATAATAAAATAATATATACTCTTTGAATTTTTGATGGGCGGCTGGGCTGGTTAGCAACCGATTACTAAAAACTTCAATCCTATAACTTTATTCATCAACGTAGTATATGTAAACTTGCCCTTTGTGGGTAGTGTCCTTTCCGTTTTCACTACTCTTGAAGCTGTTCCGTTGTTGCTGTGCAGCGATATTGTACAAAACAACCTTCATGATCAACAAAACCATAACAACCAAGTGCATACTGACTGTGCTAGTCATTGTACAAAAATTAAGCACTTCCGTGCTGTGAGGTGACACCCATTGGAAGACAGTTTTGATAACTGTGGCACCGCCAACCGGAAGTGACGCCACACACGCGTAAAATCCATAAGCAGATATAATTTTAAATCGCGGTTGCAACTCCTCGCTCTCATCAGCCCGTGTTTTGTTCATGAAGCGCATGAAGCAAACCCCAAATAAAACATCCATTATAAAAAGCCAAATATTGGCAATTGATTGGCAAAAATACAGGATTAAAATGGATGCCAAAGAGGAATTCATTATTCGAACGATTTGTATAATGATTGGGCTGATGAGTGGAATCGGAGACAACACCAATGCATAGTGAATCAGTTTATGTGATTTCGGAAATGTTTGCTTCATTAGAGACTTGCTTCGCTTTGAAGAAAAGTAGAGGTAAGAGATGCACCATAATGCGCGGAATATTTGGGATGACAGGTATTCGTCCATTCCGCAAGATGTAAACAGAAGAGATGCGTTGTTTCTGAAACATTTTTTCCATTTCAGAATACTAGACGCTTCATAGAGGAGAAGAGTGACGACTTGAATAAAAAGAGATATATTGACTCCAGTGCATGTGCTTCGAAAATCAGACCATCCATACGCAGATTTAAATTGAACTCGTTCATAGAGAAATACGAATACGGACAAAAAAATCAGCATGATAGCCGACATTATTGTCAACGCCAAACTGAAGCGATAGTCACGAAGGGTAATATTCTGCTCGTCTGCGAACTTTGGGCATTCGCGCATAATTTGTAATGTGATGGGATGCAATCGAAAGCCATTCGAATCCAAAATCGACCCAGACTCCAGGCATTGGTAAGTTGGTGATACCCTTGTGAAAAACTTGCAGGTAAATTCCGCAAATTGGTTTTGAACGGCCAGAGGTTGTGAGTTGAACCACACAAGTCCGATAGGATGACATACACCCAGCTCATTTTCTAATTCGGAGAAAGACAAGCGGTCATAAATTTCAAAGCACTGTCTCATTTTCTCGTGCGCGTCACGAGTTATCGCAAAGTTTGATGGTCCGTCTGGAAACTGTATCAATCCCTCAAATATTCCACTTATTTGAGTCACATTCAAAATCGAATTCTTGTTTTTGATTCCCCAAGTGCCTGTTGTAAAAGGAAAGAGTGGCTTTATGAAGAATCTTGAAACTAAATTCAACAAACCTCCACAGATATCCATTACAATACCCTTTTGACGCGCTATGTTTTGAATCGCAAACCAAAACTTGAATTCGTCAGATATCAAGTCATACTTGTGAAAAATCTCAGTCTCAGACAATCCCCTTGTTGCTCCGCACAACGCAATGTCACGTTCTGCGATAGCATCCAGTAAAACTGTCGAATAATTTCTTTATACTTTGAGCTTAAGATTGTGGAGTCGATGGATTTGTTCGCGCAGATAGTCATAACAAGATCTCGCTGGAATATCCAAGTCGCCCCAGACCGCGTAACCGCCGGCGATAGAGTCTGCGTTTCAAAGTACAGTCCAAATTTTATCACAGTATCCTATTTGATAATTCGCGAGCCAAGAGAGTGGGACATGGCCCTGTGAGTAGTATGTAGCCACTTGACGAAAGTAGTCATGACTGCGACTCAAAGTCCCCGAGCATAGATAGGCTACTCCATCTTTTTGAACTTCTTCGGATTGTTCAAGAAACCAATATCTGCTTCCAGGTGTGAATGGGTTGAAGTAAAAGTAGTCAATTGCATTGAAAGGCAACGAAACGAAGTCTCCAAGACTTGAAACACAGCTTTCTATGTCAGATTGTACTTCCTTACTCAAATGAAAACGTGTGATTCAATGCCGAAAGAACTTGGGCGGTGTCGAATTGAGTTGTGTTCGCATGGCAAATTGAGTTGACAATATTCCTTTGAGCAGAGGAGTTCAATGACGCGAACCACCAAATGCTATCGTTCTCTGATGCGGTTGCCAAATTATTTGATTGACGGTACAAGAGATTTGATGTTGGACACAAAGAATGTCGCATTCATTTGGTAAGGTCAGAACAATGAAAGTTACTTAAATGGGACAGAGAAGAGAATTCAATGAACGAGTTTGCAGAATAGCCAGTTTCATAACATAACCGGATCAGTAATTTGTCGCTATTTATTTCTTCAAAGTTCACGACCCATTTTCTTGTCCAATCTGAAGAACAATACGTCAGTGCAAATGTTAGCAATAAAAGCAACCACAAACCTGCAAATAGGGTTCTTCTGGACCATGTCAATATTGACTTTATGTCCCAATAACTCTCTAATGTCATCATATCCGTACTTGATCATTGTAGGTCTCTCAACACCTAATCCCCAAGCAATAACGCTCACGTCCTCTGGTAAACCCATTGGACGCAACATTTCAGGGCGGAACATTCCAGAGTTTCCAATTTCCACCCATTTACCCAAACCTTTTGTAAACAAATATCACGACGCATTTTAGCCAACACCTACAGCTAAAATCACTCACCATCATGCCACGAGAAAATTTCCATACTTGGTTCTGTGTATGGGTTGAAAGCTGGCTTGAACTTGATCCTTGGGATTCCCAATTTTTGGAAGAAACTGTGCAACGTTCCAATCAAGTCACCAAGTGTTAATCCGCGATCAGCAACAACTCCTTCCAATTGGTGAAACTCGGCCAAGTGAGTAGCATCCGTGGTTTCGTTACGGAACACTCTGTCAATGGAGAAGTACTTCACAGGTCGGAATTCCTTTTCCTGAGCCAAGTGGTACAACATATTGGAACTGACGGCTGTTGTGTGGGTTCGGAGGAGCAGCTTTTCGGCTTCTTCTTCTTTCCAGTCGTAGCCATATCTGCGTTCGATCGATCAGAAGTTTCACGAAAGCAATAACGTCAAACTTCTCACCCAGCACTTCCATATCCTCCTTCAGAGTGGACTTTCTTAACTCTTTCCATATAATCCCGTGGGTACTTTCTGTCCGTGGCAGGGTCCTTCAAGAAGAAAGTATCGTGGGCATCACGGGCAGGATGCTGCTGGGGTTGGAAAAGAGCGTCGAAGTTCCAGAAAGAACTGTCAACAAACTTGTTCGTTGGCATTTCCGTGAATCTGGTGGGTGCGCTTAACAATCGAGCAAAATATTCAAAAAAGAAAACGAAAACCCACCCAAGCTCCAAAAAGATTTGTCGAAACTCCTCACGAACTTTCATGAGTGGGTGCAAGTATCCACCTCGCGGAGCAACACCAACAACACCTGGCGCAAAGTTGTACTTTTTGAACTGAGCACTCTTCCAATCACCGCTCAAAATCATTTCTTGAGTGATGTCAGTTTCTTCCTTGGCCAAAGTCAAGGTGAATTTGTCTCCTTTTTCCACACGATATGAGGACGTTTTCCTACATGATAAATAAAAAATCAATACAGTCCCGCAAAAACCATTGTATCAAATGGGATACTCACTTCTTATCAATTAACTTTCTCTTCTTGTAATCCGCCATCACCTTATCGGCAAGAATGTTTCCGCTCCGGATAGATTCCAAATCTTGGCGAGTGGTATCGACAACACTTGAAACCGATCTGGCAAGACCGGCAGCGCTCTTTTTGATCCATTTGTTCTTGAAGGCAGCTCCTTGTCCAAACTTGTAGCTTTCGCCCACAATTTTCTGTGAATGAAGCCGTTTAAAAAGGGGTTTTTTTTTGAAAACCAAACACGCGATGTGTTTGATTCGCAGCCCAATGTCACCCAATTGTTCATTCTCGTGTGCATTGGGTTGATTTTTCTAGAATGCGTGTACCTGCAACGCTGGGATAGAAATGCCTTCATCTCCTTCTGGAATCGCATTGAAAACCATAACTTCCGGGGATCCATTGTTTGCAATTCCAGCTCCTTCTTCGGTGAGAATCCAGTGCTCCACTTCCAGGATAGTAAAGGCAACAACCTGGTTGGAACGAAAAAAAAAAGCGCAAACCCAATTAGGAGGGTTTCTTTCCAGTAAACTAACAACAAAACCTCGCGAGAAGTTAACGCATTCAACACTCCGAGAATGGCAAGTTGATCGATAGCCTGTGCGTTGAGCGTCAGCGCTGCTGTATCAGAGATTGACCCCTCTGCGTCAAGGGTTTGCAGAATCAGATCCTGAATAGAGTCCATGCTAGTAATGGCTGCAGTTGCGGGCTGTTGCGGTTGAGTTGATTTCTTTACTGGAGCTGGTGCCGATGCTGTCGTTGCTTGTTTTGATGGTGCCCAATGCCAACCAGTCCACACAAAATCAGACATAATTTATCAAAAAAGATGGAGGAGAAAAAGAAACGACACCAAGAGCTCATGCGGTCGCAGTTTGTCAAGATTGCCGATTAATTGCCCACTATGAGTTCTAACACTCTCTTCGCGATGAGAAAGCTGCTCTAGCCATGACATTTGGCCGTGCATTAAGAGAGGGTGGGGTTTTCACTGACGTTGAGAACATGGCACGAATTCTAGAGTACGAGATCCTCCTGCCTGTAGTTACTGCTTACATTGACGGAATTGCAAGTGCGATGCAGACTGCTCTTCGAGAGTACTTTCTTGTTGCGCAAACACAAGCACAATCATTTTCTTCCCAAAATTGAGTGGTAGGGAGTCTTGCTGATTGCGCTGTTTGACACGTCTTTCCGATAGGGATTCTGACTGGTTTCACGCATTTGGTTGGCCCACCAGAAACGCCACTTACAGATCGCTATTTCGCGAAAACACACCAAGACGGACCAACATCTGCTGTAGTAAGAAGCACCGCTCCGCCAAATTTTCATATGTCAAGGTTGGGTTGATGCATTCGGCGATGGCCACATCCGCCCCTACTATCAAATTGTGTGTCGTTTCTGAAGCACTGAAACGATGGAATTTTCAAGAAAGCGTGGATCGCGCACTGCATCATGTTCTGGGTTTGGTGAGCCGCTGTGATTTTATTACGACAACAAACCTTCACGAATACAAAGAAAATGTGAACCATACTGTCTCGGTTTTGGAGACAGCAATAAAGAAGCGGCCATGTGGATTATATTTTTAAGCAAACAGGAACGTTTCTTTCTCCATCATCTTTGTCACCCTCCCCGTTCCTACAATCCGCTCCAATCTCAGTCGATCATAAAGACTGTACATGACTTGGCAACCACTATCCATACCCTTTTCCACACTGTTCAAAACTTCTGGATAAAATTGCGGGTATTCTGGTAGCTGATAAAATATCAGACTCTTGACTCCACGAATCTTGTATCTCCTGAAAAAGTGGAATCGCTCAGTCATGAGAAGAAGCGATAACTTTTTGTGGAAAAAGTTTGATCTGTTTCTGGAAATATCACTTTGTGGCGTATATCTGTAAAAACGAATAAGCAAGTTGAAAGAAAAAGTTCAAGAAAACTTAACTCGCAAAGCTCTCCAAACTCGATTCTCTGATCCTTCAAATAGTTCCGAACTCGAACAAAGTCCAAATAAGAAGGAACAAAAATCAGAGTTCCTTTTTCGTCAAATCCATTTCGTCTCATTAGTGGGATGATTTTGTTACAAAAGTGTTTGAAACGGTCATCATCATGAGTTTGAAGAGACACACATTGCAACTTTGAAAACATCTGAAGACAGACATGTTAAAAGCGAGGATACAGATTGTAAAACTATATCAACCTGGGGAACTTGAACCACTACTTCTCCAATCGATCCGGGATATGAAGAACTAATTTTAATTCTTCCGTCTACGTTTTTGGCCTGCTTAGTAATCAATGCGTTGATTTCCGGGGCATTAAAGCGCGAAAAGATTATGTTTTGCCGAAACAGTGAGGCGCGACCGTCCAAATACCATGACTTGATTCGCGCAAAGTCACAATCATGTGCAGATTTTGGAATGATATTCAAATGGTTGAATAGATGCTGTGTTTGGGGAATGTCAATACTTCTGGTTGGAAGTAATTGCAATGTCGAACCGTAACGTGATCCCAGTTTTGCATCAACAGCATATCGCATCGATCTACGATGGTCATTTCAATCGAACTCAAGTAGTCGAAGTCTCGCTCTCGATCTCTGTGTTTGAAAACCAAGCAATTCAGAACCCAGATGTGGAAATAGACTCAGATGGTCCCCACCCTTCAGCTCCAACTACCATTCTCAGACCTAAAGGACTCGCAACAATAATATCAGCACTATAAAAGTCACTGAATAGCTTCAAATGCCGCCGAGAAAATTTGATTCCAATGCGGAAGCAATCGTCAATATTTCCTCGGAAGTCATGCTGAAAATCAACAGGTTTTGATGGGTCAATTCCATCTTCTTCGGGGGGAACAGTAAACTCCTGCGCAAATCTTGATTTGTTTTCCTGAAGATAGACGAGTAAGTGCACATCCGCAACGGGATAGAACTCACTATTTGACTCGCCCCGGATAGTTTGAGAATAAGAGAAATCACATCAAAGGCAATGTTTTTGAAAGGAATCAGAATCAGAATCTTAGGTCTGGTGAATCCCTGGTCACGATATTCAGGAGTTGATGTGTCATCTGATTTTTTCCGCTGTTCATCTTCACTGTCATCGCTTTCATCGCTTTCTTCCACGTCATTGTCTTGTTCTTCTTTCTCATCTGCACCTTCCATCTAGTTTGTTGTCAAAAACCGACCGAATACAGGCAACGGATCTGTACAAACCTTTCTAGCAACAGCAGCGCTTGATCTCTCCTTTTCTTCAGCTTTATTCAGCTTTAATGTGTTTTTGAGAACCCGATCCCTTGACTTCAAGACATGATTGACTGCATGAACAACGTATGCCAGTCGGGCCTGAGCTTCAGCATCAACAGAATTCAAATCTTCTGAACAAACAAAAACGTCTTTGTAGGTATTCAACAACGGAAATAGCGAGTGTGTTATTGGAGACAAGTGGCCTGGATTTAACTTCCGTTTCTGCTTTCTGGAGAGCTCCTTCTTGGCGGCGACGTCAACCGACAAATCAGCAGTTTCGACAACATCTTGAACGAGCGGAATCAGGCGCTCTTTGACGTTCAAGGCTCCAAGGAACTGCGGAATCTCCTCAGGCTCGCCAGCCTCGTTCAAGCCGTCCCTCTCGCCCTCCCCGACACCAGTCCCAAAGAAAGACACGCAGCCGAGACTGGTGACTTCGCGCTTTTCAGAGAGACCAAGGCGCTGCGAATCTGAAATGACGCGATCGTTTGCAAAGTGTTTTTTGTAAAAGTCGGTCGTTGTCGTTTGAGGCTTTGTGTTGATTTGTGCCGGCTTTTGAGGCTTTTCAACAACTGAAAGATCCCTTTCCTTTTTCTTATTTTTCAGTTGGTGTTTGCGCATGAATTTGATTTTTTTAGTGAGGAAAAAAAGAAAGAAAAAAAAAAGAAAGAAAAGGATAACATGAGTGACAACGAAGACCAGCAATCAACAACGACAACTAAGGCGGAAGTCAGCAAGAATCGACGTTTTCGAAAAGACAAACGTAAGAAAAACCTATTCAGTGTTTGTACATGGTGGTTGACGCTGTACGTAGCCTGGGACACTGACGACATTGACAAATGGGCGATCCAGCCCTGGGACGAAGAAACAGATTCCAAGACTGTGGCGCCATTCCTCGAAGAATCCTCGTTTGCCACTTTGTTTCCAAAGTACCGTGAAAACTATCTCAGAGAAGTGTGGCCTGGTGTCACGAGTGCCTTGGACAAACATGGCATTGCGTGTGTGCTTGATTTAATTGAGGGTTCAATGACTGTCAAAACTACTCGAAAGACGAGAGATCCCTATATTCTCTTCAAAGCGAGAGACCTTATCAAGCTGTTGTCCCGGTCGGTCCCCTTCACACAGGCCCTAAGAATTCTACAAGATGAAGTTGCCTGTGATATCATCAAGATTGGAAATGTCGTTAGAAACAAGGAGAGATTCGTGAAGCGAAGACAGCGTTTGATGGTACGACACTGACCTCAAACTTCTCTTTGTTTTGTTAACAGATCATGGATGCTGAAATTTGAATTACAGGGCCCGCATGGAAATACGTTGAAAGCTATCGAGCTATTGACAAACTGCTACGTCCTTGTTCAAGGAAATACAGTATCCACCATGGGTCCCCACAAGGGACTCAAAGAAGTTCGAAAGATTGTTCTGGATTGTATGAAGAATATCCATCCCATTTACCATATCAAAGAACTGATGATCAAACGCGAACTTGCAAAAGACGAAAAATTGAAGAATGAGAACTGGGTCAGTGCTCCTTGTATTTGTTTCTTTTGCAAGTCCACACACTCAACTCAATTGGTAACTTGATTCAGGATCGATTCCTTCCTTCCTTCAAAAAACGAAACGCCAAATCCAACAAGAAACCCGTCGAAAACAAGAAAAAGAAGGCCAAGAACGTTACACCATTCCCACCTGCCCAAACCCCGCGTAAAGTCGATCTGGCGATTGAGTCTGGAGAATACTTCTTGTCCAAAACGCAGATTGCTGCAAAAGCCATGGAGAAAAAGAAGGCAGAGCAAGCCGTGAATAGCGAAAAGAGAAAAGCAGAGAGGGAAAAGGCGTTCGTGGCCCCTGATGAAGGACCAGCGGAGAGACCGAAGAAAAGGACAGCAAGTGCTGAAGATGGAAAGAGCAGCAAGAAGAGCAAAAAGTGATGGAATCAGTTTTCCGTTTTGCTGGATCTTTTTTCGTTGATTCTAATCGATACATGGTCTATAAAACATTGTAGTTTTATTATCAATATCAACACTCAAAGAAGAGAGTAAAGAAGAGGCTCTTTTTATCCACACACAACAACACACCGAAACAGATTACCATCGCAATCACTGAGCAAGGGGAAGCTTCTCAATCTCGATAGTGAAGAAGTAGAGACCACACATGTATACAGCAGCGGCCCACAATTCGGGTCTAACGGCGAAGGTGACAGGGTCAACGCCAAAGATAAGGGCAGTTGCAAGAAGCTGCATCATGCACCCCAAGTACTGGGGATCATTGTGGACACTATAAGGAAATCCAGTGACTCTCTTTCCGGGTGGAACAAGGCCAAATTCAAAACCATAATAGATTCCAGTCGTGCCAAGCAAGGTGTGGACGGCATAGTTCAAGTAGAAACCGTATGCAAAGACCAAGGAGCCAATGATTGTGAGTGCATTGATAGCGACATCAAAGCCGTAGGTCTGGGCTACGTAGCTAGCACCCAGAGCAAGGGTCAACAGCTTGAGTGCATACGCAAAGACCACGAATGACGAATGGTTCTTCGCCAAGAAGACGCGAACGTTGCGGTTCAAGTACACCGCGGCGTAAATGCCATGCTGAGTCGTTGCGCAGAGGGCGGAAGCTGCGAGAAGTGCCAATGATGACATTTTTTTTAGATTTCTTTTTCTTTCCCCAGGTTCCCCCTTGGTTCCCCCCAATATTTGTTGCAATCTGGGGCACCTCCGACGGCTGAGGTTGTTTCTGAAGAGTTTTATCAAGGTATTTATAATTTTTTACAAATTATAATGGTTTGACTTTATTCAGACTTGTCGTCTTGAATTCCAACAACGGTCCGATTAACTTTACTCGAAACAGTATCAATAATAGCATACACGCCATATAGTACAGCAATGCAACAGTATAGGAGAAGAATCCATGCAACAAAAGAGAGTGATATCCGAAGGCGAGTTTGACCCATCCTTAAAAAAACTCCAGAGCTTTCCCGCAGAACATCATCAGATCGCAATTGAGCACTGAGATACACTATAGCACAAGAGAGCATGATCATAGCCGGAAGCATCAGACGGAAACTCAGATCAGAGGAAGGCGACGCAAACGCTGCCCATACACTGGGAAACAGTGGTGTTTCACGCACTTTGTAGGGAAAGTTGCAACGTGTGCATTTGAAGGTGGGTTGAGTACGTCGAAACCAAGGCTTCTTTGGTGACGGAAGTTTGGTCAAGAACTGGTTGGCGCAATTCTGGTGGATCCACTGCAGATCAATGTCTTTGCAGCCACGACAAATTCGAATCAGGCGATCATCGTCCTTTTCTGCAGTGTCCCAGCAGCACCAACAGCGTCCTTTCACTTTCGTTGTGATTGTCATTTTTGATTGCAGTCGAATCAGAAACGAATCTTGGTAACTATAGTGATGCATTTAATAAACAGCTCCTCCGAAACTCTTGAATGGTAGATGAATTGTTAATTGATGGAGCCACCCGGATAAACAACTGAATGATTCACCTGAAAATTTCAGTTCAAGTTCAAAGAGTGGCACGAAATTAAACTCCAAAACAACTGCCAAAACACAATGCTCGCCAACGCCGACGTCAAGCACCTCGCTGATACTTTAGCTGCCAACAACCAGGGCGGGCCTGAAGAAGAGCAGTCCCAAATCAGGGAATACGAAGTCTCGTGTTTGGATTACAGCTTCCTCCCAACTTGCAAAGACAAGAAGGAACTCGTGAATCTACTCAACGTCCTTCGGTATACTTTCTTTTTCGGCTCTATAATTCTTTTGAGAGACGTGATTCTCATCGGTCTTTCTTGTCTGTGTTTTTTGTCACAGATCTGGACGAGAGGGCTCATACCCCGATCTTGAGGTGGCCTTTGAACGAAGGATATTGGAACTCGATCCGAAACACGTTTTTAGGTAGCGAATTTGGCCTCTTCCTCTCTATTTCCCTCCAACTCGATCGCTGCTTTGCTTTTCACATTTGACAATTACCTCCTCTTCCCGCTATCAACCTCTCCAACTGGCTTCTCATATCTGTAGAAGTAAAATCGCTTATGCGTATTCATGACGTCATATTTGTTTTTATTTATCGCCGCGTCACTTTCCATCACACTCGCCCAAAAAAATATTGCATCATCGCTGAGCCTCCCCCAAAAAAATTTCCACTCTTTTCCACACACTTCCATAAAAGAAACAATACCCACGCTGAATCCAAATCAATAGCTACAAACAAAACTTACCTCAAAAACCCCCTTCAATGTCGGATGTCCAAAAGGCCCAACTCGAATTTTCAAATTGGGAAAAATCCATCAAATCCACAGACGCAGCCTTGCGGGATACAGCCCTTCATTCAAAACAACCTGCCTTGCGGAAAAAGGACAGTGCCGTGAGCATTCGTGGATCAAATACCAATAATCTAGCTAGTATCCATGAAGAAGAGTCCAATGGTGTTGAGAACGATGGAAACAACAG
Organism: Obelidium mucronatum; assembly: GCA_025765595.1. Taxonomy (NCBI): domain Eukaryota; kingdom Fungi; phylum Chytridiomycota; class Chytridiomycetes; order Chytridiales; family Chytriomycetaceae; genus Obelidium; species Obelidium mucronatum. Next base: position 92,312 of record JAIVFH010000048.1, on the reverse strand, counting down.
CAGTACGGGATCCGTGTCCAGCGCTAGCAGCGGGTCCGATTCATCAGACTCTGAAAACGACAATCAGGAGGCTGCTCGTACTCGCCGGCCTCGCTCTATTTTGAAGACCCCGAACAATGAATCCACGTCCACCATGTCCTCTTCTGTAGAAAAGAGCCGCCATGTGAGGTTCCAAGATGAGGTGGAAGCTGCTGCCAGAGAGTTGGAGCGGATCAAGCGGAAGCAAGAGAGGCGGCAGAGACAGGTGGAAATGCATTTGGCACATCCTGTTGTTGATACCGGAAAAGGAAAGCACAAGAAGAAGAAAGGAAGCACCAGGAAGATTTCTGGAGAAAAGGAAACCCCAGTGTCTTCTTCTCCCAATGCAGCCGAAGTTAAGGAAGCTGTAAAAGTTGGGAAAGTGGCTACAAACGAATCCTCCCGTATCAAGTCGTACGACTACCGCTCTTGGGACAAGTTCAATGTGGAAGCAGAACTTGAGAAGCTCGAATCCGATAATCAGCAGCAACCAGCGACTGCAGCTCGGATAACGCCGGTCCTGGAAGCAAAAGAAGATATAATCCCTTCTATTGAAAGCAGTGCTGTGGATCAAGAGGACGCTTTGGTTGTTTCACGTCTGGCTGAATCCGAAAAGGAAAAAGGGAATGAATCGTTTAAAGCGAAAGAATACCAAGACGCTGTGAGTTATTTTTCAGTCGCCTCACAACTCAGCACCCTTCTTGCCTCTACTCCAACAAAGGCTTGATTCTTATGTCAACAATTTTAATTAACCCGATTGTATCTCTCAACCCCCACCTCCCTTCCTTCACCTAATAATAAAAAAAACGATTTCAATTTACTGATGACAATTGCGATTTTCTCTTTTATCTGTTTCTCTTCTTTCTTTTTTTATTGTTGGGTAGTTGCGATATTACACTAGGAGCCTTCAAATTAAACCTCAAGTGCAAGTGTACAACAACCGGTGTTTGGTTCATATCAAGTTGGCTCAATACGAAAAGGCGGAATTTGATGCAACTGGTACGAATTCTTTCTCTTGTGAATATGAGCTTCTAACAATTGCCTCATCCAAATGCAGCCGCTATCAACCTCGCAAAAACAACAACCGACACCTCGGCTCCAACAGACACGTTCAAATCCCACCTCCGTCGCGCACTCTCTCGCTCCAAACGCGGAAACTACATCCAATCCCTTCACGATTTGACCCACTGTCTCCACTTATTCCCCGAAAACCAAGAAGCCAAAGACTTGCAAAAAGAAGTTTTGTTGAAATTCAGGGACGGAGAAGGAGATTCTGCGGATTTGATTTTGGCTGAGAATGGGTTGATGCAACATGTTGTTGGGACTTGTCAACCCATTCGAAAGAGTTCTGGCGGGATCAAGATTATCGAAGTGGATTCTGTAAAAGATGATGATGCTAATGCGGATGAGGCAGATGAGCGGGAAGTCGATGAGGAAGAGGAAGTCGAGGATGAGATTGTCACTCCATTTGGAAAGTCTTGTGGAGGCGTCGGCATTACTACGACCCCCAAACCATCATCGGCTAGAAAAGAAGCACCCGCTGCTGTTCCTAAAAAAGCGTGGAAGGGCAAAGAACGCGCCTTGGTTCCTGATAATGAGTCGCAAGCCGCTCCACAACTCACTGAGGAAGAAATCTTGGAAAAGGAAGCCCAGAGGCGCACTGCAATAATGGATGCTTGGAAGGAAAACGTTGAAGGAGAATTGAAGAAGCGGCCGGGATATGCCAGCGCATCTGGCGTTGGTCGTGAGGAAAGGGTAGAGACAGTCGGAACCATTTTACCGCCAAAGATCAAGAGAGAGGGTGACAAAATTGAGATTGTCGAAGTTGATTTTGATTCCGATGAGGAGGAAGACAATGTCGATACTCCTGCAACTGCAACTCCAACTAGTTTACCAAATCCTACAGAAACAATCGCTACCGATGCACCAGTGGTGCCGCAGTCTGATGCGGTTCAGACTACTCCTAAGGCAACAGAAGTTTGCCAAAAACAAGTTAAACTGGACCACCCGGCTCCAACGACATCCTACGAATTCGAAAGCTCTTGGAAGTCGTTAAAATCTGCACCAGAAGAGTGGAACCTTTATCTTAGAAAAGTTGCGCCAAAAATGTTTCCAAAACTCCTTGCCAACGTTGGAAATCCAAGCATTATCCTGGATGTATTTAGAGGGCTGAATACTTTTATTGGTATGTATATTTGTATTGGTTTCCTCCATCTTTCGATCATCAACTGTTTTAAGTTGTAACTGCTGTATAAGAAAAACTAACCATGGCTTATACAAACAGGAGAAACGGACCATGTATTGCAAGTTTTGCAAGAAATGAAGAATATTCCTCGTTTTTCGATGCTTCTCAAGATGTTTACGCGTAAGGAAAAGAGCAGTTGAGTACAAATAACTTTCAGTACCTCAGTCTGTGTTTAAGTATTCAAAACTTGTTTTTCTTTTTTTTTCCTTACAGTCGTTGCCGACATGATGGCCAGTCTTGGGGAATTTGGAAATGACCCATCCCTTCAAGTGTACCGCTTGTAAACCCACACACCCACCCACCCTCCCATCTAGACGGCACCCAATAGAAACCTATTAATTAATAAACGCATATTTTGAATTACGAAAAAGGAATTGAAAAACACAACAAATTAAAAAAAAAAATGTGGAAAGTCGTGTCGTCGGTGGCGTCCTTCTACAACGACATCAACCCGGCGACGCTTTCGGGCGCAATCGACATTGTTGTTGTTCGCGCTAAAGACGGCACGCTGTCGTGTTCGCCGTTCCACGTGCGGTTCGGCAAACTGGTTCTTCTGCGGCCCGCGGAAAAGAAGGTTTCTTTCTTCTTGTTGTAGTTGCGCGGCGCCGCTGAAAGTACGGAAAACCTTTTACCAGGTGGCGATCGCCGTCAACGGACAGCCCGTCGACATGAACATGAAGGTGGGCGAGGCTGGCGAGGCCTTCTTTGTCGTGGAGATGGACAAGGACGAACCAGCACCGTCGGAGTATGCAACATCGCCGATCATGAAGGGGAATCCGCTGTTTGGGGGCGGTGGAAGCATGGTATGTTTGTGTATGGTTAATTGTATGTTGTTTTGGTGGCGTGGGTTTGTGTTTTTTTAACTCTTGGATTTAGGGTCCTGGATCTGGCGATGATTCTTTTGAACTCGAACGTATGTTCTTGTTTTTTTTGTTTTGATTTTTCATGGCATTTGTTGAGAGTTTTGACGGCTGTGTGCGTGTGAGGGCATTCGTGACAACACGTGGGCTGACGATTATTACCAAAACAACCCTACCTGCATCAGGCGGAAAGACTCCCACACCATTAATTCAAACTCCGAGTAAAAATGATGAAGTGGAATCAGAATTGCCGCTGGAAGATCGGGTCGCTGCCATCAGTATCGAGTGCGTATAACTCGCCGTTTTTGGTATCAAGTAATATCGTTTGCTTACTTAATTTGAACGCTCTGTGTGGTAGAGGAGGGAGGAATGAAAACGCTTCAGTTGATCCGATCGAGAGCTTGGAGTCAACAACACCAACCAAACAAATCCAACAACAACTCGGACCAATCGCAATGGACATACCAGTTGGATCTCCTGGGTGGCAATGGAACTGGGGTGGACTTCCCGTCAAAAAGGAGGGCGAGAAATCAAACAAGGAACAACCTGAATTCAATACCCTCGATTTGACAGCAAAAGTACAGCAACAGCCTCCGGTTGAAGATAACGGAAGCGATCTTTTGGTTCATGCAAAAGTTCCAATATCAGTGAAACCAGTAGTTGCAAGTTCACTCACAGCTGCGCTGAGAGAAGGCACTACTCCAACTGCCACTGTACCAACAACCCCTGCCGCAGGTCCCACTGTAACTGTGAATGAAAAGATGGACAACTACTTCAGCTCCCTTCCTGATCAGATGACGAGTCCAGATAAACCTCCCTCATTCAGGGCAACAAGTCCTTCACTATTGGAAAACCATATGAACGTGAGGCGCTTCTTTTAGTTTTTTGTTTCCGTTGAGTGAGGAATCATAACGATTCCAAATTCCCATTTTTAGATTCGAGCCAATGCTGTTTCTCCACTCCACCAATCACTTGTTCCTGGCGGCAGTGTAGAATCATCGAGTATTTTCCCTCCAATCGAACTCAGTCTTTGTGGAAAGCAGGCGCTCACAAACCTCATTATCGCACAACAACAACAACAACAACAGCAAGAACAAGCGTCAACTTCCACACCACCTTCAATGACTCCAGAACAACTCTTTTCCCAACACAAAGTAAATTATGATTCATTTATCGCAAACCCAACCGCTCTATTGGCGAATCCAGATTTGGTATTCCGAGTCCAAGATGGGTATTATGATTGGACTGCTGTTGCGCCAATCCTTGTCAGTGCAGCAGCATTCAACCGCACGACGAGCATCCCACACAATCAATCACAGCAACTGTCGCAAGAGCAGCAACCCCGTCTTAGTGGCGATGATGGGAAATCATCCTTATCCACCATCTCCATCACTGAGGAACCGAAAAAGTATTCAGGATTCCGAGGGTGGTGGGGTGGTAGTAGCAGCAGCAATACAAACAGCAAAGTCGGCGTTGCAGCACCAGGAACGCTAAATCCTGCAAGTAGTATACCCACGTCTCCAAACGCACCATTGGGACCGCCTTCGACTTCTGATTTTGGTCCAAGATCACTGTCCCCGGCGCCGGGAAGTGACGTTGATGTTGCAAGCACCGTTGCTGATGAAGACAGGAACCAAACTGGTGGTGCTATTGGACCGACCCGGTACATTAAAAGCTTGAGAATGACAAGCGATCAGCTGCAAGCATTGAATTTGGAGCCAGGTGTCAACTCTATTAGTTTTACCGTGACGAGTAGATTGCAAGGGACTGCGACTTGCGCAAGTAAGATATTCTTGTGGGAGCATGATACCAAGGTTGTTATTAGTGATGTTGATGGTACAATTACAAAGTAAGAGGGTGTCTGTTCAACTTTCAGGTTTTAATCTTTTGTCTTGGTTTTTTTCTCTCTCTCCAGATCTGACGTCTTGGGTCATGTATTTACAATGGTTGGACAAGATTGGACACATAGCGGTGTTGCTTCGTTATACACCAACATCCGAAATAACGGATATCAAATCTTGTATCTAACAAGTCGAGCCATCGGGCAAGCGAATTACACACGTGACTACTTGAAAAAGGTTGAACAAGGGAAATTCCAGCTCCCTGAAGGACCCATTGTCATGAGCCCAGATCGATTATTTGCAGCATTTCATCGAGAAGTAATTCAACGGCGACCCGAAGAATTCAAAATCTCATGTTTGAGAGACATCAAACGACTTTTTGGACCCAACGCGCACCCCTTTTACGCAGGATTTGGGAACCGGATCACGGATGTGCAATCCTATCGCGCCGTCGAAATCCCACTGTCTCGAATTTTCACGATTGATCCGTCAGGAGATATTAAGCTTGAATTCACGGCGGGTTATAAAAGCAGTTATGGGAAATTGAATGAGATTGTTAATCACATTTTCCCACCTGTTGTGGATGGTGGTGGTGAAGGTGGATTCCCAAGCGATCAAGAGTTTTGGGAGGTGTGGAGACAGTATTTGCCGGAAGCAGTAGGAGATATGACTATTGATGCAAAGTTGGAGAGTGGGATTGAATTGGGCAGTGAAGAAGTGCTGGCTGTTCAAGCGGCGCAAGCGCAAGCGGCAGCATCAGCAGCTGCTTCCAAGAAGAAAGAAACGGGCGGGGGTGCAACTGTGATTGAGATTACGGCAAACGAGAGTGGGTTGGTTGAGGTGCATTCAGGTGAGGATGGCGAAGATGATGACGATGAGGAGTACGAGGAGGCGTCTGGCAGTGATGTCACTGACGATGAGGATGATGAGGAAGCGTTGCGACAGCTGCAAGCCAGCGAAGACGACGCGACGCTGAAGAAGCGGATGGCTGAAATGAAGACGTTTCGGTATTAAAAAAAAAAGTATTCTATTAAATATTCTATTTTTGCCTTTGACTCGATGCAAGCAGAATGGTAACAACACCCGCTTGTCGCCCGAAGCGCACTGACGCCGACACACCGCCAGGGACGCCGAAACGGCGCACGTCGAGGCGCTGCTTGCGGACGCGGCGGCGCAGCAGTTTGAGCAGCGGGCGGCGGCGCGCGCCGGAGTTGGCGATGCGGCGGCGGCGGCGGCACGGCTCGGCGCGGCGCTGCGGACGCTGCGCGCGCGGCTGGAGGCGCTTGATGCGCTCGTGCGGCGCGCCGAGAACGCGGCGGCGGCGGCGAAGCCGGCAGCGTGGGTCTTTGTTTGCGTTTCTTTGCGTTTCTTTGGCGCCAACCAATCGCATTGCTTCGCAGACTCAGGCAGTGGGAAGCCAGGCTGCTTGCCCTGTCCAAGCAGGTCGATCGCCTGGAGCAGGCCTCACATGCACAGGCGGACCCCGAACAAGCGAGGTAAGCTGCTGAAAACCTCGACGGACGCCTGGGATTCACTGACCGATTGAGTGCAGAAAAGAACTGCTACAGTCTCGAAAACTTCAGCAACAACTGCGGCAGCAGCAAGCATCGGCTGGTTCCACGTCACGAAATGCTGCAGAATCACTGTCTCTCACTATCGAAGACGATGCAGATCAACTGAGTACTGGAGAACTGATGCAGCTGCAACATCGAATGATTGATGGTGCGTGATTGACCCCGATGGACAAACGATTGTGTGTCAATGAGATCTGTTATTCACCATCACAGTTATCTAAAATAGACCAGGATGCTCACTTGGATGCTCTAAGCAATACTATACTACGTCAAAAGCAGATTGGTCAACAGATTGGCGATGAACTGGATTTCCATGTGGATCTGTTACAGCAAACGGACGCGGCAGTCGAACAGACTCAAACGCGGTTAGGGAATGTGAATGACAGAGTCGGAACTGTCATGGCGAGCAGCAAAACGGATTATCGGGCGAATTTGCTGATTGTTATTCTTGTTTTTATATTAGTTTTAATTGTATTTAGTTGAAACAAACAAACGTGATGGTTTGACAATGAGTGTTTATTTTAAAAATGAGTATATCAGGGGTATTCATAGGTATCAAAGTATATCATTCATAAATATCAAGATTCGATATCAAAATTATGAGACAAGAAAGTAAAAAATTCCCAATTGTTTCTATACAACGTCAGTTGGATAAAGACATCCGATCTGCGGCAGAGCCTCTCCGATTGGATCTGTTTACTCTGCGATCTGTTCATTGGCCCATTTAGGGTAGTATGAAGCGAGTGCATGAAAGTTGCTCCAAGCTGTTCGCCAGCTGGATCGGCAAAAAGAAAATGCACATCCTGATGGTTGGTCTGGATGCAGCTGGCAAGACGACTATTCTGCACAATCTGAAGCTTGGTGAAATCGTGACCACCATTCCCACCATTGGTATACAGCATAAGAGGGATAAAAGTTCATAAAACAATTTATACTAATATATCCCTAGGGTTCCATGTGGAGACGGTTGAGTACAAGAACATCAGCTTCACCGTGTGGGACATGACGCCAGGCAGTCAGGACAAGATCCGTCCTCTGTGGCGACACTACTTCCTGAACATCCAGGGCATCATTTTTGTCGTGGACAGTAACGATCGCGTTCGTGTGGACGAGGCACGCGACGAACTTATGAGAATGCTGGATGAGGATGACCTACGCGGCGCTATTTTGTTGGTCTTTGCCAACAAGCAGGATGTCCCTTATGCCATGAATACCGCCGAGATCACGGAGAAGCTGGGCCTGCACTCGCTGCGCCAGCGTCTGTGGTACATCCAGCCGACTTGCGCGATTTCGGGTGACGGTCTCCATGAAGGTCTTGAGTGGCTTGATAGTTCCCTCAAAAGGCAGTAAAAACGGGTGGTGGCTACAAAGTTTCCAGTGTTGATCAAAAGTAGAGTGTGTGAAGTTGAAGCAACGTTGTTACTTGGTGATAGATAGGCCGTCTTTGACTGGGTTCCATCGCGAATGAATAAATGCTTGGCTGAACTTAAACAAGCTCCTGGTCGTTGAGGCGCATGCTCAAGGACTTGAGATCGCGCTCAAGAATAACTCCCGTTTTTTTTTTGCATCACTGACTGACCTGACTTTCGTGGGGGGAGTGTGAAATGGGTTCAAAGTCCATTCCAAGTTCAACTGCCTTTTTTTTGAACAAAAAAATTCAAACAATCAAAACTCAGTACCCTGTCAATTACAAATAATATTCGAGAATCCATTTTTTTTGTATTACAGAAGCATGGAAACTGAAACCGTACTTGCATCGCTGCACCGCTCGACGCCACCAGCAACGCCCATGACTGGCATCATCCGAGAATCTAGCAGTGGTAGTAATTGTAACAGCTTCAGCAGCAGCAGCAGTATAAACAGCACTGAAAATTCATCATCAATCAATCGCATGAGCGTTGCATTTCTTGTACAAGATGCTTTGGAACAGTGTCCTTCAAGTTCAAGCTACTTTTCTTGGAATCCACAACACTCCCATCATCAAGAAAAGCGACCACATGATGACATCATCACTGCAACAACAACACCCTCTTCTAAACAACTACCCATTGCTACACCAGTACCACGTTGTCCACCACGAAAGCAAAAATCCGTGGAATACCAAAGCAAATTACATTATCACCGACCAGCATCCATCACCAAACCAGAATCACTCAAAATAACAAAAGCAACAATGGGCTGTCGTTCACCAAGCATCGAGAGCAGTAGTAGCCATGAATTGGAACCGAACATCAACCCAGTACCGGTAATGCCAGTACAACAAACTTTAAAAGATGATGATCCATTCAAATTCATTTGTTTGGAGTGTGGGAAAATGTTTACCAAGAAGGCGTACCTCAAGAGCCATTGGGTGTGTCATTCGAAGGAATACCCGCATGTTTGTCGGAAGCGCCAAAGTGTAAGAGAAAAACGACTAAATCACGAGCGATTGACTGAGCAGGACGAAGAAGCGGAAGTGGAGCAAGCAGGAGAGCAGTGTGGAAAGCGGTTCAGACGGCATCAGGACTTGATGCGGCATGAGCGAACTGTTCGTCATTGAATTGTCATTTGCAATAAACAAATCAAATTGCAACAAACAATTTCTTTCTTTTAATCAACAGCAACATGGTTGAGTTCCGCATCCTCGTGGTCGGATCGATGGGCAGCGGCAAGACGACGCTCGCAACGCGGCTCGCAGGGCAGCTCGGCGTGGCGTGCCACCACATGGACGCGTACTTCTTCACGGGCGCGGACTGGAGCCACCGCACGGCGGAGCAGCTCGCGGCGCTCGTCGCAGAGCGCATCGGCGGCGCGCGGCAGTGGGTCGTCGACGGCAACAGTCTGCTGCCGGGCGTCGCGGCGCAGCTGTGGCCGGCGGCGACGCACGTGGTGTGGCTCGACGTGGCGGCGGCCGTTGCGCTGTGGCGGCTGCTGTGGCGCTCCGTGTGGCGCGTGGCGACGCGCGCGGAGCTGTTTGGCGTCGCGGGGCTGCGCGAGACGCTGTGGAACCACTTTACGGCGAACGGCGTGTTTGTGCCGTGGTTCGCGCAGCGGCGGAAGCTGGCGAAAAGAATCCCCGAGCTGCGCGACGAGTTTGTGCGCCCCGACGCAGTGTTCTACCACGTGCGCTCGGCCCGCGACCTGGAGAACGTGGTGCGGGAGCTGGTGCGGCTTCGTGATCGTGAATACTGCGTGAATACACAGTAAAGAGTTTTTATTATACATGCGAAGCTGAAAAGGCTGCCATCAATGCATCGAAATCCCTTTCAAACACGTCTGCATCGTCCGAGTCATTATCATTCAGAAATTCAATAACTGCGATTCCACCATCCGGCCCTAGAATATGGTTCAAGTTTCCATTCATCTTTACACACCACCTCGATGGTTGTAAACTACTTTTGTCTAACCACATTATTGGAAACGCTCTAGAGTTTGAAACCAAATCTTGTCTATGCGGTAACAGCATGACAAACACTTTGCCACCAACGATCCCACCAGAAATTGCCCCAACATTCCACTGAGCCGGCACAATTGGAACACGCTTTGAAGTTTGGAAACAGTAAGCTACTACAAAAGGCTTTGTGAATTTCGCAAAGTGTTTTATCCCTGGAGGAGGTACCCTTGATGCCTTACGGCTGCTATTGCCCCCGAGGGTAGTACCAAGCGCCGAAACTGAATCTTGTTTGTTTGTTGCAGAAACCGTAGATGGATATAGTGTTGATGCCTTTCTGCCTTTCCCACTGATTGAATTTCTGAACATTGTTACACTTTGGCTTCCACCAAAGAAACTAATTTTTCGCTCATTTGTCGACACTCTACGCGCGACGGCAGTCAAAACCCCAGCCACATCGGAATCCCGAACAAGAGTCGCAACGCGAGGTATCGCTTGCATAAGAACTGGAATACAAGTATTCACAAACACTAGAATAGATTGATTCATCTGAGATTGCACCGTATCCGCGTCCCTTGAGACAACTACAACCATGATTGCACTGACTGTCAAAGTGAGGGCAAGGATAAAGAGCAGTGTAAACTCTGAATGGACTGGAGAAAGGTGCTGCGATTTGTAGCCTGCTGCATAAACGGCCAAAAGAATGATCAAGTTGAATGTCCAAATGACCCCGCCGATTGTATATCCCATTGTTGAGCCATATACGCAAGAGTATTCATATGAGAAGCCTGGAAGCATGGTTTGAACTACTTTCATCTTGGAAAAAATGGACCAGATCCAAATCAGTACCTGTATAATACATATAATATATATATGAGATTTGGTTGGAATAACAAGATAAAAAAACTCAAACCATTTCCACAGCAAAAAGCCCAAACGTTGTACAAATCCAGTAAAAGTCCTTGACGATATACGCTGGAAGCTGTTTTTTTCGCCGAATAAATCAGCAAGACTCTTGAATTTTTGCTCAGAATGCTTCCCAGACACAAGGCATAGGAAGCAAGCTGTAACCAGAGCCTCGCTTGACACCGAAACGCTGTTGGAATACCAATGTAGAAAAGGTGAGATGCGTGGGATGGAATGGTTCCAAGTGCCATGATGATTAGAAACACGACGGATCCAGATCTGATTGCGGGTTTGTTTCGGAATATTAACACTACTAGGGAGAATAGAATGGCCAAGGATATTCCAGAAGCGGAAAATACTTTGAGCATCATCCCGGATCTGCTGTTTGGATCAATTGAAATGTGCGTGTAGATTGGGCCGTCAGGAGGGGGAATAGAGCTGCCATTGTAAAACGTTGGTTGATAACGTTTCCATTGCATTATTTTGGTAACTGAAGGGTCTGTGAGAGCAAATTCTAGTGTGTATGGTTTTCAGTTTATGTTCAGTCTTTGAAATAGTGGACGGGCGGACTTACGAGGCGAGTTCATATCTTCACTTAACCCGTCCACGCAAAATATGTTGAATGCTCTAAAAAAGTGTGTTCTTTTAGCGAGTATATTTTTTTTCGAGTTATTCTTTTTCAAGTCTTACGCTGCAACATCACCATGTTCAGTCAATGTCACAGGATCACCAGTGATTCCACGATAACCCGTACTTTGAAATAACCCGAAATTCTTCTCTTGGAGAGCCCGTTTTGATATCATGTCAGCAGTAATTGTTGGATCGCTTCTCATCAACTGAAAACAAGTTTGAATTAACAAAAAAAAAAAAAAAAAAAAAAAAAAGTGTAAAGAAAGAAGCCAAACTCCAACCCCCCTTACATTCTCTAATCCAGTTGCAAAAATCCGGGGGCAATCATACATGTTGCCCATATTTGTCCAATACTCCATAAACGGCAAGGAAATCGTCTTTCCATTACCCGCTTGCATAGCAATCGCTGAATACTGCAACTTGTACTCAACCTCTTTCATGAATGTATTCATTGTGTTTCCAGCGAATAAATTAATGATTCCACGTGCGTCCTTGTAGTAATGGGGGCCCCATAATGGAATCGGGTCGTTGTAAGGGTAAGGGACGTTGTCCATGATCCAGACGTAATCGTTTCCGACGAGGCGCTTTTTCTTTGCTAAACCGTAGTACATGTGCGCTAGAGTATCAGCACTGCCGCAAGCAAAAATGTATCTTGAAATTCGAACGAGACAATCAAATGGTTAGAATACAGAGAGCAGAGGGTTCAAGGAAGGAAGGGGGGATAAAAACAAAAGGTGCCACCTTGCATTCACACGTTCAAAAGAACTAGCAATAAAATCCAACGTTTCCGATTGCACATCATAATAAACCATCCGCGAAATCACATCAAACCCAGCGTTATGCAGTGAATTCGCCAAATACCCACAAAGCGAATTTTCACCCAAATAAGTCCCTGGAGCAAGGAAAGCGATGCGTTTCACGTTCCATGATTTCAAAAGTAGGCCAAGCGCTTCTGCGTATCCTGTGACAGTGATGGTTTGGAAATAGTAGGGGTATTTGGCGCGATTCCGTAATGGTAGTGTGTATGCGTTTCCAGTGCATTGTGGGATTTTGTAGTAGCCGTAGACTTCCGCGTCGGCGGCCATGTCTTCAGCCATAAAGTCGCCAAAGACCGCAATGACATCTTTCGAAACAAACTCCCCATATTAAAATATTGCAATATTCCCAATAAGGAAGAAAAATAGGGAATCATTTTACCAGGATGACTATGAACAATATCATATGCCACAGAAATCGCATACCCAGGACTCTGTCTTGCATAAATCATGGGATGATCATTATTTTTAAATCTCTTAATCTTGATGGTGGTGTTTGGCAAAATGTTGGGATCGTCATTGAGATGGTTGATTGCGATTTCCAGTGCTGCCTGGTTCCAAAAGAACCAGGAATCATGGTTCCAGTAGTTTGTGTCGCTGAGATGTGCAATGTTGATCTTGTCGTAGCCGTCTGTTACTTGCGATCCGTTGAAGGTCAATGTTGGATACCTTAAAACCAATATTTTTTTTTTTGTTTTAAAATAGGATCGCGTTTTCCTTACTAGTTAGTGCAGGGAGGGAAGATTTTATACCAGTTATATGGCCCAATCAAGCCAACTGTGATGGAAGATTGGGCCTTGCTTGCAAGTACCATTGGCTTGGAATAAGTTGATAGTTTTGACTTTTGAGTGTGACGAGCGATGTTCACAAAAATATTTTAAAAACCCCCAACGATGGCTGATCTCAGTTATGACGAAATCTTACTCATTGGAGACTCATTAACTGAGGTATCGTCCCTTTTTGTGCCTTATTATAAAGCCAGTTCCTTTAACACACAAAACCCTTCCCTTTCTACTTCAAGCTTTCTCAATATCCTGATGGATGGGGCCTCACCCTAGCCCACCAATACTCTCGCAAAATGCAAATAATCACACGCGGGTTCAGCGCATACACAAGCTACTGGCTACTCCCAGCGATTGCACCGTTAATTCGAAACTCAGTCAAACACCCCAAAATCATCACCCTTCTTATTGGAACAAACGATTCGACTATCCAGGGCAAATCAAGACAACACGTACCACTGGATATGTATGTGGCGAATTTGGATGCCCTTGTGAAGGCGTTGAAGGCGGAAGCTCCAGAGGCGAAAGTATTGATCATCACGCCGCCGCCGTTGGCGGGGTGGGTGCTTCCTTGGGTTGAGTATGAATTCGAAAGCGTCAAGAAGTATCGGGATGCTTGTTTGGACTTTGCAATGAGTCTGAGCAATGTGGACGTTGGGGTACGTGTTTTGGATACGTGGGAGCTGTTTGTGCCTGGAAAAGAGTATGAGCAGCCAGGGTTTGAGCCTAGTTCGTTGGAGTACTTGTTTTGGGATGATAAGTTGCATTTGGGGAAAGAGGGGAATGCCAAACTGGCTGAAGGGGTTTTGGGGGCTATTCGAAAGTATTGGCCTCAGATGGCGCCAGAAAATGTCAAGGAGAAAATGCCGTTGAACTGGCAAGATGCTCCAATGGCTACGGAAGGAGATGACGCTGGTTTGGAAAAGTGGCTATTCCAGAATCAACGATGAAATGGTAATAAAGGTGCAGTTGGCTTCCGAAAGTCGTGAGCAAAAGCAAGCCGTCGAAACAACCCTTGTTATGACCCCAATTACTAACCTGCTCCAATTGGCGCCTTTGAGCCAGCGACAATTCACAAGAATTTTCCATTCCATGAACTGAAATGTGTATGCAAGTAATTCCAGCTCGGCAAACAATTGCGAAAGCATTGCATAATCCGTAGTAATTTATTTTCAAACTGAACGCCTTTATTCAGGACACACAATGAATAAAATCACGCCAGAAGGGGAATTCGAAATAGGAATCCCATTCATGGTATGAATGGCAGGCACAAGGTCAGCAAGATTCACTTTACACACAGCAAATCGGTTCGAAAGCTCAGTTCCAACAGCTTCCGAGAAACTTTTTCCTGTGGTGTAATACGCCTCCTGAAGTTTTCTCACAAGGACAATATGTAGTTTTGAATCAATTGGCGTTCGTACAATGATATTCGTCAGGTCTTCGCTTGGCAGAGGGCTACTCCAATCCTTGACTTCTGCAGAAAGACCACAGGATGTCAAAATATCAACCTTATCCGCGTTTCTCGCTCTCTTGAGATTGCCAAAGTTACCACATGACTCGACAAAAGAAGGCCACTGTTGGTTTGGCGGTGAAAGAAATGGGATTACAAATCCCTCAAGCGCCAATAGAGGGAAACGCGATAGATCAGGAGAAAAAAGATCAGTTGGCTGCGGGATGCGTTGGAGGTTGTAGACAAGGTCTTGAAGAAATAGATCAACTCTGGCACCGCGTACGCCCTGACAATGAGAGGCAACACATATACACGCACATAGCAATGCTTCAAACTGCATTCCATCGTTCGAACGTTGAACAGAGTTCTGATAATTAATCGAGAATTTCCTGGCCTTCACACTGTTTTCTTGCTCTTGAAGAAAGAAGGTGAATGGAACTTGAAGCCCGTCAATCGCAAATGCAGGGCAAGATTGCGGGCCAAGCAAACTCAAAAACAGGAGAGGATCTTTCTCGACCGTTGGGAAAACAGCTTTGGGGACCCATTTTCTTCCAGTTCCTTCAACATGCAACCAACTATTAAGCGTGAAATTCGGTATTCCATCAAGTTGACCAAAATGCTCGTGTATTAACGAAGAGGAGTTTTCAGCGACATATGACGTATTGTGCACCAAGTGGACTTGCCCAAGCCTTCCAAACTCAGTCTCAAAGATATTCTTTTGGCCTACAATCTTATGATAGACAAAAGTCATCATTCCGTCCAAAGATGGATTCTCTGAGCATCTCCAGTAAGTGGCACCAAGATGGGCAAACCAAGGACGAGATTTTGTTATCACTGAACGAATGTTCTGTGGCAAGTTTTGGGGGAGCTCTAGAGACGGCAAATGGAGGCGAGGAAGTTTGTTGAATATGTGACACCACACAAAAGCATCGCCACGTCGACTCGCCGATCCCATTGAATCGCCTAATTGAGCCGCTTGACTGTCGGTTCCCAACATCACCAAACACACTCCTAAACACCGAAATGTGTTTCGAACAAATCGAAACTTCTCAATTTGCCCCTTATCCATATTGCACTCGTCGATGATAAATGTAGGACGGAGGTAGCTTGACGGATATTTCGACTTGATATATTTGCGCAACTTTTTACCAGATATTTTCTCAGCGACAAATGTTCCTTCAACTACTTCCAATGCATTGCTTTTCTTGAATTGTTCCAGCAATAACTTAATGAACCCAAATACGTATAGCTGTTCATCAATCAGGTAGAGGCAGCCAGGAGACCCTCTGACATAGTGAGAAGAGTCCATTTCAACACATTTACCAAAAAAGTTTGATATTCGAAGAAAGCTCTTATAGACAGGTTGAGTAGCGGAGTTCACCACTGAGTACAGCAAGTAGAAAACTTGGATATCGACAGACAAAGCATGAATTAAAGCAAATGACGTTTGAGTTTTTCCAAGGCCCGAGGAGCTTTCCAAGAGCACAAACGGGACTTCATCCCTGTTTTTCCTGGTAACCATGGTTTGAAGACAATCGACAATGGCTAATACAGCACGATCATTCTTCAACGCAAAGCCGAGAGCCAAATAATCTCTAAGTCCGCCATTATTCAAATTGCGCTTCTTTGTCTTCAAGCTTCCATTTGCTGATTGCTCGATCGGGGCAGTGGTTGTAATGGTGGGGCCAGCAAGATGAATGACAACGACATTGCCACCTACTTCCGAGTATTCGATTGGAAGATCTAAAAGTTCAGACCATGTAGCGTTCAAGTTGCTGTCTGTTCGAAACTGGATGAAAACAGGACTTGTATTGATCGGAAACAAGAATTTAGCCTTTGTCTGAAGATCGGTCATACAAGTCAAGCCTGTGATATTAACTTGAGCCTGTATGCCGTTATGGCTCAAGTTAATGTGTCGCAAAGACATTCGTCGCTTCTTGGCTGATGTATCCTGGGAACTGGTGACAGGCCTCTTCAAGGATATCGCTTTCTCAACCACCTCCTCCACATCTTCCTCTTCGCTTTCCGGAAATCTGACATGCGTTGCTTTATCAGAAGAGTATTTGTGAAGCCCGCTGGTTGCTATCCCTGTCGAAATCTTTTGCTTGTCGCTTCTGTTTCAGAATTTTAGGCTCGGTTTCAACAGGCACTGCCACTGGATAACTACCTCTCAGAAGATGCAGTGTCGCCACCAGGAATCGATGGGACTCGCGCAGTACCATGCCTCTTAGCGTTGCCTTTGGCTTTGGAGGAATGCATCAAAACTACAATTTTTTGTTTATTTGAAAAAAACAAATTGGAATATACGGCCAATCGGCCAATCGCGGCCACCACGAGCACCAACATGAATGAAAACAGCCTGGCTGCCTCCGTCTTCAAAATACTCACTTGGAAGACCGCCGAGTTCCAAGTCGCGTTGCGAGAATTTTAGGTGTCACACACAAACTCTTCGTAATCATCATAATCAGGGAACCTGGTATGTGTACAACAGTTATAATACCAAAAGAGTCATCCTGACAGCAGCGAACGAGTTAGTCCCTGTATTAAAGTTTCAAACAAGCCTCTTCTCCCGCGCAAAACAAACAACAAAAACAAACAACAAAAGAAAACAACATGCAGAAAAGATACCAAGCCGCGTCGCCGACACATGTGTCAGAAACGGTGCCGCCAAAGCCAAAAAAGACGCACGCAATAGCCGGCGCCAAAACCATCCAAATCCTACCCCTATTAAAAGTCCAACAAGAACCTGCTCCATCGTGTGGTGACCCAAAAGCACCCGCAAGCCAGCGACAAATAAACATGTGGCAAGAATCGCGCCGTTGATTAGCAACGTTGATTGAGCGTGATCAAAAAGTATCGAAAGAATGCTCCATGATGGGGAATTTGAAAGTCGGGGATCCAGCTCATCCGCGACCCAAAGCATTGAATAACAGGCCATGTACATGCTTTTTTTGTTATGACACCAGATTTCAATAACGCTTTTTTAAAAAAGGGTTTGTTGCTATTTACATACATTGCAGTCGAATGAGAGCTTGGCATTCCATAGTTTCGCGTTATTTCAAAATACGGGTTATCGTGGAATCACTGGTGATCCTGTGACGTTGACTGAACATGGTGATGTTGCGGCGTAAGACTTGAAAAAAGAATAATTCGAAAAAAAATATACGCGCTAAAAGAACACTCTTTTTTAGAGCATTCAATATATTTTGTGTGGACGGATTAAGTCAAGATATGAACTCGCCTCGTAAGTCCGCCTGTCCTGTATTTCAAAGACTTAACATAAACTGAAAAACATACACACTAGAATTTGCTCTCACAGACTCTTCAGTTACTAAAATAATGCAATGGAAACGTTATCAACCAACGTTTTACAATGGCAGCTCTATTCCCCCTCCTGACGGCCCAAGATACACGCACATTTCAATTGATCCAAACAGCAGATCCGGGATGATGCTCAAAGTATTTTCCGCTTCTGGAATATCTTTGGCAATTCTATTCTCACGAGTCTTGCTGATTTATTCGGCGAAAAAACAGCTTCCAGCGTATATTGTCAAGGACTTTTACTGGATTTGTACAACGTTTGGGTTTTTTGCTTTGGAAATTCCAACGCTGCCTGGTTCCAAAAGAACCAGGAATCATGGTTCCAGTAGTTTGTGTCGCTGAGATGTGAAATGTTGATCTTGTCGTAGCCGCCTGTTACTTGCGATCCGTTGAAGGTCAATGTCGGATACCTTAAAACCAATATTTTTTTTTGTTTTAAAATAAGATTGCGTTTTCCTTACTGGTTAGTGCAGGGAGGGAAGATTTTATACCAATTATATGGCCCAATCAAGCCAGCTGTGATGAAAGATTGGGCCTTGCTTGCAAGTACCATTGGCTTGGAATAAGTTGATAGTTTTGACTTTTGAGCGATGTTTGTCATATCCCTCATTACCACCTTTATTACTGACACTACTTATCCATCTATTTATTCCCGCTACCATCTAGTTATATTTGTTATTCTATTTGTCTGTTATATTTATTAATTAGCATTGTGTGTAATCAACAATAAAATTCCCAAAGTTCCAAAGGACGTCATCGTTCACTCCCCTCACTCCTCCTCCATACAATAACAGACACCCCATTTTTTCCTTTGAGTACTTTATACCACACAATACCTCTCACACACTGCGGGTTGACAGTCGCTACATGGCACTGCAACTTTAAGCACAACACACAATCGCGGGTTGGCGGTCGCTAAATGGCACCCCAATTTAACGCACAACACACAACTGCGGGTTGACAGTCGCTAACTGGCACTGCAACTTTAAGCAACACACCACTGCGGGTTGGCGGTCGCTAAACGCACCCCAATTTAACGCAAACACACAATCGCGGGTTGGCGGTCGCTAAACGCACCCCAATTTAACGCAAACACACAATCGCGGGTTGGCGGTCGCTAAAAGGACCCCAATTTAACGCAAACACACAATCGCGGGTTGGCGGTCGCTAAACAGCACTCCAATTTAACGCAACACACAAAGTCGCTAAACAACACCGCCACTTAAAGCAAAATACAATTAACACAAAGTGCACCTGTTCTTCCTTAAAACACAACGCAACACACCAGGTGGCACCCGAAATAACCCAAGCAAGGCCGAGACCACCAGAAATAGGCACCAATTTTTACTACAAAACCAAGCATCGAAAATCCTATTTATTCAAGCCCGACAAAAGAAACAAACGAAAACCAGCACAACACATGCAAACAGTTGAAGAACTCCAAGCTGAACAAGAGCGCATCGCCGCCGAAATCCAACTCCGCCGCAACGCCATCAATGCTGCGAACAACCGCCGCAACGCACAACGTCTACAGGGAGAACAACTCGCAACACGCAAACTCCAAGCAGACGAAGCGTTTACTCTTTGGACCGCAGCCCAAGATGAACTCGACACAATCACAAACCGCGAAGACTCCACCAATGAACAAGTCCAGAGAGCTACAGATGCACTCGAATACCGCTTGACCGACTACCAAAGAAGAAAATCATTAGCTTCCGAAGCAGAAGAACGTTACGACGCATCTTACCCAACTACTACAACCCACAACGACAACCAACAACAACCATTTCCGCAAGCCCTACCACCACCCCGGCCACAAAAAATCCGTGACCCTCCCGCAAAACTCCCAAAATTCCCAACAACCACAACCACCAAAGATGAAGTCCTTATCTGGGCAGAAGACACACAAACCATGGTAAGAACCCACCAAGCTACTCCACAAGAACTCCCAGCCTGGTTAGAGACAACAGTAAACCACAGACAATTCTCGAGAGCCTCCGCCGAAGCAAGCGCCAGCACCGACTGTAAAGACATTAGCCGCTTCCTGATCAAAGTCTTGGACACTCACTTCGGCAACGACCTCAATGGAACATTAAACCGAGAGCTCCAAAACATGCGAATGCTACCAACGGACCCAGTAGCAGTGCACCATGCCAAGTTCGATAGATTGATTGCCTACTTCGAAACATCAATGTCAGTAAAAGACAAAATCAAACTATACGTCAACACTCTCACCTCGGACTTGAAAATTGGCCTCGGACCAAAGATTGGGAGCTTTTCTACGATTCTGGAGGCGCAAATGGAAGCCGAAGAACTGGATGTCTTCTACTTCCCGGTCAGAGCAACTCAGCACATTGTAGCACCAGCAGCCGCTCGCCGCTTCGAACCAAGACGCCCCTCCGCCAGTTTCAGCATCTTACCAGACGCAAGAAACAGCCCTGCAACAACCAAAAGCTGCAAAGTCCACGGCCCCGGTCACAATGATGCCGAATGCCGCGAACAAAACGGCCTGTCCGCCTCTGCAAACCCAAGACTGCCAGTTTGTGCCCACTGCAAAGCTCTCAAAACTGCCAATCCCGACAAGTACATTTCCTTCAAACACCCAGAAGAAGCATGCTTCAACAAACACCCTCACCTTCGTCCAACCCCGATCTCCATGAAAACAATGTCCGTCGAGGTCGAAGATGAGGAATTCTACACAGAAGCAGAAGACCAGTTCGAATTCTGGGCAAATGACTGACGTCGACTCTTGAGTGTCTTTGCTTCCAAATTTTTTTTTTACTTGAAATTTTTTTCCGGTCTTTATCAAATGACTTACGATTGAGCCCTTATTTTTTTTCCGCTAAGTGTCAAATCATCTACCACAATAAACATTTATCCAACGCAGCATTATCGTAGTTATCTAAAATACCAGAATAAAACAATAAGACTCATTTCAAATCCGAAACAACGAAATAAAAACTAAACACCAAAATAAAACGACTTCAATAAGCCACCCAAATTCACATAAATACAAAGCTATTCCCCCTCCAAAAAGACAACAAATTTGCCCAAGCACGCAACGCTTAGCCAGAAGACACTAACAAGCAAAATTTTCAACGCACAAGCCCGAAACAAAATGACACAATCCCCAAAATTTTCCCCCAACCTCAACTTTTTGAGCCAACCACCCCCCGTCTTACCCACCAGTACCAACAAGACTGACTATGACACCTACAACGCTGCCATCAAGGCCCGCGCAACAGAACTACTCCAAGCCACCACCGCCTACATGACGCTGAATCCAGGCCAACTGATGAGAACAAACATCCTCGTCAACGGAACAGAACGTTGGTGCCTAGTCGATCCAGGCGCCATGTGTACTTCCATCGACGCCAAGTGGGCCAAAGCCGTGGGTATCGAAACTAGCCACTCCGTCAAAGTTCTCGTTGAAGGTTACGACTGCAAGCCCGTTTGGGAAAACGTCGAAGTCTCAAAACCAGTCGTCTTCACCACTTACCAAGGTAACTCTAACTGCCAATAAATTGCGACACTAAACGGACAAAAGGAACCCACATCGTTGCTGCCGTCATGCTGAAGGACAACCCGAAAGAAATTGTAACGCTTGGCCAAGACGTGCTACCAAACCTCGGCGTCGGAAGCACAGGTCTACAAACATTTGCTCTACCCTGTCGCCCCTGAGGAATTCGAAACAAAACCCGAACCAGCGGTCAAATTCCCCAACGGTAAACAAAATTCCTCCAAAACACACACTATATACAAAACTAAAACCAGAAACCTCCGCCTACAGGACCTCTACAAGAAGATGACTCCCTGGCAAGAGAACGCTTCCTAAAAGCCGTGCAACCACACTTGGACGCCAACGCAGCACTCTCTAAATCCGATCACCCTGATGATGTAATCACCATTGACCTCATCGACGGTGCCGAACCGACCTACATCAAACAGTACCGCCTGCCATTCAAAAAGCACGCCATCGTCACAGAACAGATATCCAACTGGCTAAAAGACGGAATAGTGTCACTAGCCCCCGGCACAAGCTCATACAACAGCCCGCTCATTTGCCCTCCACGCATAGTAAACGGCGAAATCACCAAGTACCGAGTCTGCGTCGACATTAGAGCCGTCAACAATAATACGAAAGACTACAAACGAATCTACCCAGGCGCCCGCGACATTCTAGAAGAAGTCACAGACTCCAGCATCTTCTCTACCATGGACCTAGACGGAGCCTACCACCAATACATCCTTGCCCCGGAGCACCGTCACCTCACCTCCTTCTGCTGGAACGGCCAGCGATACGTATTCAACGCCCCACCATTTGGACTCAAAAACGTACCAGTCCAATTCCAAGAGCTGATGGAAAAACTTTTCATCAAAGACAAATTTGTCAAGGTAAAACTCTTTCTTTATATTAAACCTAAACTTCGCTCTAACTCCAAAAATCAAAAGATTTACATCGACGATCTCTTCATCCACTCCTCATCGTGGGAATCCCACACCCAACACGTGATATCAGTTCTCAAAACCCTGACGGCCGCAAAACTTCGCATTAAACAGTCTAAAAACTCACTAGGACATCGAGAAGTCAAACTGCTAGGATTCTTGAAAAGCGCAGAAGGTATCAAGATTGACCCGGACCGATACCTTGCCATCAGCAAATGGAAAACTCCAAGACAATCAAAAGACTACACCTCTGTCGCACATATGTTGGGCTTCATGAATTACCTCCGGGACAGCATTCCATTATACTCCACCCTTGCGGCCCCATTGGAATCAATACGTGCCGCTACAAATTTGGAAGCGATATGGACAGATGAACATGAAGCCTCCCTTAAAGCTCTGACTGACGCTGCCATAAACGCACCAATCTTGGCAACACCCGACTTCAACCGCAAGTTCTATGTTGCCACCGACGCTTCAAACTTCGGGATCGGAGCCATGCTGTACCAGCTCGATGACAACGGATCCCGTAAATACATCCAATTCGCAGCCAAATCGTTTTCCATACACCAACGAAACTACTCTGCCACCCACAAGGAGCTTCTCGGGATCATCTACGCACTCGACAAGTTCCACCCGTACCTCTTTGGCGAACACTTCGTACTCGAAACCGACCACAAAGCCCTCACGTACCTGTTCACCTCCGTCGAACTCAACGTATTGCTACAAGGATGGATTGAAAAACTGCTCTCGTACAACTTCACAATCACCCACCTACCCGGCATCCAAAACAAACTACCAGACGCCCTCAGCCGCATCGTCCACACCTACGAGACCGCCATACCAACATGCCGGTCCAAACCATCATCACCATCCTATGAACCAATGGTATACGGCGACATCCTATCCTTCATGGACGTCACAAAATCCTCTGCAACACAAGACGTGATCAACCTGGCGCAAAAGACAATGAGCGTATCTGACCCCACCCTTCGCGAAACAGTCCCCGATAACTGAACGCCCAGGCCTCTTGGAAACAATTCACAGCATGGGACACTTTGGAGCCGACTCAATCGTACGTCAGCTTTGGAGAGCAAACAAGACATGGCCTGCTATGAAACACGATGCACTGGAACACGTCAAAGCATGCCCCGAATGCCAAAAGTGGAACATAGCGCGCCGAGGCTTCCACCCCATGACATCCATCCATGCCGAACTACCCCTAGACCACGTTGCCATCAGATCTCGCCACCATATCAACAACTTCCGCCGACGGATTCAACTTCATCCTAGTATTTGTGGACGTAGCCACCAAATTTACACTCCTCCGTCCACTTAAAACTAAAACGCAACAAGAACTAGCAACAACTCTACTACAAATCTTTACAGACTTCGGATTCCCCCGCATCATCCAAAGCGACAACGGCAAAGAATTCGTAAACAACCTAGTCCGAGAACTCCTCGCCCACTCAAAAACAACCCACCGCCTCACTACACCATACAACCCTCAATCCAACGGTCTGGCAGAGAACCACGTTAAAACCGCAAAACAGACGTTGCTGAAACTCCTCGACGACGACCTCACGCATTGGGATAAATTAGTTCCATGGTCACAACTATTTATTAACCTAAACATATCACGCACACATAAATCTAGCCCTTTTAGTCTAATGTTTCGCAAGGACAGCAAACACATTCACAGACTACTCATTCGATCAACAAAGAAACCTATCACTCGAAGAACTTCAAGCACGTTGTGACCACATGCACGACCTTGTCTACCCGGAGATTGCTGCCACAACCCGCCGCTACCAAGCCATCATGCGAGAGAAATACAACAAAAAGTTCAACGTGAAAGACGAATTATTCCCTCTGAACTCCTACGTTATGGCGAAACCCGACGTCCGCGAAAGCAAAACCGAACCGCGTTACGAAGGGCCATACAGAGTGATCAAGCGAACACGCAACGCCACTTATCAGCTACTGGACGCAGACGGATCACCACTCAGCTGCAACTACGCACCACATCAATTAAAGCTAATCTCCTGCACACACTACATTCCTACCCACAGCCGAAGTCTCCAAAATCCACGCATTTAGGACAAGCCCAACGCAGGAAAAGGAATACCTAGTCTCTTGGAAGAACTTCGACGACTCCTACAACGAGTGGGTACCACACTCCCACTTCCAAAACACAACAATCATCAGCGACTTTCACAAAACAGACCTCACCAAACGCAAACGAAAATCCCCTACTATTTAATTCCCAACAACTTAACTCTCAACTCACAATCTGGGGGGGTGATGTCGTATCCCTCATTACCACCTTTATTACTGACACTACTTATCCATCTATTTATTCCCGCTATCATCTAGTTATATTTGTTATTCTATTTGTCTGTTATATTTATTAATTAGCATTGTGTGTAATCAACAATAAAATTCCCAAAGTTCCAAAGGACGTCATCGTTCACTCCCCTCACTCCTCCTCCATACAATAACAGACACCCCAATGTTCACAAAAATAGCATGAAAAATTATTTAAAAAAACACCAACGATGGCTGATTTCAGTTATGACGAAATCTTACTCATTGGAGACTCATTAACTGAGGTATCTTCCTGTTTTTTGCCTTACTTTAAAGCCAGTACCACTTACAACACTTTTTTTTAGCTTTCTCAATATCCCGATGGATGGGGCCTCACCCTAGCCCACCAATACTCTCGCAAAATGCAAATAATCACAAGCGGGTTCAGCGCATACACAAGCTACTGGCTACTCCCAGCGATTGCACCGTTAATTCGAAACTCAGTCAAACACCCCAAACTCATCACCCTTCTAATTGGAACAAACGATTCGACTATCCAGGGCAAATCAAGACAACACGTACCGCTGGATATGTATGTGGCGAATTTGGATGCCCTTGTGAAGACGTTGAAGGCGGAAGCTCCAGAGGCGAAAGTATTGATCATCACGCCGCCGCCGTTGGCGGGGTGGGTGCTTCCTTGGGTTGAGTATGAATTCGAAAGCGTCAAGAAGTATCGGGATGCTTGTTTGGACTTTGCAATGAGTCTGAGCAATGTGGACGTTGGGGTACGTGTTTTGGATACGTGGGAGCTGTTTGTGCCTGGAAAAGAGTATGAGCAGCCAGGGTTTGAGCCTAGTTCGTTGGAGTACTTGTTTTGGGATGATAAGTTGCATTTGGGGAAAGAGGGGAATGCCAAACTGGCTGAAGGGGTTTTGGGGGCTATTCGAAAGTATTGGCCTCAGATGGCGCCAGAAAATGTCAAGGAGAAAATGCCGTTGAACTGGCAAGATGCTCCAATGGCTACGGAAGGAGATGACGCTGGTTTGGAAAAGTGGCTATTCCAGAATCAACGATGAAATGGTAATAAAGGTGCAGTTGGCTTCCGAAAGTCGTGAGCAAAAGCAAGCCGTCGAAACAACCCTTGTTATGACCCCAATTACTAACCTGCTCCAATTGGCGCCTTTGAGCCAGCGACAATTCACAAGAATTTTCCATTCCATGAACTGAAATGTGTATGCAAGTAATTCCAGCTCGGCAAACAATTGCGAAAGCATTGCATAATCCGTAGTAATTTATTTTCAAACTGAACGCCTTTATTCAGGACACACAATGAATAAAATCACGCCAGAAGGGGAATTCGAAATAGGAATCCCATTCATGGTATGAATGGCAGGCACAAGGTCAGCAAGATTCACTTTACACACAGCAAATCGGTTCGAAAGCTCAGTTCCAACAGCTTCCGAGAAACTTTTTCCTGTGGTGTAATACGCCTCCTGAAGTTTTCTCACAAGGACAATATGTAGTTTTGAATCAATTGGCGTTCGTACAATGATATTCGTCAGGTCTTCGCTTGGCAGAGGGCTACTCCAATCCTTGACTTCTGCAGAAAGACCACAGGATGTCAAAATATCAACCTTATCCGCGTTTCTCGCTCTCTTGAGATTGCCAAAGTTACCACATGACTCGACAAAAGAAGGCCACTGTTGGTTTGGCGGTGAAAGAAATGGGATTACAAATCCCTCAAGCGCCAATAGAGGGAAACGGGATAGATCAGGAGAAAAAAGATCAGTTGGCTGCGGGATGCGTTGGAGGTTGTAGACAAGGTCTTGAAGAAATAGATCAACTCTGGCACCGCGTACACCCTGACAATGAGAGGCAACACATATACACGCACATAGCAATGCTTCAAACTGCATTCCATCGTTCGAACGTTGAACAGAGTTCTGATAATTAATCGAGAATTTCCTGGCCTTCACACTGTTTTCTTGCTCTTGAAGAAAGAAGGCGAATGGAACTTGAAGCCCGTCAATCGCAAATGCAGGGCAAGATTGCGGGCCAAGCAAACTCAAAAACAGGAGAGGATCTTTCTCGACCGTTGGGAAAACAGCTTTGGGGACCCATTTTCTTCCAGTTCCTTCAATATGCAACCAACTATTAAGCGTGAAATTCGGTATTCCATCAAGTTGACCAAAATGCTCGTGTATTAACGAAGAGGAGTTTTCAGCGACATATGACGTATTGTGCACCAAGTGGACTTGCCCAAGCCTTCCAAACTCAGTCTCAAAGATATTCTTTTGGCCTACAATCTTATGATAGACAAAAGTCATCATTCCGTCCAAAGATGGATTCTCTGAGCATCTCCAGTAAGTGGCACCAAGATGGGCAAACCAAGGACGAGATTTTGTTATCACTGAACGAATGTTCTGTGGCAAGTTTTGGGGGAGCTCTAGAGACGGCAAATGGAGGCGAGGAAGTTTGTTGAATATGTGACACCACACAAAAGCATCGCCACGTCGACTCGCCGATCCCATTGAATCGCCTAATTGAGCCGCTTGACTGTCGGTTCCCAACATCACCAAACACACTCCTAAACACCGAAATGTGTTTCGAACAAATCGAAACTTCTCAATTTGCCCCTTATCCATATTGCACTCGTCGATGATAAATGTAGGACGGAGGTAGCTTGACGGATATTTCGACTTGATATATTTGCGCAACTTTTTACCAGATATTTTCTCAGCGACAAATGTTCCTTCAACTACTTCCAATGCATTGCTTTTCTTGAATTGTTCCAGCAATAACTTAATGAACCCAAATACGTATAGCTGTTCATCAATCAGGTAGAGGCAGCCAGGAGACCCTCTGACATAGTGAGAAGAGTCCATTTCAACACATTTACCAAAAAAGTTTGATATTCGAAGAAAGCTCTTATAGACAGGTTGAGTAGCGGAGTTCACCACTGAGTACAGCAAGTAGAAAACTTGGATATCGACAGACAAAGCATGAATTAAAGCAAATGACGTTTGAGTTTTTCCAAGGCCCGAGGAGCTTTCCAAGAGCACAAACGGGACTTCATCCCTGTTTTTCCTGGTAACCATGGTTTGAAGACAATCGACAATGGCTAATACAGCACGATCATTCTTCAACGCAAAGCCGAGAGCCAAATAATCTCTAAGTCCGCCATTATTCAAATTGCGCTTCTTTGTCTTCAAGCTTCCATTTGCTGATTGCTCGATCGGGGCAGTGGTTGTGATGGTGGGGACATCAAGATGAATGACAACGACGTTGCCACCTACTTCCGAGTATTCGATTGGAAGATTCAAAAGTTCAGACCATGTAGCGTTCACGTTGCTGTCTGTTTGAAACTGGATGAAAACGGGACTTGTATTGATCGGAAACAAGAATTTAGCCTTTGTCTGAAGATCGGTCATACAAGTCAAGCCTGTGATATTAACTTGAGCCTGTATGCCGTTATGGCTCAAGTTAATGTGTCGCAAAGACATTCGTCGCTTCTTGGCTGATGTATCCTGGGAACTGGTGACAGGCCTCTTCAAGGATATCGCTTTCTCAACCACCTCCTCCACATCTTCCTCTTCGCTTTCCGGAAATCTGACATGCGTTGCTTTATCAGAAGAGTATTTGTGAAGCCCGCTGGTTGCTATCCCTGTCGAAATCTTTTGCTTGTCGCTTCTGTTTCAGAATTTTAGGCTCGGTTTCAACAGGCACTGCCACTGGATAACTACCTCTCAGAAGATGCAGTGGTTCCACCAGGAATCGATGGGGCTCGCGCAGTACCAGGCCTCTTAGCGTTGCCTTTGGGTTTGGAGGAATGCATCAAAACTGCAATTTTTTGTTTTTTTGAAAAAAACAAATTGGAATATACGGCCAATCGGCCAATCGCGGCCACCACGAGCACCAACATGAATGAAAACAGCCTGGCTGCCTCCGTCTTCAAAATACTCACTTGGAAGACCGCCGAGTTCCAAGTCGCGTTGCGAGAATTTTAGGTGTCACACACAAACTCTTCGTAATCATCATAATCAGGGAACCTGGTATGTGTACAACAGTTATAATACCAAAAGAGTCAACCTGACAACAGCGAACGAGTTAGTCCCTGTATTAAAGTTTCAAACAAGCCTCTTCTCCCGCGC
The DNA here is from genome assembly GCA_025765595.1 of Obelidium mucronatum. Taxonomy (NCBI): domain Eukaryota; kingdom Fungi; phylum Chytridiomycota; class Chytridiomycetes; order Chytridiales; family Chytriomycetaceae; genus Obelidium; species Obelidium mucronatum. The sequence goes on along the minus strand of JAIVFH010000048.1, from coordinate 63,599 downwards.
AAAACAAACAACAAAAACAAACAACAAAAGAAAACAACATGCAGAAAAGACGCCAAGCCGCGTCGCCGACACATGCGTCAGAAACGGTGCCGCCAAAGCCAAAAAAGACGCACGCAATAGCCGGCGCCAAAACCATCCAAATCCTACCCCTATTAAAAGTCCAACAAGAACCTGCTCCATCGTGTGGTGACCCAAAAGCACCCGCGAGCCAGCGACAAATAAACATGTGGCAAGAATCGCGCCGTTGATTAGCAACGTTGATTGAGCGTGATCATAAAGTAGCGAAAGAATGCTCCATGATGGAGAATTTGATAGTGGGGGATCCAGCTCATCCGCGACCCAAAGCATTGAATAACAGGCCATATACATGCTTTTTTTGTTATGACACCAGATTTCAATAACGCTTTTTTAAAAAACGGTTTGTTGCTATTTACATACATAGCAGTCGAATGAGAGCTTGGCATTCCATAGTCCTTTTGTCCTGAATTTGGGCGTGGTTGGCGCACAACTCGTTTCAGTGATTTCGCCAGACTGTGGGCTTTCCATCAGAATTGAATGGTACAAGAAGTAGAAAGGATAATAAAAGACAACAGAACATGACAACAAGAACTGCTCCGATCGCATAATGTACCGAATCTGGTGAAAACCGAGTGCCAACCATCATGATGGCTGTGATCCCAATCACAATCTGGCCAGTCTGGTTTTAAACAATCATTATTAGAAACCCCCTTTTTTTCAATCAACCAGAAGAACCTCACCCTTTCAAGAAGTTGCATTATTGAGATCTTTGATTTGACGGCTGGCTGTTGTTTTTAATCGGAAAATACTTTTTTTTAACAAGTGTTTATTATGTACCCCGACTCACCCGTCTTCGACTGCATTGTAATCGGAGCCGGTATGGCCGGTATTGCAGCTGCTCAAGTTCTCGATAAAAAGGGCATCCAAGTGCTCGTCGTCGAAGCCCGAGAAAGAATTGGCGGGAGAATCAAAACAACTTACCCAGGCGACGGCAGGGTTGCAGTAGAGCTTGGCTGCCAGTTAAGAAGAAGAAGTCATAACCCGAAGATCAAAGTAATATTAACCATGCAAGCCCTTTTTTTACCCGCCAGGTGGATTCATGGAATCGATGGAAACAAGAATCCTCTCCTCCACCTGATTCCAGAAATCTCACAGCCAACAGATCATTCAAAAACAATCGTTTATGATTCGGATGGTTCCGTGGTTCCTCAAGAAGTGGTGGCGAAATGCTCTGACGCTGTGTCTGAACTCACAGCGAGAATGACGGAATCTTATAGGCATGGGAAACGCGGGTCTATGGCACATTTCATGCATCACGACAAGGAATGGAACAGGTGCATCTTCGGGACATGTCCGCCTTGTAAACCATTGTCCTGTCCTTCCTGCAAAATCAAGCTGTTTTTCGCAAAGAACTTGGAGAATGTGGAAGCTGGGCCACTAGAGGATCTCAGTATCGGAGAATACGCAGGCGAAGGAGGATTTCATGGAGATAATGTTATTCCACTGAGAGGGTACCGCCATCTGCTGGAGACAATCATTGAAGGATTGGATCGAACAGAGTTCAAACTTGGCTGTGAAGTTCACGTCATTGACTACACTCAAGGTATGAATGGAAGTTGAATTTTTGTCCAAAAGTGTATTTATTGGTTCTCTCTTGGACTTTTCGCACCTTGTAGAATACGCAATCCTTCACACTTCGCAAGGAATTCTCAAAGCCCACACTGTGATTTCGACTTTACCACTTGGTGTACTCAAGTCTAAAAAATACTGCCCAGAATTCCGACCATCGCTACCTCATCGTCTTCAAAGCGCCATTCGTGACCTAGGATTCGGGATTCTGAATAAGGCCGTCTTGACTTTTGATAAAGGGTTCTGGCCCCCCGACATGACAGGTTTTTCTGCTCGTTTGAATGGGCCGAAGCATCATGGTTATGATGGCGAGGATAAGGAATCCATGTTATGGTTCTTCAACTTGAAGCAAGCAGTTCAAGCCAATGGGGATTGCAATATTCTCGTCTGCTATTATGCAGCAAATGTAGCGGACTGGATGGAGCAGTTTGCAAGTGAAAAAGTACAGGAGATGTTATTGGATGAGTTGGGAGTCATGTTTGGAACGGAGAATGTTACGCGTCTCGTTTCCTTTGTTGTAACAAAGTGGCGGGAAGAAAAATACGCGTGTGGTAGTTACTCGGTGAGTTTTATTCTCCCGGTTGAGGATATTTTGTGTTTTTTTTTGTAGTTGCTGTTTTGACTCAGCTGATTTTCTTCAGTATCTTTCAAAAGCGAGTGATTTCAAGGATCAAGCCGAATTTACAAAACCCATCATGTTTGGAAAACGGAAAAATTCTGGAATGCTTGTCTTTGCGGGTGAGCATACGATACAGACACATTTCGCAACTGTTCATGGAGCATTGTTGAGCGGACAACGAGCCGGTAGGCAGGTGATACAGCATGTGCTAAGCTTGAAAGCCGATTCTGGGAAAAGAAAAGAATATTGCATATCGGCTGGTGCCGCTTTTCTCAGTGGACGGAATGTATTGCAAGCAAGAAAATGTTGGGTTACGGCAACGTTTATCCTCCTTCTTTTGTTGGCGGTTCTTCGCTGGATTTTATGAAAATAAATTGCCAATGGGTGCTCCAATCAGAAAACGGTTGTGCACGAGCATAATTCACCGAAGTGTCGGCCTTCTAGAATAAATCCACAAAACTATAAAAGCCAACTTCTAAAATTAATGGGGGAAAATATAAGCTTCATAAAACAATGCTCCCATTTTCCATTCTTCTTGCCTTTGTTGCCTCTGGTGTCACCGCTTTCTCTGACCCTGATTTTGTGCCAACCCCTTTTTCCAAGGAATTTACGGCCCCAATCAACCCACCTGCGGCTTATTTAGACTCAGGAAAACGTCTAGCGGTCTATTACGGTGGTTGGAGCACCTACAATGGCAAGACATATGGCAACGCTCCCACACTTCCCTATCCATTGGAAAATTACCAGCCCGCCGACATCCCAGTCAAGCTTCTCACTGACGTTAACTACTCATTCTACATTATTGCCAACAAGACCGAAGGAGTCATGTCTGAAGTTCCAGCCTCCAAAGACAACTTTGCTGACTTTAATCAAGTGTTTAACCCAACAAACAAGGAGAACCCCACTATTCGTGCTGTTTCTCCAGACACTCCTGACCAGGCCTATTTTGGTAACTTTGGACAATTTATGAAGTTGAAAAAGTACGGTTGCCCTCCCTCAAAGTTAAAAATTTTTTTCACTAATGCCAAGAAATTATTAGGAAGAATCAATTCAACTTTGGTCTTGCTCTTGGTGGATTCATTGATTCCACCTACTTTTCCAGTGCCATGAAGACCCCCGAGTTTTTTGTTGATGGAGTAATGGATGTTTTGAAAGCTTACCCAGGACTTTTCAACCATATCGACATGCAAGTTTTGTTCTTTCATTTTTTTTTCGTTTGTGTTTTAACACTCTTTTTTCTTTCATAGTGACTGGGAGTTCATCCAAAACACTGAAACCGATCACTTTGGTATTGGAAACGAAGCCAGTGTGGATGACCCCAAAAACTTTGGCCGATTCTTGAGACTTTTGCGTGAACGCCTTGATGAAGAAGGGCTGGGTAACTTTGAAATCAGTGCTGCTGTTACTGGAAATCCAGAGCGGATGGTGGGACTTCCATTTAAAGCAATGATCAATTACTTGGACTTTTGGAACGTTATGACATGTAAATGTTTTTTTTTTCATTTATTATCAAATTTAAAACGTCTTTGTTCTACAGATGACTTTGGTTCTTCTGAGTGGTTTGATGATGAAAACACTATTGGAGTATCCAGCTCTCAAACCAACGTGTATTCGACTGATTATGCTCCAAGCTCAGTTGATCAGGCGGTTAAAGCTTATTTGGGCTATGGAGTTCCAGCAAGCAAGATCAATGTGGGTGTTGCCCTTTACACTCGTTTGTTTGGAAATACAACTGGCATGGGCAAGCCATCCAATGGATATGGATCCCAGAGCTACAAAGACGCTTGCGTAAACGATGGAACCTGTGACTATCGCTGGTTGCCATTGAAGGGAAGCACCGAATACTGGGATTCCAAGTCCAAGGCAACATACAGTCTCGATGAAAAGACGGGAGACTTGCTTACATACGATTCGGTGTACTCTGTTGCTGAAAAGTGCAAGTACGTGTGGGAGAACGAGCTTTCTGGCTTGTTTGCTTGGGAAGCCGCCAACGACGTCAGAGATGCGGGCAGCAGCCGCAGCCTGATGGCAGCCATGAACAAGTGTCTGAACAAGGACCCCCGCCTCAAGAACAAGAAGTGCAATTCCAAGCGGGACACCAAGGCGTGCGAGTTCACTGCGCTGGCAACGTGCAGCAACAATGTGTGGACGGTGAAGGACTGCGGCGACGGGCTTGTGTGCCAGGGCGTCGGCGCTGCGGCCAAGTGCGGGCGGCCGTGAATTTTTTACTAATTTTTAAGAATTGTCAAAACTGGAAATAAACGAGATGACTCAGCACGTGCGCATCGTGTCGCTGCTGCCGTCGGCGACGGAGCTGTGAGTGTCTTCGTGTTTGCGAGCGGTGACTCACGCGCGCCCAGCATCGCCGGCCTCGTTGCGCTCGCGCAGCCGCTCGCCGCCGCCGCCGCCGCCGCCGCCGCCGCGGGCCGCACGCGCCGTGGCCGCATCGTGGAGCTCGTCGGCCGCTCGCACGAGGTGAGTCACTGCCGGAGCATGCGCCGCTGACTCAGCCGCAGTGCGACCACCCGCCGGCGTTCGTGCGCGGCCTGCCCATGCTGACTCAGCCGCGCACCGCCGCGTTTTCGTCGTCCGCAGAGACTCACGCCCAGGTGCTGAACGTCTTTGAAACGGAGAACTGGCTCTACACGGTCGACCAGGAGAAAATGGCAAAACTCGAACCAACCATTATTGTTGCCCAAGACACATGCAAAGTGTGTTCTATTGATCTGGCCACTTTGAGCGAGGGCATGGCTTGCAGTCGGGACAGTAGTGCTGCTGGTCAATCGGCTACCACTCGCATCGTGTCTGTAAACTCAAAAACGCTGGACGATGCTCTCGAAAATAGCATATTGTTTCTTGGGAAGGAGTTGGAAATGGAGTACGAAGCTGATCTATTGGTTGCAAAAACCCGGGCCCGATTTAATTCCCTGAAGTTGGAAATGACATCTCTCCCGCAAAGCCCCCGTGTCGTTCTGGTTGAGTGGATGGAACCTTTATTCTTGGGCAGTGGATGGACTGCCGAACTTGTAAAGCTGGCGGGTGGAAATTTGATTGGATCCAGCGGTCGCCATCCCGACAGCGTTTTACAGAATCTGGCTCAAGGTCTGAACACACCCGACATTGATTTCATCATTATTTGTCTTTGCGGTTTGGAAACTTCAACGGCTGTTAAAGAACTGGAGCAATCGAAGCTCATTCAAAGTGAATCTTGGTACAAATTAGAAGCCGTTCGAAAGAATCAAGTTTTTGTTGTTGATGGAAATTCAATGTTTCATCGACCAACTCCCAGACTATTGGACGCTTTGGAGTGGTTGATTCACACGTTACGGCGCACTCGACCTTTGTCCGGTGCCGATTCGGACTTTCCGGTTGTTCGTTATGACACAAGGAAGCTTCAAAAAACTCGATCCAAACAGGATGTTAAATTTACTCGCGCGCAACTGGACCCCGAAATTGAAGAGTGCCATCGCATTGCATGTGATCGTCACGAGAGTTTCTACACAGATCCAAAAACTGGATATTCGGTGATGACGGAACACTATCTCAAACAACGTCAAACGTGCTGTGGTAATGCTTGTAGACATTGTCCATACGGCCATTCTCGCGTCAAAGACCCGGCACGCAGGAAGAACCATGTTAAAACGACTGTTTACCTGAACCCACCATCTACCAGAAAAGTGGGTGATCTGGATGCCTTGCGTGCAAGAAATCTGCCACCAGAACATTCTGCAAGAAATGGTACAATCGTTGTGTTTTGGAGCGGGGGGCGAGATTCTTTCCTGGCGTTAGCAAGCACTTTTGAAACCACTCCTCTTGGCACCAAAATCGTTCTTTTGACCACGATAGACACAAGTAACAATTGTGCCACCGGTCAAAACGTTTCCGCACCAGACATTGCTGCACAGGCCTTATCGCTCAACCTACCCCTCTGTTTGGTCCCCATCCATTCTGGTCAAGGAAATGATTCGTATATGAAAACTGTGTCTCACGCACTTGACACAATCAAGGGGGTTGGGGAACTTCAATTTCTTGTTTCTGGGGACTCTTTTGGCGATATCATGACTTGGAAAGACAACTCATTCAAGAATCTGGGCTTGGACTGCAAGTTTCCTTTGAGTTCAATGAGCAGTCAAGATTTATCAGCTAAATTGAAAAATTTGTGTGACGAATTTGACATCCAGTTAACTGTTGCCACTCATGGAAAAGAAGTAGACGCAGGCGATTCCGGGGAGACTTTGGGACTAAAAGATGATGACAGAAGGGTGCCCAGTGTGGTCCAATTTCGAAGTATGTTGCAATAAATTCTCGGTTGGACTCACAATGAGATACCTGTAGTGCAGATAACTGCCTGAAACAATACTTTCCACAAATTGTCGTTCGAAAGTATTATGCTTGTCTTTTTTTAAACTTAGAAGCAAGTATCTTGCAACCTGGGATCAGACCTGGGATCATTTTGAATGTCTCTATTTAACAACGATAGGCGGGATCAAAATGTTTCTACATTTCTGCAAAGGCATTATCGCTCAACGCACCCGAATGCCATCATTTGGGAAAGACAACACATTCAAGAAGTTGGGCTTCAAATGAGTTTCATGTAAGTTCAATGAATCAAATTCGAAAAATTCGCGGGACGAGTTTGACATCTAGTTAAGGGTTTCCACTCACGGAGTAGAAATATATGAAGATTCGGGTAATAAGATTGAGGTAAGATAATGAAGCCAGACAGGCGCCCAAATTCTGTATCACGTGATGGTAGTGTCCAAACACAATGAGTGTCTAGATATCTTTTCAAGAGGGTCGAGTACCACCCAGAAACAAAGTTTTGAACGAAATATCAACGAAAAGAAACCTGTTTTACTAGCTTCCAAAGACAATATCTTGGCATTATTGCCGTGAACAATGTTCCCGTTTGATTAAATCAGAGTGAAAATTTGGAAAAGATGGAAAATAACTCCAATAGAAATCAGCCTCAAAATGCTTCCAATCACTTCGCTTATTGCAACAGCTCTTGCTGCTACCCTTGCCTCAGGTGCAGCTGTTGTGCCAGAGACTTCTTTCTCGAAGGACTTCTCTGCCCCGATCAACCCACCAGCTGTCTACTTGGACTCTGGCAAGCGCTTGACTGTCTACTACGGCGGTTGGAGCACCTACAACGGCCGAACCTACGGCAATGCCCCCTCCCTTCCATATCCTTTGGAGAACTACCAGCCAGCCGACATTCCGATCAAGCTCCTTACCGACGTCAACTACTCATTCTACGTCATTGCCAACAAGACACAAGGAGTCATGTCTGAAGTCCCTGCATCCAAAGACAACTTTGCCGACTTCAAGCAAGTGTTTAACCCTTCAAACAAGGAGAACCCAACCATCCGCGCGGTTACACCAGACACCCCCGATCAAAAGTACTTTGGAAACTTTGGCCAATTCATGAAGCTGAAAAGGTGGAGAACTAAAATTGTAGCGATGCAATCCACTTTATGAGAGGCTTAACCGATGGGTCCTTTTATCTTTTTAGAAAGAGCAAGTACAACTTCGGACTTGCGATCGGAGGATGGATCGACTCCACCTACTTTTCCAGTGCCATGAAGACCCCCGCTGTTTTCGTTGACGGAGTTATTGATGTCTTGAAGAAGTACCCAGGGCTTTTCAACCACATTGATATGTAATACCTCTCTTCTTGGATTTACCAATGACCTGGGCTTGTTAGCTAAACCTTTGCTCTTACTTCAGCGATTGGGAGTACGTCCAGAACACTCCAACCGATCAATTCGGAAACGGAAACGAAGCCAGCGTTGATGACCCCAAGAACTTTGCCAAATTCTTGAGACTGCTTCGTGAACGTCTTGACAAGGAACATTTGGGCAATATGGAAATTACTGCTGCTCTCTCTGCCAACCCGAAAGCGATTGTCCAGCTTCCAATCAAGGCAATGGTTGATTATTTGGACTTTTTCAACATTATGACTTGTAAGTTGTTTTATTTCTTTGCCAGAAAGTGAAAAAAAAGCTGAGTCTAAATCGTCCACTAAAAATGCCAGACGATTTCCAATCTTCTGCTTGGGGATCTGAGATTGCTGGCCCACACAGCAACCTGTACTCTGTGGAACCATACGCTGTATCCTCTGCAGACCGTGCTGTCAAGACCTTCCTCTCCCTGGGAGTTCCAGCCAACAAGATCAACATTGGTGTCGCGTTCTACACGCGTGCCAACGGAAACACCAAGGGTTTGAACCAAACCACCAGCGGAGAAGGTTCCGAATACCTGCTTTCCAAGTGTATTAACGACGGTTCCTGCGATTATGGTTGGATGCCGCTCCCAGGCCATGTTGAATACTGGGACTCTGCTTCCAAAGCTGCATACAGTCTCGACGCGGAAAGAGGCGACATGTTGACATATGACACAATTTACTCTGTTGCTGAAAAGTGCCAGTACGTCTGGGACCATGGACTTGCCGGTTTGTTTGCGTGGGAAGCTGCCAACGATGTCAGAGATTCCAAGAGCAAGAGAAGCTTGATGTCTGCGATGCACAACTGTTTGGTTAAGGACCCACGTCGCAACCATGGTACCAAGTGTAATGCCAAGAAGGAAGCCAAGGGTTGCGCTGCTACTTCGTTGGCGACTTGCACAAACAACAAGTGGGTTGTTACTGCTTGTCCTGATGGACAAGTTTGCCAGGGAACTGGAAGCAACACCAAGTGCGCTCTTCCATAAGTTTTCTTTCATGGGTTTACAGTAGAAGTAGTAGTTCTATTCTTTTCAGCTTCATTTGAAGCATCTATGTTGGTCAGAATAGAGTAAAGTTTCGTTATATATGATTTATTTGGTTGAACCATTCAAGGAGTTTTCTCAAGAACCATTTTTACGCCACTTTCAGGGCCCAAAAAGAAATAGAATAAAGGCAGAAGGTGTATTGGGGACTCGAAGGCACAAATGGCAGGCGAGCGTGTCTCAGCTCTCGGGCACTTAGCCTTGTGTGGTGGCGGCGACTGTATGGAGCCGGGAACCGGAGGCGGTGCGTGGAGCGAGAGTTTATAGGAAGATTAATTATTATTTTATTGCACAGATTCACATCACCACTATCTGTGGTTGCTCATCACTCGTCGTATCCGTTGCCCGGAGACCGACTTCCATCTAATTAATTGCTTTTCTCGTTAATAATTTATTATAGGAAAGATGAATCACAGCCGAACGACTTGAGGTATAACATTGAAATCACACTTTAACCCAGGATTTCCTACAAAGTCACATTCAACTAAGCCCGGGACCAATTCTAGCAACTCTCGTGGTAAATATCCTCCCAATCGATTGTATCCCATTTTCAGCTGTTGAAGTCGCGTTAATAAACCAATCTCTTTGGGAATCACGCCACTGATTTGGTTTCCATAGAGGTACAGCAACGTGAGCCGTGTGCAGTTTGTGAACAAAGACAGAGGCAGTGTGCCGCTGAGTTTGTTGTGGCGCAGTGTAAGGCGTTCAAGCTGTTTCAAGTTTCCAATAGATTCAGGAATTTCGCCAGTCAAATTAGAAGAGTGGAGGTAGAGGTAAAGTAGATTCTTCAAGTTTCCTATAGAGGACGGAATAGATCCAGTAAACTCATTTGTTTCGAGATATAAGTGTGTTAAATGAACCAGATTCCCAATCTCTTGAGGGATTTCCCCACTCAGTTTGTTGACAGCAAGGGAAAGAAACCGGAGCCTTGTCAGTTTCATGAGATCGGCTGGAATCGGACCCACTAAATTCGAGTCTGTGAGGTCCAATTGAGTAAGATTGACGAGGTTGGAGATTTGGGTTGGAATGTGTGTTTCTGTGAGCATATGAGGCCATTGAATCTTGTATATCTGGTGAATGTAGGCTGCAGAGTAGACCTGCTTAAAGTTTTTTGGCCAATGGTTCCACCATAGTTTATCAAAGTCGTTCATGGCATATGAAGAGAGAGTGAGGTCAGTAGAAGAGGAACCTTTCCCGAGTGGCACAAGGAAACGCGATAAATTCAATCGCGCAAAGTGAAGAGACGCGCATAGTCTCGCGTCAAATATTCTGGAAAGTGCGCGAAAGCGAAATACTTTCGATGGATGGATCCAAGAGAGGATCTGTTCAATCAATTCGTCAAACAGGACAAGTTTTGAGGGATCTGCCGTCATTTTTCTGGGATAAAAATTGTGCGAGTTTGGCTGAGTATCGGGGTATTTTTTGAGTGTATTTGTTGCGTGGGTGGCTGGAGGAGTCGAGGTTGACAGTGTTTTCTGGCTCGCTGCAGTTTGAGGAATTTGCAAGTTGAGATTTGCAAAAGGACGAGCAGACGATCTTCAAAACGAAACAAAAAATCGCAACATGTATTTTTCGACCAGGGAGGGAACTGTTGTGTTTCGACCAGGGGCAGGCAGCGACCCCTTTCTTTGATTTCTCTCTTTCTTTTTTTTTTTTTCAAAAAACGCAAATGAAGCGCAGCCAAGAAGCGCCGCCGCCGCCGGCGGCAAAGAAGTTCAAAGCGCCGACGAGCGACGAAATCCAGGCGCTGAAGGAAACAACGGACTTGTTCCAGAGCAACTTGTTCCGCCTGCAGATCGCAGAGCTCGTGAACGAGGCGGGGCTCGACTACGCAAAGACGGGAAGCCTCGACAAGGCGCTGCACGGCATCAAGGCCGTGCTCGATGCGTGCAAGCCGCTGAAGGATCTGGACTTGGGTCCCGCTGTGGCTGCGCTCAAAAAGCAAGGCGTCATTGTTCCATTCCCGTCAAAGCCCGATGCAGAAGCCATCAAATACAAGTTTTCATTTCAGACTCCGGAAAAGGTCTTTATTGCTGGAAGCTATCTCGTAAAGACTATTGTAAAGTCGAAAGCCGGGTTTAACGTGGATTTAGCAGTTCAAATGCCCAGTGTGAGTTAAATGCCTGAAACCGCGTCTGTACTGATGAGAATCATTCGTACAGTCGATATTCACAGAAAAAGACCATGTCAACAACAGATATTTCTACAAGAGGGCATATTATCTTGCAGTAATCGCAGCAGCTCTCCGGAAAACTGAACAGTATTCAAATATTTCATTTGAGCTTCTCAACAAAGATCCTCGGAGGCCGATCATTGTTGTTACGAGTGCTTCTGAAGACAAAAGCGTTGGTTTTGGGCATTTGGGTGGACCAGGCGGCGTCAAAATCCGCATTCTTCCTGTAATTGCCCCAGACTTGTTTCCAGTTCACAAGCTTGCACCATCTCGAAACAACAATAGACCGGCATCGGCCGCTGGTGGCGAAGGAAATACCGTGACAGAGAATTTGCCCCCAACACCGCGCTACAATTCCAGTATTTTGATGGACACTTCACTCGTCAGTCACCTCAACGCTTTGCACAAACAAGCTGCATCGTGTTCAGCTTTCAGAGATGCTGTTATGCTCGGCAAAGTGTGGTTGAACCAAAGAGGATTGGATTCTTCCTCATTTGGAGGATTCTTATGGAGTCTTGTAATCGTCTATCTGATGGGATCTGGAAACAAGGTCAACAAGAGCACAGACATATTCTTAAAGGAATCTTTTAGCAGTTACCAAATTGTGAAATTGACTCTTGATTTTCTCGGTGTGTGCATTGACATTCAATTTGGCTCAACTGACGAACCAATCAATAGCCAACCACAACTTTGCGGAAGAACCTTTGTTCATGACTCCTAATGGGCTTCCCATTGACCACCCAGACGTGAGTTAGCTGTCGAATTCCTGTGGTCATATCTTAACTAACTTTTCCATTCAGTTTTCTGCACAATCTTTCACAAAGCAATTTGATTGTGTTATCGTTGATTCCACAGGCCGAATTAATTTAGCTGCCTTTTTGAACGCTTCGGCGTTGAATCATGTTTGTATAAACGTTTGCACACGATTTGCATTTGAAACTAATTGTTCTTGTTAACAGCTCCAATTTGAAGCGAAAGCAAGTTTATCTCTTTTCAAGGATCTTGGAGGTGACAGATTTGATTCCATATTCCTCAAGAACTTGACTGAACCAATTGGATATTATGACCTGGTGCTGCGGTATGTTCCGCCTGTTTTTCGGGTGGTTATGATTAACTGGATATTTTTCAGAATTAACAAAATTCCATCCACTTTCGCTGCCTACAAGTCAAGCATCGAACTCGACTTTCCATCCAAGCGCCAATTCTTTTCACATTTCACTACCCGCTTACTTAAACTGGCCATCAAAACTCGAACTCAACTGATAAAAGTATCTGACGTCAATCACCAGCCTTCTATTGCTTGGGAAGTAGATGAAAGTGTCCCAGAAGACGATGAAGAGTCTGCCGTATTCATTGGTCTCATTTTGAACCCGGCAACGGCTTACGAGCCAGTGGAGCAAGGGCCAGCAAGTGGAGAAGATGAGAATTTGATTGAGAACTTCAGGCGTATTTGGGGAACAAAATCGTCTCTGCGCCGCTTTAACGACGGAACTATTTTGGAAAGTGTTGTTTGGGACTTTGATGGGAGCGCTGAAGGAAAAGTTCTGATTACAGGGACAAATGGCGAGTTACCTTGTCAGCCGACACATCAGTGTTCCAGCAGGAGGATATAAGTTTCTGGGGTGGTCAATTTACTCAGTTTCTTCATGAATTTGGAGGCGTTGAATCAAGGGCCGTAGCTGAAAAGAGAACTGGAAGTTTTTCTGCTGCAACCGAAGCGTTCAATGCATTCTCGCGGGCCATAAAAGGACTGGAAGGAATTCCTTTGGATATAACGGGCGTTATTGCATGCGATCCTGGCCTCCGTTACTCCAGTGTCTTTATTCCCCAGCCGTCCTGGAGTGGAAACAACTCGCTTGACTCCAATTCTCAAGGATGCCATGGACGTTTTGATTGACTTTGAAAGCAGTACAAAATGGCCAGAAACCATCCCAGCCCTTCAACACATGAAACTTGCCTTTTACATCAAACTCGCCGAATTGATTGCTGAAAAAGTATCCGGAGCCCTTGCCACAGTAACAAAACCAGACCTTGCTGATCTATCATCCGGCTGTCTGAACGTCCGAATGCCGTCAGGATACTCTTTCCGTGCCAGGTTAAGAACAGGCCTCGAAGTTCCCATGTCTGCAAAAGCTCTGAAAACAGCCCAAGGAACAGAAGACAGTGCACTCATCCATGCTGCTACAACCCGATTCCGAAACGTGGACAAACTATTCCGGGCAATTGCATCTCACACAAACCGCTTCCAAAACGTTCACTATCGATACACACAGTTGAGCACAACGGTACGGCTTGTGAAGCGGTGGCTGGCGGCACATTGGCTGGCACCGCACTTTTCAGATGTTGCGATTGAGCTTCTGGTGACCAAGGTCTTTGTGGACCATGCACCTTACCCAACTGCACCGGCCTGCGCATTCACAGGATTCATGCGTGTGTTGGAGCTGCTTTGGAAATGGGACTTTGAGAGTGAGCCTCTTGTTGTGGAGTTTGAAAAGAATGAGCTCTCAACAGAAATGAGGGCGCAGATTCGATTCAACTTTACTGGAAAGACTGATGAGGAGCAAGAGATCGAAGATGCTGCTGTAGCTGAAGCAGGAGAGGAAGAATTCAAAAAACGAAAGGCTGTGATGAACTTGGCGACGTTGGATGACTTGACAGGTCATTTTTGGACTGACGATGGACCCAGTTTGATTGTAATGAAGAGAGTCAAGCAACTGGCGAAAGCTTCGCTGAAGCTCTTGAAGGAAGCAGTCATGGTTGGAGATGATGAAGAAGTGGATGTGAGTCCTTCAAATATTTTTAGAAGAAAGCTAACCCTTGAATATTGTGTCCAGAAAATATTCATCACTCCAACCGAAGGTTACGACTACATTATTCAATTAGACCCTAGCAAACTGTCTAAATACCACCAAAACATAAGTTACGATGACAAGTGCCTGCCCAAAAGCAAGTCCAAGTTCAAGAACCTGGCCGCCCTTGACAAAGATCCCTTGCAGCGTTTCTTGGAAGAGTTCAACCCTGTGGAAAAATATCTAGAAGATCTGCAGCAAGCCTTTGGAGAAACGATGGCATTCTTTTATGATGGGAATGGTTGCGATCGAATTGGAGTATTATTGAACAAGAAAATCGTAGTTCCTTTGCAGCCCTGGAGAGTCAATCTGCCGTATAGCGTCAAGCCAGTATTGGAAGAAGCCGCAGATGAAACTGTCGAAGACATCAAATCCAAGAAAAACAAAGAGGCGGGAGGAAAAAACAAGAAGGAAAAGAAAAAGCGGGCTATGGTTGAGCCAGATTATGCATCTATTGGGGCAGCGCTTGAGCGCTTGGGTTTGGGTCTTGTCACGTCCGTCTCAAGTTCATTTGAGTAATAAACTCGCTACTTTTTTTATTTTTATTTGCTCCATGTCTTATTACATCTTACAACGAGACAAGGACCCATCCGCTCCACAAGCATAAATACGGTTGTCTTTGACGGCAATCTGCATGACTCCATAAGATGATATTCCTCCAGCCTTTTCCGAGTGACCCGGGAACTTTCCTTGACGGGATAATGCTGCATCATCGGATCCCCAATTCTCATTATTAAACATGCTCAGATCCCACACCTTACAATGCTTCAATTAAACACAGCCAAAAAAAGGTATCACAATCAAACCAACCTTGATGTCACCACCAGAAGCACCAGATATCAAAAGCCCATTTTCTTCGTCGATACAAAGCGATTTCACGGTAGTGTCATGTGCCCGAAATGTCTTGCGGTGTCTCATCTGACGAATGTCAAAGATGACTTGGTCGAGCAGTTAGCAAGGTGACCAACCGAAAAAAAAACAAATTTATGACTCAACAGATGTCTCCCTTCTTTCCGCCAGCAACAATAGATTGGTATTTGTTTGTATGAGCAATAGAGTAAGCACCGCCTTCTGTCACATGGAAACTCTTAATTCGGGACTTCTGCGCTGGAAGAAGCGTATCAAAGAGGCAAATATTGCTGGGAGAAGTTTTTGTTGAGTGGAATTCACGTTTCTGTGAGTTTAGTCAAACAAACCTGCCGTTCGATGAAACACCCGCAGTTGCAATTAAAGTTGAGGAATTGATAAATGCAAAGTCATTTGTAATCGCTGAATGACAAGAAATGACTTGGCTGGGACTCAATGATTGCTGTGTTGCGTCAAATTTCCACAAGCGAAGCTCTCCTTTCGCATCGGCACACCCAAACCGGCCACCGAATGGGTCGAACCGACATTTCGTGATGCGAGCAGAAGTCCCGCTATTATAACAGACTAAGTCGCCTTTTTGGCCGAACTGGTACAATTTCACAATAGACTCAATATTTCCATCTCCAACACCCGCCAAATCTATTTTAAAAATAAAAATTAAAGCGGATAATTTCCAGCTTTTTAAGTACAAACAGTAATTTAAGCTGGGGTGAGCCTCTAGAGACGAGACTGCAACAACGTCACGGTGGATTCGACGGCCGCTATCAAGTTCAGAGTCTGAAGTACATCTAGGTATCAGCAAAATAGACATCAGTCAAGTGCATCGTTCACCTCGACGTCTCAAATCCATCATGGAGTCTTTCACGGCTTTCTGAAGAGAGTCGTAACTGAGGTTTCGTCTCAAACTTTGTTCTGTTTCGGCTACTCTGAGGGTTTGGAGAGTCTTGACTGGTTCCAAAAACTTTTTTTGAGTAGATTTAATCGCCAGATCGTCTACAGATTCGCGTCTCTTGGCCAGTACTTCTTGGCGCTAACATGACGTGTGAGATCAAAAACCCAATTTTGTTCATCGAAAACTTACAGAGTGGAAGCGCATCGACGCATCCAAATCAAATTCTACAATGGTTTCATGAGTGGCGACCGCAAAGCTGTTGGGATCGAGGGGATTGATCACAAATGTTCCAATGATATCTTTAGTTCTAAACACAGTCTCGTAACTGCTTTCATCGTATACATGGATTGCCTTTTTTGGCGTTCCTTCCTCTGGAGAGTCAGAAACAAGATCCTCGGGAGTATTCGACATTGGTGACAACAGTTCAATCGGTTTCTCGTTACTGGATGCATCTGTTTTGCCTGATACAATCAAGCTCGCAAGTTTCTTAACGTTTGCGGTTCTCTTTATAAGGGCCCAAACTCCCTGTGAGTATTTGTTCAACAAATATGAAGAGAGTTTCGCTACATGAAAATGGATTAATATGCTAACCACTCAGGATGACAAAATTCTAGAACGTACATATTTTGAATTTCATACTTCCAGACCATTTTGATCGAACTTGTTCGTGCATTTCAAATAACATAGCCTGAGAGTTTAGTCAACACAACTTCAGAAAGAAACCCATAAGCCTCATCAACATTGCCACCGTCCTTCAAGTGCCTTACAAAGATCTCAAAATCAAGGCCAATATGCTGTAACGCAATTGAACCAAGAAGTGCTTCGGCCAAAAGGGCCTTTTCTGCTGAAACTTCACCAAAGTAGTCATCCACATCTGAATCATCTTCACTCTCGGAATCTGGTTGGATCTGAAAAATAGTTTAGAATGGACTGAAAATAATCGCTTGTGTACAAACAATTGGCTCCCGATGAGTCAATAGATCCATAATCAACGGCTTCAAGTTTTTCTTTTTGGCGCCTCCCACCAGCACTTCGAAAAACCGATCGCTCAAACCAGCGATCCACCACAAAGCTCTGTAGTTTTTAGTTCTGATTGAACAGACCGCTAACGCCAGGAAAGCTGTTGCTGCTGTTTGAGATGTAACGGATAACCCCATCGGAGAAAATCCAGAATCTTCCTTCTCATACCATCTGATAATAGACCATAAAAGTCGCCTTGCATGAAAGAATTAATGAAATTTACAAGGGAAGATGGAGTCTTACTTCGCAAAATCAACAATGAGGTCAACGGATTTTGAATCATCGCCAGAGCCACCAAAAAGCAGCGTCGACAGATGATTGGATCCTTCAACCAGCAAAGAAGAAAAGGCACTCGCTGTGCGCTCGTTGGAAGCAAAACATGGTAGTTCCACGAAAGCCACAAACGCATCCATTTCATTGTATCTTGTTGTCATAACTAAATCCATAACTTCCAGTGGCATTTCAGCTTTCTCAGCCAACTTTTGAATTCCTGTCTGAACCAGATTAAAGTATCCTTTAAAGGTAGAATCCACTCCAAGGACATCCATGTTCAGTGACACCACTGCGATAGATTTGTGTAAAGAGTGTATCATTCTAACAGCCAGTTTCCATTTTTGGAATCGAATGAACTCGTGGATTTTGTCGAACTTGGCCTTTTGATCGTCGTTGAGGACGATTTCTTCATCAGTGACAGCAGGTTCGTCCAAAGTTTTTCCACCATTAGCCTTCCTTTCTGCAAGTTCCAATTCACGCTCAAGAAGTTCGAGCTCATCAGGTTCATCACACTCCTGCTGCTGCATCGATCGTTTGAAAGCTTCATATTCATCCATTGCGTCAACAGCCTTAGGTTTCACAGGAGCGCCCCAATCCATACCACTGGAAGAGGAAACAGGCGCACCCCAGTCCATGCCTCCAGATGACGAGGCTGGTGCCCCCCAATCGATTCCTTGCGAGGACGGAGTCTGTTGGCTAACAGGAGCCCCCCAATCCATTCCTTGCGTTGACGGCACCTGTTGGCTTACAGGAGCCCCCCAATCCATTCCTTGCGAAGTCGGAGCCTGTTGAGCCTGTTGGCTAACGGGAGCCCCCCAATCCATTGCTTTCGCTGCCGGTGCTTGTTGGCTGACCGGAGCCCCCCAGTCCATGACAGCACTAGAGCTAGATACTGGCTGGTCAACAGAAGAACCAGTCAAACCAGTGGAAATGATTCCGCCTACAGATGGCGCGTCTTCTGTAATCGCAGCAGCGCTCAATTCTGCCACTTTCTCCAACATGTCCAAGGCAAGTCCCGGGCAGCCCATATTTTCGTAAATAGTGGCACTGCTGGACATAAACTGGAATTGTCGCT
Source organism: Obelidium mucronatum (assembly GCA_025765595.1). Lineage (NCBI taxonomy): Eukaryota > Fungi > Chytridiomycota > Chytridiomycetes > Chytridiales > Chytriomycetaceae > Obelidium > Obelidium mucronatum. The sequence goes on along the minus strand of JAIVFH010000048.1, from coordinate 45,416 downwards.
TGACAGGTATTTTTTCGATCTTTACTCGCATGCTCTTGTAGTTTTTCTGAAGGTATGAATAAATCACAAGCAATGGTGGGTCGATCACATCTTTTTCAGAAAGGGACTCCGGAGCATCCTCTAGCTTATCTAACGGGATCTATCATGGGTGTTAGCTAAGAGACGAGTTTTGCCGAGACAATACACACCATTGTCGCCTTCAACGCCATTTCTTTTTCCTTCAAGAGCGTATAAATCATACTGATCAGATATCTATCTCCCTCCTTGAAGGCATCTGGTAAAACTGAGGTTTTCAAAGTTTCGACTAATGTGGGGCTCTCATCTCCTTCAAATAGTCGACATAGCACAATAGCCAACTGCAAATCTTTCAAATGCTTTAAGCATACATTAACGGCGTCTTTTAATCGGTCGGCGAGCAAGAAAAATGCCACCGCATACTCTAAAAATTGGGGAAATATCAGTTGAATCGGTGAAAAGATTGTTTTACCATATCGTTGCTTTCCCAGTAAAGCGAATGCGTTTTTTACAGCCGCTTTTTGCCACCTGTCTTCGGCAAAATCGTTGGCCAGAAACTTCAACATAGCACCAGGCTTCAGGATGGGTGCTGGCAAGTTTCCAAAGTCCAAGCAGCACGTTTTTTTTCCTCAAGCATATATAGAACAAAGCGCAATCTACTGGGTCCTTGTCTTCTTTCGCCATATAATGATTCCGTGCTATGGATTCAATTTGTCGACGCTACAGTATTCCTTAGTATTTAATCATTGTCACCTAATCTTACCAAAGACTCTGTGTTTTTTAACCAGAATCCCATGCCGAGAGCACGAACGTCTTTCCACAAAGGCTTTCCTCCAAAAGTTTGGGAAACAAAATCCACGAGGAAGTCCTATTCAAAGTTTCTAAGGGCAGGCACATACGGAACAACTGAATTAAATACCTGCGAATCTGAGAAAAATGCCCAAGATATATCTCTAGAGCAAAGAGTGGAAATATCCGCAACACGTTCTGTTGCCACGAAAAGTCGTGCAAAAAAGACAAATCGACTTCCATTCTCATCAACAGACCGCTTTTGTTGTTCGACTTGAACGAACGAACTCATCATTGCTAGCAGTCGCGATTGATCAGAAGAGTTCAAGTGAGGTAGGTTTAATCTATCGCCCAATTCAACAAGATAGTCCAAATGTGTTTGAGAAAAATGGCCGATTTCCCCATCTCTATTCCAATAGGTTAAGACTAAAATTGTGACACACGAAGCAAACAGTTACGTTGTGAGCTCATTTGTCTCAGCAAATAATTCATCGTAGTTTGCGGCACCACTTGACCCTTGGCCTTCTTTTTCGAAAAACTTCCAAAGCACAGATGGAATGTCTCTAATTGGTCTGACATCCGTTTCATCCGTCATAAGTTTAACATACTTATAAACAAGTGAGAAGATGAACTTGATGAAGTCGTATTTTCCCCAAATCAGATAATGTATGAGGAGACCTGGATGATAAGTCTGGCAACCTTCCATTGATTTTCGAAACCATTGATTGGAGGCTTGTTGGAACTGTGCTGTTTTCTTCCGAAGTAATAGCCCGGACAGAGGTGTCCTTCCACTTGCTGAAAACGGCAACCTTCGAGGTTAAAGCTGCCGCAAGAAATCCATTATGAAGCCAAGAGATTGCTTTCACGGTGTCTTCCCTGCGATGAGCTCTTGGTTAAACGATTCACATATAAAGAATTAAGATACCAAGGGACAGTCATTTCAGCAACTTGAGTCCATTCGACAGAATCATTAAACAATTTCAATCTATCTTGGCAGAATATATCAACACCCGAACTTGTGGCCACTGCTATCAATGATTGGCCATCGGAAGCAACTACGATATCGACTGCCACAATTTCCGATCTTAAAAACAAAGACAAATACTCTTGAGATCATTAAAATAAATGCTCTTCATCGAGGACTCACGTCCAAAGTCTACGCCATGTCTGCATGAAGCCTTGATTATAAATTTGCTCGTCCCAAACAGCCAACTCCCACAATTGGGCACCATCCTTACAGTGCACTAAATTAAGTGTAAATATATTTAAATTATCGAATGGGGAAATTTACCCGAAATGAGACGACCAAACATATCCGCCTTCACTGCTACGACCCTCCCAACTCCCTAAATCAAACTCCCCCGCTCGTTCTACTTTGGCTGTCCCTGATAGTGCTACTACCACATTCCATAGAATACATTTATTGTCTGAGTCCACTGTGGCAAAAGAATGCGAGGGTGCATTGGCAAACGGTGAGAATACTGATGACAATATGTCCGTCGCAAGAATGTAGTGAATAGGCTTTGTGACACCATCCAAATTGGTAACTAATCAGTAGCCTTATCTGAAATAAAGGAAGAACCTGCAAAAAATGTTAAAAAGTGGCATGGAGATGGGATTTTGGACCGTCACCTTCGAAAACAGCTTCCCAAATGTAGACACCTCTGTCTTCGATTGAGACGCCGATAATAAAAAACACACTCTTGGTGGTAGATTGGTCAAACGATGGATTGTGAATCACATGCACAAAAGTGATCGGGAATAAAAGAGTTGGTGCCTCCAAAGGAACTAACTGATTGTCTGACAGGAGGGCGATTTGAAGTAAACAAATCGTATTCCCATCACAAATTACGGCAGTTTCATCTAGACAGGCATTAGTAAAAGAAGATAGATAGCAACCAGAAGTAGGCATACTGTTAGGGATCCAATTAATAAGAAGCAATCCAGGGCCAAACTTTCGATGAGAGATCAAATCAAGCCCGTCATTCACTCGAATAGCAACCTATTATTTTTTAGCGTAAAAAACTGATTCCCAGCATCAAAATACCTGAGGTAGCGAAATTCTGTAAAAGTTAACTTCGTTATCAACAGACATGCTGGCAACAATGTGAAGACTTGGATGCCGACTAAATTTTTCTACTCGCGATTTGTGACCACACCAAGAGTGTTCCAGACGAAGATATGGGTTTGCCCAAGGAGAGCCGAAGAACTCATCCAAATTCATTGAATACAGGTTCAACAGCCCAGACTCTGCGCTTTTTGCCAGCATCGATATTTGGGCCGGAAAATAAATAGCTTCTCGATCAAAAAATCAGTTTTGCATCATTATCTGCGCCTGTACCATACCGGAGTCTTCATGTAATCTGGAATCGTAAAATATCTCAATGTTTCCCATGAATGCTTCAAAATCCCCAGGAAGAACTCCCGACTGAGTTTTCAAAATTATTACAACTTTAGGTACCCGTTGGGGGTGCCCCTCTAAGCCCTAGCATATTGTTTGTTGTTAACGCAATTCAACAGTGAAAGGATACTGACCTGGATCCCCCACACAACAACGCTTCCTTCTTTTCCAACGGCAAACAGCATATCTGGATAGTCTTTGATTGCGGTTGCGCCTCTACCCTTAAGCTTTTTCCCACTTTGGAAACTACCACCTGTTTCCTTATTTGAACCTTCAATTGATTCCGCAACAGCCCGACCCTGGACCCAGTGCAACGAGGTAGTTCCTAAGTCCGGAACAATCGATGCACGCATTTCGAATTCGGCGTTGTTATGCCGTTTGCGGGCGGCAGAATGCGTTAAACTGTTGGATGTGTTAGTCTGGCACCAGATACGCGAGACAGAGTCAGCAGTAACAGTCAGAATTGCATTCATTGAAGAAAATCCACTGTGTCGCAGAGTTATTATGAACGCAACGGCGCCTAACACAAACATACTTGGTTCCAGCTCCATTTTGTTTCCTCCACTCAAATGTTGAAACAGGAACTGCATGTGGCAAATACAAAAAATCATAGGCAAGACTTTTTGTCATAGAGCTGGTAGTGTTCACTGTGTACCAAATTTTAACAAATCGGTCATTCTGTTCGAATACGGTTCTGATTAGCATTTAGCACAAAGGGAACCAAACAATACGGTGAGCTGGATTTTTGCATACATCAGCAATTGACGCGAACAGGTCGCCGTTGGGAGAGTATCTAATCATTTTGACTGGACTTGGAGAAACTATGGTCCAGACAGGTTGTGGATCTACATCGGAGCCATCACTATCTTTTCTTTTGAAATCCCATATGCTGAAGTGCGTGCCGCCGATCAACAGACGTGATCCTTTCCATCACAAATGTAAGTGTTGAATCCAAATTTCAGTCCAGCCTCGCCTACCATCAGCATTCCAGTCCAAACAAAAAGCAGACGCGCCAATTTGCAGTTCCAGATTCTTCCAAAAGATCCATGAGCATGTTGAATAAACCGAAGACTCCGAATCCGCAGAAATATGCACTGCTGGCTTTGTATAATGAAACCGACGGGCCATGAGCGACAGCAATCTGTTAAAGAAGGTATTAAGCGTCTAATCTAATCGTATTTGGTCCAACTGACCATAGCCGAGGGCGAAACAGCGACAGCGTTAATTTTGTTTTGAACCGAGAACGACGAAGTGAATTTAAGCGACGGCAACAAATGCAGTAAAACGGAAGATTCGGATGCGAGGACCTATGCAATCAAATCTCAGCGCCGAGGCTTACAGGTAGGTTGGTTGTTGAACTTCGATACCAGCAGATTCTTATTCACAGCCGCGTCCTGAACTCGCGGACCGACTGTTTGTCTGAGTTGCATCAACGCCGGCTTTTTTACGGCGGTTGCCGGCGCCTGGTTAGGGCCGGGCGTGACGTTCGATGATGAGTTGTAGCGAGGAATCGCCATTATTCAGTGGAAATATTATGGTCTACAACAACCCCTTTAAATACTCTCTCATTTGTTTTACTTAAAGATTAGAATTCAAAGTGACCAATGCTTCCAGGCAGGCCTTTCCGCCGAGAATCTCCACCTTTTTCTACCACTGCAGGAGTTATGAATCCTCCGCCAGTGCGATCTGCAAAAATCATTGTGGCAGCTGCGGCGCGTATTTGAAGCTGAGGATCTTTGGATCCATCCAAACGTCTCCCGGCACAAGAAGCCAGGTGCAGCAGCATGAATGATTCCATCTCGAGAGTAATTGCATCTTTGTGTTCCTTTAGAATGCCCTCAATCAATGACTGGTTTTCATCGGCAAAACGAGGATCTACTCGTGCTTGTGAGGAATAAAACGAATCTGCTGTTACATTCAGACCCATGACAGTATTCGATGCTCCAACCGAAGAAGCAATCTTTATGTGAAGCTAATAATTGATTAAGACAACGTTTACATTCTTTGAAGGAGGTACTATACATTCTTCGATAATTGAATATCGGGTTGAACAACACGACTTATGAGATATGGCTTGCTTTTTGTTCCTTTGGGCTTGATGACACCGTCAAAATGGTTGTAGTTCCGAGTGGCACAAGCAGAACCAGTAGCAACAGCCACCATTCCAACTTTAGCTTCTGGCGAAATGGATCCACATGAACCGAATCTTGAGTTTGGTGGTCAGTGATTGGGCGATATTGGCTGCAAGTAAACCTGATAATCTCCAGCGGGCCTTCAGTAACAGCGCGCACCTCCCGAACAAAGAAGTCCATCATAGCCAATCCCATGCCGATGGCGACAATCGACACGGGCACTTTCTGATATGTCCCAGTCAAAGTGAGAAAGCCTCTCTTTGACGTCACTTCGGTGATTGGAGTGTCTTTGTCAAAGTGCGTGTTCGCGATGAGCCGTGCTCGCGAAGAATCCCCGACAGTAAGGATCTTATTTGCCGTTTCTCCGAGTTTTGTGCCCACATGGTAAGTCCGCCCGTCTTCGCCCTGGAAAAAGACCGCAGGCACCAAACAGGTTAAAGAAAAGCCCGCGTTACGGTATAGGGACAAGATAGCTTATATACCAGAGGAAAGTTTGCGTTTGTAAATTTCATAATTTGTTATCGAACTGTTTTTGGAATATTATTTTACAATTTTCACTATACTGCTACCAATTATTCATACATTTCTTGTTATTCGCGCGGTTTCATCGGCCTCGGGAGTCCAGTCAACTATTGCGTTCAATTTAGTTTTGAACATTGCATGTTAAATTCCTTACATCAACAAGCGTCCCTAAGCACCTTCGTTCATATTCCTGAAATGCAACATTAAATTCTCGGATAATATAATGACGAAACTTACATCTTCGGAAACTCCCTTGGGCAAAAGTTTAGTAAATGGCAGCGAATCATCAAACTCAAACAACCCTTGAGTCCGAATCATGACGTTTTTAGGTACAGCGTCATCCTTAAACAAGGTTCCATTAAATGAGAGCATATTCAATACATTTGAGGTGTCACTACCTTAACGAATGGCAACTCCCTCTCCCTTCGTCCATCACAGATCCTTACAAAAACAGTCCCGTGCCTTTTGGCATAGCGAATTACTTTTGATTTTATGTTTTGCGCAATTAATTCGTCGGTATCAATCTCTGATTTGCTAAACTGATCCAGCAGATCAGGTGTTGGCAAGCCATCAAACTGTAGTAATTTATCTTTAAAAGGGTAGGTAGCAAAAATAACGTAATTACCAAGGGCAACTGATAAGTTCCATATTTGACGAAGCCTGAATCGTGGAATACAGGTAATAACGTCCATCCTTGGGATTGAAGTCGATACTGCTTGTCTTGCTCGGAATATCCCAGGCACCTAATATCAACCACAGCCAAGAGACGAGAGTTGAAGGGGTATTTTCTATACCACTTTGTTTTTGTTGAAATTTGCATGAGCGTGATAAAAGTGAACCTCGCTTTTTTACCAGAAACCCATCCTTCCATTCAGGAGACCGCACAGTCGTCGAAAAATTCAGTTTCTGATTATACATAACATCTTCCATTGTTGCATTCATGATACTTTTTCGTTTCGATGCGTAGAGAATTGCTGGAGGTGACAAACACAACGTGGCGATTGAAAACGCCTATAGGAATGAGATATTATCTCAAATTAAATGGCGGAAATTCTTCGGCGCTGATTATCACCTTGTTTTTTAAGTTTTCCGCCATGTCAATACTGATTTTAAATCCCCAACCTTCATGGAATTTGAGAATGCAGCTTAAATCCATTGGAGGGATGACACCCTTTTCTTTTGCTATCCTACGCGCCATCCATATCACCAAGGCTTCGTCATTCGCAGCCTGTACATCTTGTTTCAGCTGCTGCAATGCGGCTCGGATAGTTGCATTCAATGGGCGCTCTCTGACCAGGAAGTAAAAGATTCCCGATTCATACGGCAAAGGAGTACACAAAGTAGATATGTATACTCTTTCCTTGTACTGTTTGATAGGTAAATCTAGATTGTTATTGTTAAATAAGTGTGAATGAATTCAACGCATTACCTTGCCCAGCAGAGATACGCAATAACAATGAGCAGCATGGAACCCTTTGATTCCTAATTCCAGAAACTTGCAGCCCCCCAGAATCCTTGAAAGTCGTTTTGCTGGTCCAATTATAAACAGGGATTTGGTGATAGCCATCATTTAAACATATGGGCCGCTCATCAGCAGTGCATGGCTGAATTCCACCGTCCCTATCTTCATTCATTTCCGTGATGAATATGTTGAAAACAGCAAATCCAACTGTGACTAATTGCCGAGTGTGTCGATCAATTGTAAATATCTTGATGTACGCCATCATGGTTCCATCAATAATTGGCGGCAAATCAATCTGGGTACTATTCATATATTGTGGGAAATATGCTGAACTGTCATTGTCTGGTAGAAGGTCAAGTTGAGGAGTCCCTTCAACTACATTTTCATCACGGTCCACGAATTGACACTGAATCCGGCAGATTGTTGAATTTTCGGGCAAGAATCGAACTATGGTCTGTACTTCAGAAACGCGAATTATGAAAAGCAAAGGAGAAACAGGAACCTCCATCAATGGATATTCGGAATGATTCAAGGCCGCCATTTCCTGATATCTTCACACACTGATCTGTGGAATCTCTTGAAACATTTAGCCATGCGCCTTGCGGCATCGGCTTATCGAGTCTCTTGGAATCGAAGTTGAATGGTGCAGGAATTCGCGCATCAGAATATATCCGAATGGTAAGCTCACAGGGAGTTTGGGTGTTGATGATTCTCGCGATTGGATTGAAAACTCCTTCATTACAACTGCAGTAGATAGTAGTATTTAATCACAAACTGGTTCACAGCACGATAAATCAGCAACCTATCGAGTCCTCTAATTCCAAAAATAGCTCAAGAACAATCGGCTCCAAAGAAATGACGCGTTCGTCTTCGTCCCTGATTTTGATAGGACTTAGATATGGCTATGATTTTTAAAGGTGGGGGAACTCACACCAACACAGGCTAAAAGCGTAACAGTTGCTGTGGTTCCCGCAATAATCGGCAAATCATTACAAACTGACTTCTGCGACATCGTCGGGCCATCCATAAGTGTTTTTGGTAAACCCCATCTCAGCAAAACCTGACACCCAAGGGTTTTGCTGGTTTCCAATCATGATTTTGACTCTTACATTGGTATCGCTTGAAATGTCTAGATTCTTGAGCTGGTCAACACGAAATCCAACGCTTTCAGGTAAAATAAATTAAGAAGTTTATCAGAAGCGAGCGAGTTTCTTTGGTTTACCTGCAGTGCAATACTTGGTTCATATTTAACGTATTTGTGCTTCCAAGCACTCGCGAGCCCCGCAAGTTCCCGCTCGCACTTATTTCCGGAGGAATATCCAGAATAGTACTCATACTTCGCTTTTCCGAAAGGTAGCTAATCTGAACGGCATCATAAAATTCAAAGTTGTTGTAGCTCGGTTTGAAGATTCGGTATTCAGATCCAGCAGCTGTGTTGCGAACATCTATTGCTGATACGTTGATTCTCTTATGGTGCGCTTGAAGCATCGGATGAACAACACGGATATAGAGAAACATATTTGGTATTCTATTTACGAAAAAAATGATCAGTTGATTTTGCAGCTGCTGTTATGCACCCCCAAATTAGGTTACATTGCCAGATTGGAATAGAGGTGGTATGTTGTTGCCCTGAAATCTACCGGAGGATGAAAAAGACTCAAGCGCCTAGGTGTGTGTTTGCGATTTAGAGATTTGGCGGGTTTATTCGTCTGATATTCACCATCTTCCTTGATTCAAGGAGCCATTATCATTGAACAAATCAAATGAAGTCCACGCGATAGGTCGAATCTCTGCATCTGTATGTGAATCTGAAGAATCCGAAGTACTAAATTGAAAAAGCAGTCTGTGCTTTGAAGTACTTGGAATCTGTATCCGCAATTCAAGTTATTTCATGTTGATGTTGTAGAAAATTTTGCATACATCATAGAAACGTTGCACTTCTGATATAATTGCTTTTCCGACATATGAAACGGGCTGTCGATGACATGTGGTTGTTATTGTATCTACAGGGCACGATGCAGTGGCACCATTAAATACAGTATAGAATAAATCCAGTTTTGCTGTCGATCCCCCGCCAAAGTAAGGAACCCCGGTAACAAGATCCAAAAATAATGAAAGGCCACGGTACTCGTCATAAGGGGGAATGCTGATCATGTCAATTTCTTCAAACGTTATTCCTTTGAGATTTTCACGTTCGGCAGCTGTAGCCGCTGTCATGTTTGAGTTATCGATAGAATGGTTGCCTGCTTGGAAAGTCGGGTCCGTGTTGTTGTTATTGGTTTGCCCTTCTTTGACACGAATGGTTCCTGTCATGGCCCTAGCTTCCAGTTGGTTAATTTGCTCCAATATAAGAGGATTGACCCCGCCATTTTTTAAATATTCCATCCGTAGAGTAGCTATTTCTTTTAGGACATGTGTGCTTTTGCTCTGAATTCTGCTAGCAGCTTTAGGTTCATCAGTTGTAGTAGCTTCCTCCTCGGATTTTGGCGTATCTCTCGGAACATTGTTAAACTTTGGAAGCGGTGGTAAATGCGGTAGGGATAACTTTGGTGGCAATACTTTGGGGCCTTCCTTTGGACCATGTTCAAGCGATCGAAGTTGTCTTTCCACGTCTGCTTTCTCCTGCGAGAGCCTTTCGCGTTCAATTGCAAATTTGCGCGAAATAGCTGTCGCTTGCGTGAGCGAAAGGGGCGTCATTTTTTTGGAATATTACTAAAATATTCTATCTGTGTCCAGACCCTTCAATGAAGACGCGCTTTTCAGTTTGCAAAACCAGCACTCGCGAATACCTATATTACAGCATATCATTATCAAAATATCTTTGAGCCTCGATACTTTGGTTGAAGCTTTGATTTCAGTGCGGAGCAACCGCAAGGTTAGTGAAAGAAGCGTCATTCTTGCATTGGTGTTTATTTGTACGATATATGCAAGTTATTCATCTCATTTAACGCCACTTAAAGTTCGTCGTGCTCAACTTCCTCCGACTCATCGTCCTTCTTTTCATCGTCTTCACCATCCACCTTCTCCTTGGCAGGGACAACAGTGTATTCCGCCTCAGCATCAGCCGCAACACCCAAATTAGAACGCAAGATCTGTTCCACGCGTCCAGCGAAATCGTGAGGATTCTTGAGTTCAAAGCCGCTGCGAATCAAGGTGCTCTCATACAAAACAAATGCCAATTGGGTCAACTCTGGGTTGGCACTGTCCTTCTCCACCTTCTTGGCCAGTGCTTGAATCAATGGGTGGAAGGGGTTAATCTCCATTGTCTTCTTCAAGCTTTGGTAGTACATAAGCATGACATTTTCACCACTTTGGAGAGCCTGGGCGTTCATGATTTTCTCCATGTTTCCAGAAGAGACCCATCTTGTTGGCAATCACGGCTGTTGGGGACTTAGCCAAACGGGTGCTAATGTGGACGGACTCAATGTGTTCAGACAAAACAGTGGAGAGCCAGTCGCTGAGGTCGGCAAACTTTTCCTTGAGTTTGGATTCCTCTTCCTTGTCTTCGTCACCGTACTCAAGACCTGCCTTTGAGAGTGATTGCAGTGGGGTGCCTTCGAATGTTGTGAGTTGTTGAAGCAAGTATTCATCCATTGGGTCAATCATGTAGAGGACTTCATAGCCACGTGCGAGAGGAACTTCCACAACTGGAGAGTTTTGAATTTCCTTCTAAACTCGAGATGCAAGTTAAAAACATAAAAAAGAGAGAAAGAGGACACGGAAACGAACCAAGTTTGTTCCAGTGATGTAGTAGATTTGTGGTTGCTTGCTCTTCATTCTCTTCTTATAGTCTCCAAGAGTAGTCATACCATCTTCGCTGTTTGAAGAGTAGAATCTCAAAATCTTGGTGAGCTTATCCTTGTTCTTGTTGTCTTCAACAACTCCCAACTTGATGGCGACACCGTATTGCTTGAAAAAGTCCAAATACTTTGATTCGTCACCAGCAATGTTGCGGATCATCTCAATGGCTTTGGCAATCATCTTCTTCTTGATGGACTTGAGCAGGGCGTGCTTTTGAAGGGTTTCACGGGAGACGTTCAGTGGAAGATCATCAGAGTCAACAAGACCTGTGATGAATGACAACCATCTGGGAACGAGTTCCTAAAAGCAAAGAGATAGACTATGTTAACTCAACTCTTTTAAATAAAAAGAAATAATGACGCCTACAGTTTCGTCAGTGATAAAGACTCTGCGCACAAACAGCTTGACGTTCTTCATGGAAACTTCCAGCTTTTGCAAAAAGTTGGATGGAGCCTTCTTTGGAATGAACAAGATGGACTTGAATTCATTGTCTCCTTCAGCTTGGAAGTGGGTCCACGCCAATGGTTCCTGAGTGTCCTTGGAGAAAGCCTTGTAGAATTCCTTGTAATCATCACTGGAAAGCTCCGATGGCTTACGGGCCCAAATTGGTTTGTTCTGGTTCACACGTTCCCAAGCGTGGTAAGTTCTGGTCTCAGTGGTCTTTTTGGGGCTCGAGTCTTCAGGAACATCTTCAACTCCATCTTCGCTTGGTTCCGTGGCAATATCCTCGTTCGAGTCAACTTCAATAGTTTCAGGTTTTGGCTTTCCAAACGTAGATGGGGAAAGTAATGAATTCAGAGTCTACAAAAACAATCAAAGAAACGCGAGTTAATTGTGAATAAATAAACCTTAAAAACTTTCATAACATACACTTCTTGATCAATTCGCCCAGCTTGTATTCTTCAAGGTATTCCAAAGCATCATCCTTCAAATGCAAAGTAATCTCTGTTCCACGTCCAAGAGTGTTTCCACGTGGATCGACGCCAATAGTAAAGTCATTTTCGGAAGTTGATTCCCAAATCATTTGCTTTGGAGAGTCATTGGACTTTGAAGCAACAGTAACTCGATCACACACAAGGAACACAGAGTAAAATCCAACACCGAATTGACCTGAACTTTTTTTGTTAGTTGAATATGTTTTGAGGTAATAATGCCGGCTTTGGAAATATTGTGCGTAAGCAAAAAGGGTGCTTTAAATACCAATCATGCTCAAATCCGCGTTCTTATCTTCGAGAAGGGATACAAATTCGGAAGTACCCGAGCGCGCAATTGTACCCAAATTCTTTTTCAGCTCTTCAGTTGTCTGGAAAAAGTGCCTTCCTCAGTAATTGTTGGACAATAGTGCACTTCGAATTTAGAAGTGCAATACCATTCCAATACCGGTATCAGCTAATAATGAGCAACTTGCGCTCTTTATCAGCAACAATACGGATTGCCAAATCAGGTCGTTTCGCCTAACAGAGGTTTTTGGTAGTCAGCTCAAGTGATTTCGGCAATACATGAATTTCAGGTGGTCAGGCCTACCAAGAATATCAGGCTTGGTCAAGGACTTGAAACGAATTTTATCAAGAGCATCGGCGGCGTTCTATAAAGCCCATATATTTGTTTCTAAGAAAAGGCGGGGATGCTTAGCAAACAAAAACTACATACCGACACAAGTTCCCTCAGAAAAATCTCTTTCGTCTTGTACAGAGAGTTGATGACAATATTCAGAATCTTTTTGTTGTCACTTTGGAATTCGAACTTGTCTGTTTGTATTTACGCTTGTTTAGCCCAAGAAACAGTGGTAAGAGCAACAACACCAACCCCCTTTGACATTCGCCGCTGACGGTACGTAATTTGGCGGCAATTCTTCGGCAGCAACGACATCCTCGGCAGCGGAGAAAGATACAAATAGAAGAAGGAGAGGAATTAAGAGAAACGCGGAAAGTCGCATTTTTTCGATCTTAATTTTTTTATTCGATTTGTTTCGATTTGATTCGCTGAAAGAAAGACAAACGACAATTTTTTTCAACCTCGCAGCGAACATTGCGACGATTCGCTGATTTGCTGCAAGAGAGATTCGCGGCGCTGAGATTCTTGCACGAGAAGCCCTCCGAGTTGTGCGTTCGCTTTCACAATCTAAGTGAATGAACGAATCAGTCAAATCAACGCGTTTTTCCTACCTTCATTCTGTTTTTCCTTTTACCTCGTCCATTTCGCGTTGTAGCTGCGCTTCGCTTTCTTTCATAAACTGTTTCGATCGACATCCAACTGCTACTTGCAGAGGGTACCAGGTATGCAGATATTCCTTTGTTGTACTATTTGTAAGATTCTGTGATACGATAAAGGGCAGTTGTGAATAGTTTCCATAATTTGTGGTTTGTTGCTTCCAAACAAACCTGTTTCCCCTTTGCCAGGACTTCATCGAAAGCAGCAAGTCGTTCAGTCACATTATTTTGTTCCATTATTAAATTGTAGTCTTCCTATAGTTGTTGATGGTGTTTGTTTTCCTTTCGGTTTTAGCATTTGGCCAAGGTGAGAGTTGGTATGGAGAATTACACCTTTGCGGCCTCTGTAACAAATGCCACCTGTCTCATCCCGCACAGCTTCAATCTCGTCATACCCGGATTCAACAAGTGCAGGAATCAGTTTCCCTATATCTGTCGGACTGGCGTTTTTGTTATTGACCGACTGAATCATCAATGGACTTGCACCACTAACTTGAACTTCTGCATAATAGCATTTAACATTCCCGTAAAAACAGCATCGAGCTTTTGCTTTCGATTCGGGTGAGCATGCGCGGTCGGGGTGGCAGCATTATTGCCAGCAGTGTCCACTTCCATGTTGTTGTCGTTGTCCGAACCACTCATTTTTATTTTAAAATGGAATAGAAATACTCTAAATACTATAGTCTATAATTCTACTCTCCCTTTATTTTTCTTCCGCAAGAATCTCAACCTCCTTCACATGGCGCGTCACCTCCCCTCGAAAAAAGTCTTTCAGCAAACACCACATGCACCAGCACATGAAATAGCAAATCGCAAGCATGCTCCCAGCAAACAAGGTCACATCCAACAAAAACTGGCCTCCAAACACGCCCCACGGTAGCGGAACTGCAAGTCTCAATTTTTGGCCCTATACTCGAGTTGAATAGTGAATGGATGGAATACCACAAAGATTTCCCTGTACTTACCACTACCCATTGCTCTTGATAGAGACAGTACAAGAGCGCAAATAAAACAAAAGATGTACTTCCAAGAAGAAGCGTGACAGCAAACGAGAGGTACTTGTCTTGCCAGATTGACGTGATGAGAGGAGTTGGAGTTTCAAGAACCAGATAGGTATCCCGACAACGCGTGCATCTAAAATGTGATTCCATTTCTTTGGACGCGTTTTCTGCTGCACCGCGTCGCTGCTGTCGACGAGGATCGACCGCCGGCTGAACCCATAGCCACGCCGACCGTCGTCTATTGTTTTGATTCCGATTATCACCACCACCACCACCACCACCATCAAGCGGCGGTTGTGCTTGCGGCGGCGGTCGCGGTAATGGAAGCTTTGACAGATACTTGTCGATGCAATTTTGGTGTATCCATTGAAGATCCGGGTCTTTGCAACCTCGACACACGCGTATGAGGGGATTCGAATTGGTTTCGTCGGTTTCCCAACAGCACCAGCATTTTCCCTTTGTTTTGATGGGCTTTGGTTCTGCAATTCGCGCTGAAGGGTTCGAAATAGCTTCGCTCATGTTTGTTTTTGGAGGTTTTTTTTTGTTGAGCGGGAATACAATTCCTGCTTTTCACGTTTTTTTTTTTTTTATTTTTTTACAAAAATCTTGGAAAATCACAAAAAAAGTCATGGCACCAGCACCAGAAGATATCGCCGCTACAAACTTGTTCATTGCCGCATCGGATGGCGATTTGGAACTTGTTCAGTACTTTCTGGAGAATGGAAACAAAGTCACAGACCAGGATGACCTGGGATACAGTGTGTTTCATGCGGCTGCTTCATACAAGTAAATTTGCACCTCTCTCTTCCAAGATTTGAAAAACTTGTTCACTAAAACCCTATTGGCGGGGAATTCCCAAGTCACATTGAAATGATGGAGTATCTTCTCGCGCAGCTTGGTCCGAGTACAACAATGCCTGTTGATGTCGACGGCGACACACCACTTCATGTCACTGAAACTGTGGAAATGGCCAAATTGCTCATCAGCCACACACCTACTCTTCCATTGATTGCAAACAATGACGGAGTCTTGCCGATTGACAATGCCGATGAAGAAGGGTTTCAGGCCTGTTGTTTCATATTTGAAAGAAAACTACAACAAGGATTACGTGACATTGGCTATGCGCGAACATGCTGGATTAGAGCACATTTCACAGCTTTCAGAGGAGGATTTGATGCATGTCTTGAGTGCTGCGGATTTGCACGGTGGTGGTGAGAATGGAGATGGTGTGTTGAGCATCAATGTTGGAAAGCTGCAAGAGCTGATTGCCAGTGGACAATTGGATAATATTCTGGCTCATCAGAGGAATCTTGAGCAGCAAGAAAGTGAACAGAATGAAAGTGTAAATGATGAAAATGCCTCAAGGCAGGAACAACCGCCACGATAAAAGGAAGAGTGCAATAAAATAATTATGATTCGAGAAGATCATTGATATCGGGCGTGCAAATAAATCTTTTCGAGACTTTCCCAAGAATACAGGAAGTTTTTCCTACAGTGTCGATAGCCATGGCTTCCTGAACACAGTCGGAATATGGTACAACATCCACCTACGACAACAGATTAGCAATTAGATGCAACTATTTAAATATAATATAAGTACATACATCAA
Organism: Obelidium mucronatum; assembly: GCA_025765595.1. NCBI lineage: Eukaryota > Fungi > Chytridiomycota > Chytridiomycetes > Chytridiales > Chytriomycetaceae > Obelidium > Obelidium mucronatum. The sequence continues at coordinate 29,474 of JAIVFH010000048.1, read as the reverse complement.
GACTAATGCTTCCCAGTACAAGTTTCATCTTTCCCGACCGATGAACAAGAATCTTCCCAATCAGACCTTCCGACTTTGATGACATGTCCAAATCACCGCTGGGGTCCATCCCAGTTCCAGTTAAAGAAGTTTCTAGGCCATCGAAATGCGGTAGCTTTTTCGGAAGTTGGAAAAAGAAGAGTTGTTTTTGCTAACAAGAGCTTAGTACAAAATTAAACACCATATTAATAATCATCAAAAAACATACCTCTGGTTGAACAAATTCGTTGAAACTCTGAAGTTCATTCTCATTGTCCTCGACCATTGCATCCACTTTCACGTCTGAAGATGCTTTACTGGCTGTATAAAGAGCGACGTAGGAATCAGTAACCTAAAGCGCCCGCAGAGACTCTCACCCATAAAGTGCTCTCTGTCGCGCACGCGCCGACTCCAGCCGAGACTCACGGGGGCGTCTTCATCGCCCACCGCAAACGAGTCCGCAATCATGGCCAGGTCGCGTTCGTCCAGCCGCCCGATCGCGTCCTTGTCGTCGTCGCCGCCGCCGCCGTACTCGCCGAAGCCGCCTGGCTCGGCCTTGACTTTGTCGGCGGCGCCGCCGTACCCGGACGCGCTGCCGCTGCCGCCGCCGCCGCCGGACGCGCGGCCGCCTAACGCGCTCTTTGCGGCGGCGGCGCCGGCGCGGGCGTTGTTGCCGGCCAGGTTCGACGGCAGCATCGTGTCTTCGATGCGCGTGCGCGGCAGCATCTCGCGGCGCGGCCGCACGCGGTCCTTTCGGGTCGCGGCGCTCGCGGCGCTCGGCAGGCGGCGGCGTCGGCGTCGTCGGCGCGCGTGGCCTTCGCCTTGGCGACGGACGCCGAGTTGGGCTTGAACACTTTCCGGTCTTTTTCTTTTTCTTTGTCTTGGTCGCCGCCGGCTCAGCCACTGACTCAGCCTCAGCCACAGCCGCTGCCGCTGCGGCTGGCGCTGGCGGCGGCGCATTCGGCTTGGCGGGCGCGCGCTTGTCGCGCAGCGATACGAGGCGCGGCGGCATTGTGATGTTTTTGTTTATTGAGAAATAAAAACAAATCAAAAAAGAAAGAAAGAAATCATGCTACATAAACAGCATGGACAATCTGACAGACATCATCAACCACACCAGCCGGCTTCAAAAGAACGACGCCTTGAAAAGCCTTGTGATTAAAGATTATGGTTTCTGGGCGTTGCGAAACCTTTACCCAACGACATTCCAGTCTATCCGCCGCAAGTTTGGACCTGCAGATGATGCCGCAACTGTGATTCCAGACGAGGAACCAAACAGGATCTGGCTCTTGCGTTTTCTATTTGCTATACACTATCTCAGCGCTGACGACAAGTCCATTGAACAACCTGTTTTTCTTGAGAGCGGCCTTCCAAATCTCGACTACATGTTTACAGACCACCAGAGCTTTGCCTGGACATTTCTGTGCCAAGGAGATCTTAGCGATGAAGAGCGCTTCAAGGTAATTCGGGGTGGACTTGGATGAACAAGGGCTGAACGACTACGTGAAGAACCTGGTTCCAAGGACGTTTCTGGGGTTCGACCGCTTCATGAGTGCTGTTTACCAAGCTCGAATTAATATTCCTCCTATTCCGTACAAACGAAGCGGCTGTGCTTCCAAAAAAGTTGGGTGATGTAATTGCGGGGAAGCCAACTGCTTATTGGAACAGTATGATTGCAGACTTAATTCTAGCTGCGCTTGGCAAACCTCCTTATGGAGAAACTGAATATGCTGGCTAGAGCGTGTTGTTGGAATAAATATAAATAACTCAGAAGTCGTTCTCGCTTTGTCCGTCCTCATCTTCGTCCTCTTCCGAATCATCTTCGTGCTCAAGACCGTCTCCGCCAGTTTTATCATCTCCATCTCGACGCTGCTCCATACCCAAGTCATCATCGTCCATATCATCACTATCGCTATCATCATCTCCTTCACGGCGGTCAATCAATAACTCATCGGACGTCAACTCTTTTCTTCCCGCAGCTCCAGCGAGACTGGTGCCCAATCCGGCTGTAGCCACCACCAGCTACTTTCCCGGAACCTTCTCCTGGCCGACGCTGCTCGTACATCCTTTCTTTCTTCTCTGTCTGATTCCCCAGTACTTTCACCTTCAGACATTCTCATCGAGGCACCATCCTCTTCATCGTCCTTGTAAAAGAAAAAGGAAAGTTTGAGCTCAAATAAACAACAGGATAAAAACGAGGTACCTCGCTTCCTTCACCCCCAGCACCCATTCCATCTGAGTCCGAATCGTGATTCTTTCTTTTCGCGCGCTCTCGACGACCAGCAGCTGTTTTAAATTTAGTTAAGCAATGCTCTACATTTGGCACCCAAGTAATAAACAGGTACCGTGTGGTCGGCTTGGCCGGGACGAGTTGCTTCCACCTCTAACAGAATCGCGCATTTCCTTGTCTCCGCGAAGAAGCTGCATCTCCTCTTCGCGTAGTCTTGTTTGCATCTTTTTGAGGGATTGTTCGGTTTCCTGTTGAAGCTCCGTCTGTAAGCAAACCAAGCCAGTTCACGAATCAAAGGAAAATCAGTACCTCAAACTTGTCTTGCTCAATACGATCATGTTCATCAAGTTGTTGCTCAAGATAGGCAAGATTTCTGAACTTGTCCATGTAGATTTCATACTGTTTGACGAGTTCCACTTCAATCTTTTCGTATTCGTCCATATATGCTGGCCTAATTTATAATCAATGGTGAGAAATCGAGGTTTTTCTTCTTGTTCTGTCTTTTGATGCCTGATACCTGACACCCTGCAAGCTCTTGAGTCTTTTTTCCGCTCTCTCCAATTCAGTCTTTCTCTTTTCGATTTTGGCAACCAAGTTCGTCTCATCTGCCGATAGACTTTCCATGGCGGATCTAGTTTCGTTGATTTGTAATTTAAGTGCTTCCACAGCCCCAGAGACCGCAGCTTCCATGCTGCGAAGGTCGAATGGCCGAGATATCACTTGTTGACGGACATCCCGCAGTTCTAGTTCCAGCTTCAGTGAGTCATATAGTTTAGATCCCTGTTCTGTGATGGCGACAGCCAATGTACGACATGACTTAAGCTGGGCTAGTTTTGAGGAGATGTCGAGTGGGGGTTGAACAATCGCGTCCTTTTTTTTTTGATGTTTGATTGATAAATACGAATTATTTCCAGGTGATAATTATGAAGCACAGCTCACAAAGTCTTCGTTCTTATGGGCACGGCTTGCGTCATAAAGTACGGAGGCAATTTTGAATAGTTCCTTCACGGCATACCCATCTCCCGTATATAATTTACGCGTATTCAGTTTGATATTGGCTTTAGATGCCTTTTGTATGAAAATTCAGTCAACTGACATGACATGGAGTTGAATAAGTGTATACCATGAACACAGCAATCGTTTTAATAAAAATGACTCTATCCTGCTCCGTTTCTACATCTTCCAAAATTTCGAACGAGGGATCGTAGCTAATTACGCGTCTTTAGTGAAATGCTAGGGATGATGAGAGTTTATGTGACTCACTGTTTTACGAGCCACAGCAGAATATCGGCCACGGCATCGAAATTGCACTGTCTAAAGGAGTCCATGGAAATCATGCGGGGATAACCCAGCGATCGCATCTTCTCTGTGAACGAACGCAGCTCTCGAAACGACATGGTTTTGTTTTTATTTCACGACAATTTTTGATATGGCAGCCGCCCTCGACGTCGCCAATGCGCTTCTTGGCCGCATCGGCGTCGGCGTTCGCGTGTCGCATTTGCGAGAATGTGTCAGCTCGCTGTTTGTCGCTTTGTTTGAAGGGCTTTTAAGAATCCGACTTGACGGTGTCAAGAGGTTTGTGTTTTTTTATTCAGGTGCCAGCACGCTAACTGCTTTCCATCCGACTTTGGCAGGAATGCGATGGATAGGGATGATAAAATCCATAACGTGGACTTGGTGCTTCGTGCGTTTGAGGCAAAAGTTCTGGGTATGGAGAAATGGGAACAGTGTTGTATTCTGATTCTACAACGGTAGCCTCCACAGGTGGCAGAGAATCCCTAAGTCATATTTCCGCCTCAAAAGTAGTGGATGGTTCTGAAGATGTCATTAGTAATTTACTCTTTCTCTTTGGTGATTTGGACTGCTGCCATCAGTGCATCCACAAATCCGATTGAGGATTCCACAATACAAGAATCAAAGGAGGTTCACGTGGAAAATTATCATTCTCCGAAAGTAATATCCATTTCCCGGTTTTCCTTCGCGCGAATCTTCATCTTAAAAGTCTTTTGCTGCAGAAGCGAAAACCGGTTGTCGCGTTTTCACCAGTAAAAACTATAAATCGAGCATCTGGATCAGCTGAAACAAAGCTGCCGGCCACTATTTATGCCAACGCATCATCATCTACAACCCGTACAACAACAAAGCCAAAAGTCCCCATACCCACTAAATTAAACGATGAGTCTTCGACCACCGAAAGCTCTACATCGAAAGAAACTTCTTTAGGCAGAAAAAAATGCCGCGACGATGGTTTCCTTCACGTTGTAGACGACGTGGAACATTATATTTTGGCCAGAGCCAGAGAAAAGATTGATTCAGAATTGAATTCGTCAGTAGAGGGGGCTCGAATAGCTGCACGTCGTGGTAATCGCAATGAAACGACTATAAGATTTAATCTCAAGGTAGTTCGTTCTTTACTGAGACAGCTTTAAAAGCATAAACAAAATTTGTTTTCAGCCAACTTCTACACCTCGTCAATCGGCCTTGAAAATTCTTCCGACGGATACCCCACACACTCGTGCTCTTAAATTGCGCCAGCAACGATTAATTGCAGCTAAAAATGAGGCCAAAGCCCGCACTGAGTCTTCAAATCGAATTTTGCGTCAGTCCCTTGCCAATGCTTCTGGAAATCCATCGTCGACACGCCAAAGCAAATCAACATTGGATCCTCCGCCAAAAAGAAGAAAGAAAACGCGGGCGCCATCTGAAACCATTAATTTTGTCGATAATCACTCTGAAAGACGTTGGTGGGAGGGAAGAGGCCTTTTTCAGTTTCCTTCTCAGAATTGAGAATCAATCTGAAATCGACCCCAATGAGAACAACGAGGGAGGTTTTTCGATTCAGAGTGATACCAATCTTTCAAGTATTTCGCCTCCAGAGGGTTTTGTTGGGCTGGATGATTCGGCTGCAGATGAAATTTACTCCACGCAGTCCTTGGCTTCGCAAAGCGACAGAAGCGCGAATATTGATAGCTTCGAATATATGGAGTCCGATTTTGAAAATTCTGTAGAGAGTGTCTCCAACCAATTTGATGATGAGGAGAACGCGTATCAGAACCCATCCAATATGACTATTACCGAGCGGAACTTCTCTTTATTTGAAAAGATGATCAAAGAAGAGTTATGTGTGAAAGAAGTACCCAACGCCATCAAGACAAAGGCATGGAATAATCAAGTACAAGATCGCAAGCGAGCATTGAATTCCAGGTTACATCAACGCAAGAGAAATATGGTATCTTTTTCTTGTTGTGGAAACCATGTTGGGGGCTGATTATGTTTTATACGTCTCGCAAGCATGCGGAAGTCCTTGCTTTTAGTGACGTTCGACCTATACAGGCTCTTCGAAAGGATGTGGAAAGAACTGCTAGAACGGTGAGTAGAAGGCGCGAATTCTATAGAGTCTGGCCTCATGTTGAATTTTTTTTGTAGCAACAAGTGAAACGGGAACGTGAAGCCCAGCGGCAAACTAAAGCATCACTTACAAATCAAAATCGCCGAGTTATTAAAATGGAGCAGCGTCTGGCGGATGCAGAAAGAGACGTGGAAAGCATCCTTCAACGCCGACGAATGCGTGAAAAAGAGGTGCGAATTGAGTGATGATTTTCTACTGATGCATTTTATCTAGCTTTCGCGGCAATTATACGAGTCATATTTGTCCTCCCAGAGGTCTTACATTGGTGAATTATCGCGGATGGACCGCGACCAACGGCGAGCTAAAATGGAAGCTGAAAAGATCAAGCGCGAATCAAAGGAATCATATGTTAAAGATCAAATTCGGCTTCTTGAAGAAGAGTTAAAAGAAGCAAAGCGAGAAGAGGAATTGATTGCAAAAGCCCACGCAGAGGTGAAGACTCACACCTACACAATCTTTAACGATGTTTTAATCACTTGAAAAACTAAATTTCGACAGGAAATGCGCAAGCTGATTCGTGAGCAAAAAAGCAAAGCCAAAGACGATATTCAAAGGATAAAGAGTAAACTTACAATCGACGACAATGATTTTGAGCTACAGCGAGCTGCAGCTATCAATGCGGCAAGAAATATGCGCTTTGGAATTCAAAATAAATAGTCGCTATTTATTGCTTTTCAGTTGGTTGAAGTATCAATGTGATATCTTTATCCTCACAACTCTCTTGGCCTGACGTGGCGGATACCTTACAAACCACTCGCATTGACCCGCATTTGAACAGGATCTCTCACCTGGAGACCAATCACTTTCAGAAGCTGGTAGAATTTTTAGTTGCTGCCGGAAAAACGGCTTTAAAAATACCTTAGACGCCGATTGTATCGTCTGTCCATTGACTTCAACAATAACGTCTCCTTCCAAACAACCCGCACGGAAAGCAGGAGAATCCACTTCAACCTGGGGATAAATCAGCCAAAAAAAAAGATGAGAGGGCAGCGCTTTACCGATGTTATCAGAATTCCAGATTCTGTCCGGGGCAGTAGATGTTGTGGAGTTTGTACACGAAGTTGCTGCCAAACATATGGCGTCAACGAGACCATTCCAAACCCAAAGTAAGGTCGAGTAATTTTGCCAAATTCCATTAGTTGTTTGATCATATCCAAAGAATGATCAATCTTGATGGCAAAAGATATTCCTTCGCTATCAGCCCGAATAGTATTGATGCCAATAACTTCTCCATCTAAATTGACCAATGGGCCACCAGAGCTTCCACTGTGGATAATGCAATCTGTTTGAAGATATTCGACGCGTGAATCCAAAGCACCAATGTCAGAGCTCTTGCGCCGTTGAGAAGATACAACTCCAGCCGTAATTGTATTTTGCAGACCAAATGGATTGCCAATCGATACAACCCAGTCTCCGGCTCTAATGCCCTTTCTTAACTTTCGAATTCATATGAGGGCGTTCCTTACCTCATTTCATTTTTTGATCCAAGAGTTACAGGTGTAAGGTTCGGAGCAACATCTGTTGACCTTGGAGTGATTTTGAGGACTGCAAGGTCAGAGAGGAAATCCACAGCATGAATAACGGCGGGATATTCTCGACCGTCCGCAAGGGTAACTATAATCTGGGAATCCGTTAGCTTTGAATACTTGAACGCATCAGCAGTTGCACCTTGGATTTCTCAGTGCAATCCTGTACCACATGGGCATTCGTGAGCACCAGTCCATCTGCATCAACGATAAAACCAGATCCGCGAGAGCAAACTACTTTTGAAGAGAAAATATCCGGAGACTTCTGTTATCTCAAAATGCACTCAGCAAACAGCTCTTTAGCACATCACAAATCGTTACCAGTCTCGAGCATAATATTGACCACAGACTCAAGAACTTTTTCTGCTGCGTCTGCAACAAAGTTTCGACTTTTGCAAACACATGTGTGCCGTTTTGGTTGCGACCAGGTTGGCCAAAGGATAGACTCGCAATGCAATCGCTTTGGCCCAAACCAGTTGAATGAGCCCCGAAAACGCGTGTTTTCCAGATTCAGAGAGGTTGTGACGACTACTCCGAACCCAAATATCTGAAGTATGTTGCGTGTTTTGAATGATCGATACATTTGGACTTCAATTATTTATGAGGAAATAAAAGACATGGCCTTTTCCTTTGGTTTGAATAGTAAAAGGACTCAAAGTAAAAATAGTGAAGTGTTTAACTGAATTTTTGGGATTTGCGATAGAGTGACAATTTCGTTGGGCAAGGAGTCAAAAAAAAAAACGAGCAAACTCGCCGCCGTGACACGTATAAAGCCCACCGCGCATGATGATCGCCGGATCGATGCTCTGGAATTTAATAATTTTTTATTCCCCTTTGTCAGCCCTTGCGGCTGCCGTCAACTGGACAGAGAATAATGTTGATTCTAACAACAATCAATTTTACAACGGTCCACGCTGTCAGCTTCCTAATCTAGGGTGGAATAATTTGAAGAATCCTGATGGATCGCTCTACACAGCCTCAAAGAGGCCCATAACAATTTTATATGACGCGTGGGAAAGTTCAATGTTGAATAGCTACGTAGGTCAGTACTTGCTAGAAGGAATGGGATACAGGTGAATGGAGTATAAATTATGCCTTTTCTTGAATTACGATAAAATATAACTTTTCCATTTTCCTCCCTAACTTAAGAGTTCAAGTTGTAACGGTACTGTTTTATTAAATTTATTGGATATTGATATTTTTCTTTATCAGAGAATCCAATACATTTTGGGACCAGAATTTGAGCACAATACCGTTGATTTGGAAATGGAATTGTGTGAGTCAATTTTACTTCTGCTTGGCAAAATTTTGACAAACCTGTATTTAAACCAAAGGGCCCCAAGATTTTACAAATTTTGTCCAGCTTACACAAACTGATAAAGTGGCAGTAAGCTTGGGAGCTTCAGGGTTTGTGACCTTTTGCTAAATTTGATGTTCTTGAAGAAGCGATTTACTTCTCTACTTTTTTAAGATATAATGGAAACATTGGTCTCTATATTCCAACATATCTCCTTGATCAGTATCCCGATTGGTCTCTTGATTTTTGGAGGTTTCTATTGAATCCTGAGTCTCGGTCAATCTTTCCTGCTTTTGGAACTGGTCCACGAATTCTAATTGATGGAAAACCGGAATGTGACTCGTTACCAGGACTTTGTGTAAACGGGGTAATTCTATTCTATTTTTTTTGCAGATCGAATGACTGTGCTAAAAGTGAATTGTATTATGTCAATCCAAAGTCATACATTCCGAAACAATGCCTGAGCCCCAGCAGTAAATGCATAGAACTATGGCATTACGATCCAGGATACTCCACAAACATTTTTCAGCGGCTGATTGACGGCTTGAAACTGCCTGTGGTGATCAACTTTCTTGGATTTGGGGCCGAAAGTATTCTCCAGGAATCCATTGATGCAAAAAAAGGCAATATTGCTTTTTAATTGGACTCCAACAAAGTTTGTTGCCAACACAAACTTAACAAAAGTGCTCTTTCCAAATAATAATCCCTCTCAATATGCAGCTTTTGCAAAAGGTACATCATTATTTCACCAACAAATGAATCTGAAACTATTCTTTTGGAACATCTATAAACAGACATGTCCAAAGTTTTAACAACAGACCCACAATCCAGCATTCTTCAAAAAGTGGCATCATTGAAGTTTGTTGCAGATTTTCCTGAACTCAATTCATTTGTCACAAAATATCAAATACCGGATGACCAAATAAACGCAATGCTCAAGGCCATGACACATGATTCGTTGGATGCAGCTCATGTGGCTTGCTTGTGGCTGAAAAACAATCAGGATTTGTGGGATTCGTGGATTCCTGCACTTCCCAAATCCGTTGGTACATCTTGTTCTTGCTATTAAGTGAGATATTCTTTTCTGTCTAACTCCTTCTTGCCCAGTTTCTTGTCCTATTGGAATGGGTCGATATTTAACAGGGGCAGCGTACTCATGCATCTCCTGTCCTATAGGCAGTTACAATTGGCAACCTAATAACACTCAGCAATGTGCAGTATGTTCAAAATCCAATCAATTCTTCACAATGAGGCCTGACTCTTCTATTTATCCCTAGCCTTGTCCAAACAACTTTGATTGCCAAGGTGGCTTAACAGTCAATGTATTGGAAGGGCTTTGGATGCCAAATAGAACAGACATCCCAGTGGCATACACTTGCCCAATGCATTCATCATGCTGTCACCAACACAGCTGTCCAGCCTTGACATGTGCCCACAATTTCAAAGGAATTTTATGCACAGAGTGTGCTGAAGAAGGTTTTTACTTGTGGGGAAGTGAATGCCATCAATGTGGATCAGCTGGCGGCGCCAGTTTCTATGCTGTGGTGGCGCTGGCATTTGTCTGTGCATTTGCGCTCCTTCTGTTACCCTATGAAGAAGCACCAACTGTGGAATTGCTGTTTTTCTATTTTCAAGTGGCTCGATACATATTTGAGACTCAAGTGAATGGGATTCTTAATGTTCCTGGAATTTCTACATTCTTGTCCATTGCTTCATTGAATGTGGATGGATTTGTAACTGACTGTCCACTGCCTTTATCAGGAATCAATAAGCTGCTCTTCAGATTTTTTTTGCCATCATTGATTTTGGTTTATATTGTTACCATTTACTTTGGATTGCGAGCACTGAATGCACGTTTTCCTAAAACACACTCAATATTAATGAGTTGGGCACCTGAGCATTTGCGCCATGAATCTGTCAGCCTAATTTGTTTCAGAGCTATTATCATTGTTATGACTTTTGTTACAATGCCTTTGATTGACAGCAGCTTGCTTTTGTGAGTTTCTGATCTGTCAGCCTCACCATATGAATCAAAAATGTCAAACTAAAATTGTCACTACAGATTGCAATGCACAGAAATTGAAGGAAAGAATGTATTGAGTCAGGTTCCACAAGTAGAGTGCTTTAGCTCCCAGCATGCTGCAGCAGCAGCATTGGCTGTGGTAGTGCTAATTGCAATGATTGTTGGTCTACCTTGCCTCATTAGTTTGGTTCTCTATAAACTTTGGAAAGCAGATTTGATTGTATATGATGAGGAGGGATTGACGCCAATTCAGAAACTATTTCAATGTTTATACATTATTTTCAAACCAGAGATGTTTTATATGTTGCCTGTGACAATTGTGGAGAAGGGTGTTATATCAATTCTGTTTGCTATGATGTCACGGTATCCAAGTGAGACTGCATCTCAACAAAACTTAGGAATTTCGTTAAGTTTAAAATAATTTCACAATAGGCTTGGTTCAAATGAACACATACATTATTGTTTTATCTGGATTGTGTGGAACACGGATCTATTGGCAGCCATTTGCCAACCACTTGGAGGCTTACCTAAATCGAGAAATTGCTCTTGGAATCCTGGCAATGATTGCTCTTCGTCAGTTTACAGACCAATATGGAGTATCCAATTTTGCACTTGCAGAGATTGGATTTGCCATTTTCTTGCCACCTGTCCTCCACATTATAAGATGGATCCAAGGAAACTACCAAAAGCATAAAGAAGTTATTGGTCAAGTTATTCGAAAAGCAAGCTTGAATGGGAGCAAAAGCAGCAAAAGTGGCTTCACTGATTCTAACACTGAAAGTCAATCACAAACTCAGACAGTCACAAGAAAGAGAACCATGATTGCATCAGGAAAGAAGAGCTCCATTGAAAAATTGAATGCTAGCACAAGGAGCAACTTGAGAAGCTTCAATGCATCAAGAAAGACAATTAATACTCTTGCTGATGAAAATAAGCCGCTGAATCTGAATCCTACATTCCCTTGAAATTGCCTCCCTTTTCACCCCATTCATTTTATTCATCAATAAAGATCTTTTAGATGCATTAGTAGATGCTTGACAGGTGAATCCATTCACACAATTGTTTTAAAACAATTCTGAACTGGGAGTTTTCCACTGATTAAGACCTTTGCACCAGTGAACATAAATTTATTCTGCCAAGAACATATATTTACACAGCCGCAGAATTCAGACTGGAGATCACGCAAATCTCATTAAAATAAAGAAAAGAGCAATGAACGTTTATTAAAATTAAAATCAAGACCGGGTACTACAACGCTGCTCCGACTTCTGTCCCGATACCAAGTAGGTTTGAGCAACTGCTACATTCTTCTTCGCCATTAATTCATGACCATTGCGAACATCCCGCGTCTTCACAAGGGTGTGAATAAAACAAGATTCCAGCTCATTTGAGTCAACTGCTTCAGGCATATTCACTTCGTAGACAAACTCTTCAGCTCCAGGATCATTTCCGAAATACCCGATGATGGCTTGAGTTGAAGCCAATTGAGCACCCTTGTCACGTGGGTCAACGTAGAAAGAAGACTCTGAATGTTGGACGGTGATGTTGTACAGCAGCTTTCTGCCATCAGGTGAGACTGAAATTACAAAAGTAGTATCGTGAATCAGTCGCAAAAACACGATCACCTTCCACAGCTTTGATCCAGCATCATAGAACCAAACGACCTCATGAAGACGAAGGTTGGAGTGAAAGTTCTTTGCTGCTTTGACTCCTGCTTTTGAATAGACCAATGATTGCACTTGAGTTGCAGGAGGTGGTGCCGTCACAGTAGGCAGAGTAGGTCTGTATCCCATCTTTGCATTGTACTCATGGATTTCTTGAGCACAGTATTTCTTCCAGTTCTTGCCACCCATGACGCGTTGAATCAGAAATGGATCCACGCCAGTAAACTTTGGACTGGCTGGGATTGGAACAGTTGGGGCAGTCTGACGACGCTTCTTTGCAGGTGGGGGCTTGGCGGAGCACCGTTAACTTCCTGAAGCAGAGAAGGCACAAAGTTTTCAACATCTGAGTCATCTTCATAGTCGTCGTCATTAGATTTGTCATCTTGTTGTCTCAGGTGTCCAGCAATGTCAGGTGGTGGCTTCTTGGTCCCTGGCTCCCAATCTTAAAATAGAACAGATGTCAGGAAGAAACTAACTCCTAACTCACACAACAATAAAGAACTTACCAGCATTCTTTTGAAGAGCAGTTTGACAGACTTTCAACTTGGAGTTCAAGCAAGAAGCACTGAACTTCCCAAACCAGCCGTCCATGGCTTTACTCCTGCTCCTTTCATGCCAGGGTTCTTCTTGACAATTGGTAGCAAGCGCTTGGAGTCGTCGACAGTCCAGTGGGTAGCACCAAGATTCTGGCCAGCCATTTCTGAACTTGAGGATGTTCGTTTTTTTTTTTCTTCAAGTTTTATACCCTTGTTTCAACAAGCCCATGAAAATTTGCATGGCATTCGAAATGAATCTTCAATGAGTGTCTTCCATTAAAATGAAAGTGCAATTCCTTACCTATTTGTTGTAGCTGAAAAGAATCCCCTGGTGTTCACAACTGTGTGGTTTTTTTCTTTAGAATCGAGTGAAAAAAAAAATAAAAAAAAATAATGTCAGTTGCGAAAACATTGGCTGAATAGCGCACCTTCAGTATTTTGATGAGTTTGGGTGATTTGCTGGCTGAATTGAATGGAATCGCATGTTTTGCATATATTTGCAAACTGGGTGGCTCAGATTCAACTTTGGGTGGCTCAGAATAGTGTTTCGGTGTCTCAAAATTGTGTTTCAGTGTCTCCAAATTGTCTTGTAAATTTGCCGTGAAGCACCCGCATGCCTTGTAAGTCGTGCGGACAGGCACGTGACACTGAAAGCCTCTGAAAACTCATTTACAGACCTAACTCATTTACAGACTTAACAAATGCTGAGCAATCACTTATCAAAAAACTTCTTCCAAAAAATCAAACAACTCTTTTCATATGGACTGGAACAAGCAACTCACCCTCATGGTTTCTCGCGCTGCCACGCTACTCAATCTGTCAGGAGATTCCTTCTACCGCAAGAAGCTTGTTTAGAAACAGCGGTTTGTGGCTAAGTTTGGCCTTTCTATTCAATCAGCTGTAGACCTTTGGCTCATCGTCGCAGAGCCAGTCTTGGCTGACAAGCTAACTAAGGTCCACTTCCTCTGGTGTCTCTGAATTTCCTCAAGGAATACAACACAGAGTTGTCATCATCGTCAACCTTTAAAACAAGTCCGACAAACTGTATGGCAAATGATTCGCATCTTCAATGGCATGAATGAGGTAACTTTTATTTTATTTGCTGTGATGTTTGGGTGTATCCGTATTTGAAAGAATATTTTCTTAGATTCATTTTGAGGATAGATTTGAAGGTTGGAACAGCATGGTTCCATCGTGCTACGTTGACGGCATTGACGTTCTTATTCAGGAGACCCGACCATTCAACAAAGGGCTTTTTAGTCATAAGTTCAAGCATGCTGGCCTTCGCTATCAAGTTGCTAGTGCAATTGGTGTCTCTAAATTTGTCCATGTGTCTGGTGGCGTACCATGCGGTGAATGGCCTGATATTAAAATGGTTCGGACAAACCTTTTGCCAAAGCTTCGTCAAGGAGAAAAGGTGGATGCTGATTGTGGGTACTTGGGAGAGCCTGATCGCATCCTAATACCAATCAAAGGTCGGACTGCCACTGTTGCTGTCAAGAAGTATAACCGAAACTTGTCATTGATGCAGTCAAGGCATGAATGGACGGTTGAAGGATTTCCAAATCTTGTGTAAAATGTATCGTGGAAGCCCATCGGAGCACCATCAAATCTTTGGAGCCGTTTGTCAGATTACTCAAGTGAAGATGAGGAGGGAACCTGCCTTTGGGTGTCAAAAATATTATTAAGAAATATTATTTAAAATAAAATAAATAAATTGATATTCGCGTGCTCTCCTGGTTTAAGCAATGTGTACTTATTTACTTATTTAATTATTTATTGATAATAAACAGCTGTCTTCCTTCTTTGATACAATTTTTGTGACTTATTCTTGAGTTTTAGTGATGGTTGGGGGGTAGCGGCCTGTGAACCAGTGGCTTGCGGCTCACGCCCCACATAAAAAGGTACAGAGCGGCTTGCCAACAGGCCGTGGCACAGGTTGCAAGCGGCCCGCTAGCAGAAATTGATATTCGCGTGCTCTCCTGTAGCAATTTAACTTCACAAATTTCTTCTTTTGCAATATATACTTGAAAACTATGAGAATTTTCAACCTAGCATAATCATCTGAGTGAACGTTAACGAGAAGACGTCATGTTGACGGAAGTCCAACCGAATATCAAAAAGTTCCTGCCTGGAAAAGATCCAATCACATTGTACGAGAAGCAAATCAAAAACTTGACCGATGAAGTAAATACTCCTTATTTTTAAAAGAAAGCAAAAATGGGTAAAAAAATCACTAAAACTGAAAATAATCCAGGGAAACGCGAAATCAACAGAAATAGCTCACCTCAAAAAAGCTCAAAACAAAGACTTTGTTGCCAAACAGATTCACACCAAAATGAAAATTTTCTCAACTCTGTACAAGTGCACATTTCTATCCTCATTGAATTTCATGGCAAATTTTCTTCCCTACTTCAATTTGCCACCCTGGAAGATGAGAAAAAAAAACACATTTATCTATTTATTCAATTTCGTTTGTTTTTAACAAAGAGATTCAAGAAAATAAAGTGGTTCGGTCCGTAATTTAATTTGTGTGAGGTTAGCAACAACAAAGAACACTTTTGGAAACTCTTCTCGCTTGCCACGGTACGACTTTAAAATCTGATAATCTTTCATTCTTTTGTTGACTGTTTTGTGCCGGGCACCCATCTTTTTAAGGACAATATTGTGGGTATCAATGGCTGGCTCGTTGGCTCTGTTTGTCACTGGAGTCACAAAACTCCCATTCCCACCTTACTCCCAATAGCCTTTGTCAGCAGCGACACGCTCCCCTGGAAGTAGTCGTGGCACGAGCATTGAACGGGCCAATTTCAGATCTGGCCAATCCCCGGCAGGAACACCACCAGAAACATGAACAATTTTTGAAACTCCTAATGCTGTGGCGATCTCGTATACATTACAAAAGAGAGCTACTTACAACATCCAACTGGAGTAAACGATCAAGCACTATCTTCACCCATTTTCGCCACGTTGGAGGTGTTGTTCCAAATCGACAGGATGACACATCAATTGAGGCATAAACCTTTAAGTGAAATAAAGCCCATAAAAGATGAACCTTTTTGAGGGATACATGAAGATTTGCAGCAGCCAGCTCTTGCCAGACATCTTCGCAAGACACCACCGACATCCATCCCGAAGTGGGATCGGAACTGGCGATCAAACGCTGTTGATCCTTGTGCAACGCGTTTCTGGGAGATGTATCTTGCGGCTATGCTGGAGAAGGATGTCATACTGCAGTTGTTGGATGGTGTTTTTTACTGGTTTTTTGCAAATGTGTTTTTTTTTCTTCGATTTGATACTTGTTCTATTCTGTTTCAATAAAACCCACACAGTTTACATAATTCTATGTCAATACTCAAAAAAAAGGTGCATTTGAAGCGCCAGGAGCTGCTCCATGAGATAGCGTCTATGGCGTCATTAGATGATCAGCCAATAAAAAGATACAAGCCATCTTTTAAGCCCTGTAATTGTTGGAATTTGATTTATCACTCCTTGGCTATTTGATCATTTTTTAATGGTGTTTTAAAACAGCAGCCGATTCAATTTGTGAGATTTACAAAGTTTTCGAAATTCACACATGTCAAAAGCGATCAAGCTTAAATGGTCTGCCGAGCTTGATGCTGCTTTGAACCAAGCTCGGGCATCATTCAAAAAGGTCCACGGTCAAGAACCAACTCCTGACGATGTCGACCAAGTGATCGAGAGTGATTGTCAAAGTCCACAAGACATCTCTCAAAAACAAACTTAAAGCACCGCTTGGAGTATCTTCAGGTGATATTGTACATTTATCTTTAATTCTGCAATATAACGACTACTTGTATAGGATCTTCTATTAACTCGTTGTTGGCGGCCTCAAGTTCGAAACCTGTTTTGTTGGGCTCAAACGGGCAGCCCCTAGGTTTAGGCAGGCTTGGCGTTGACAAATTCCATTACTTGTTGACTGGAAAAGTCCATCCTCAAAAGACACCCCTGCCACCGAAGGTTCTGCCTCCCTCCGTCAATGAGGCAAAAATTGACTCTGACAATCAAGACACAAGTTGTGACCAACTCTACCGAGTGATTCCTCTGGAGGAATCATACTTAATTCAAGTATCCATTATTGCCGGCCACACTGCCAAATTTGCAGTTGCAGCAAATGCGTTTGGCATTGAAGTGTCAATGACTCCAAAAAACTTGTCTCCCTACCTGTACACTAAAGATGGGCTGCAAGCTTCGGAATTCAAAAATGATCTTCAAAGTCAAGCAATCTTGGCCTCATTCCGGGCAGAACCGCTCCCAACCATTGAGTTTGTAATCCCATTGGACAAGAAGGTATGCAATGTCAAATACACTCCGACCCGTTTTGTGTATGAAAAAATTGGAGGGGGGGATTGGATTGATGTTACAAAAGAACTTGAGGGCGGGGAGCCCAATGTGTGGAGAAAGAAGAATGATGCTGTGTATTTTCCAATGCCAGTTGGCTTTATTGTTACTGCAGATGTGAAATACATTTTTTTCTCATCTTCCTGCATGTTTATTAACAATTTTAATATTTGCCTTACAGAGAACCTTTAAAATTTATCTCACAAGCCTAACTTTGAATATTTGTCTCACCAGATAATGTTCAAAGCCACTGCCATTTCTTAACTGCACTATCTCAACTTTAATAAATTCTTAATTGCATGCAAACCACAAAGCCTACTTTGTAGTGAATAAATTCATGAAATGTGAAGCATCACTTGGAGGAGATAACAACAACAATAAACTTACTTGAGAAGGGTTAACATTTCCAATTTGTGTGATTAATTGATAGGCACTTAGAGATAACAATTCTGACCCCAAAAGTTGGGTCTGTCCTCACCTCCGGCAAGCATCTGCTCACGTACGCTCCGCATGCAAGACCCACCACAACGCTCAGCCCAAACTGGCACCTCCTCCGCCTCCAGGTCTGGTGTGGGATCCGCCATTAACTCCAAACAGGATTGTTCTCAATGGTTTCATGTGGTTGGGCCACTTGCCCACCCCAGGGGTACTTGCCACATGCGCGGCAGGCGGCATCAAGCCTCCACCAGGAAATGTGTCCGTGGCGGTGCTGCAGCACCACGTAATGACGTACATGAGGGACAACTTTAAACCGTTCCCCATTAGTGACGTCTTCAATGGATACTGTTTTCACCTTGCGGCCGGCCGCGTTCGTCCAGTCGGTCAAGGGGGTGTGCTCCTGGATGAGGACCAGGAAGACCAGGAAGAGTAGCAGCCAGAACCAACCAAATTGTTAAAGACAATGTTGAAGTTCTGCCTCAGCACCGACAGTCACCTCGTAGAACCAAACAATCAAAAAAGAAACATCCCTTTCAAAAGAATAAGACGGAAAATTCCTCCCCAGACGGCAGCTCCAACGACTCCGACTTCGACAACTCCGACTCCAATAGCAGTAGCGCAATTGGGGAAGCGAGCCGGACCTCGCGAGTCACGATACCGGTCGCGTCACGAGCCGCTCACGTTAGTGCAGCTTGCTTTTCGGCCTCCGTCCAGTTTCCAGCAAAGGCCCCTGTGTCATCCACAAATGCTTCCCCCGTGAGCCGCTCTTGTAGGGTCTGGCCGGTTGTAGTGCCGTCTATTATCCCTTCTGTTTCTTTGTCTAGAGTGCATAGCAGTGTGTCCCAGAAGATTCTCCATTCTAGGGGGGCCAGTACACTCCCCTGCTGTATAACGGTTCCGCATTTGAAGCCTTCTGTTGGTCCAAATTTGGTTAGTACTTTTACTGTCATGTGTTGTTGTGTGTCCCATTTCCATGCTGAGTATTTATATGGGATTTTCAGCCTCCTGTGGCTTCTCATTACTGCTGTGGGGCCGAAGGCCTTTGCAATGTCATTAAATTGGAGGTATGCTGTCATGCTCCTTTCTTTACAGTACTCAATGATGGCATTAATCATTTGTAGGGAGGTTTCTGTTGACTCCCCTGGGAGGACGCTGAAGTTTTGGCCTGCCAGTTCCTGTTTGTTTTCCATTAGGATTTTCTTGAGCGGGTTGTACCAGATGGTTTCCATTAGTTTATACGGTGCAGGGCAATTGGCCTTGTTTTTAGGAGGTCTCCAGCCCACTCTTCTGATTTTGGGATTGGTCGGATGTTTCTCTTTGTCCAGGTTTCTGGTGTGAACATGAAGTCTTTGCATAGTTGGATGACTGTGCGGAAGTACTTGCATGCTTCAGTTCCCCCCATCAGCAGCATTCCCTTGTAGTCCCTGATGGTCCTGGTGCCTTGTTTTTTCCC
Source organism: Obelidium mucronatum (assembly GCA_025765595.1). Lineage (NCBI taxonomy): Eukaryota > Fungi > Chytridiomycota > Chytridiomycetes > Chytridiales > Chytriomycetaceae > Obelidium > Obelidium mucronatum. The sequence continues at coordinate 10,518 of JAIVFH010000048.1, read as the reverse complement.
ATTTGTCTGAGTGCTTCCATGATTTGGTCTGTTGTTATTTCTTTTTCTAGCTCGTCATATATTGCTGGGTCTATTGCAATTGGGGAAGCGAGCCGGACCTTGCGAGTCGCGATACTGGTCGCGTCGGGAGCCACTCACGGGCCGCTTGCGACCTGCTGACAAGCCGCTAGCGGGCCGCTTGCGACCTTTGCCACGGCCTGTTGGCAGGCCGCTCTGTACCTTTTTATGTAGGGCGCGAGCCGCAAGCCACTTGTTCACAGGCCGCTAACCCCCAACTGTCACTAAAACTCAAGAATAAGCCACAAAAAATGTATAAAATAAGGCTGTTTATTAAGGCTGTTTATTATCAATAAATATATAAGTAAATAAGTAAATAAGTAAATAAGTACACATTGCTCAACCCAGGGCTTGCAAAACCGATTCCCGTATCTTCCGATTGCGATCTGTGGCATCGCGATTAATGTTGAAGGTAACTCCCCGCTTCTCCACCACAGCGCTTCCCACCAACCTGTCCTGGTTGCGCTTCACCGCCCAACTCGCTGTTCCCATTCCATCTGCCAGAATCAGCGAGATTCTCCGCTTTCTAGTATCTGCCTCCGCCGCCAACTCCGCTGCCTCCACAAATCGTCGCTCCCCTGAATGCCACATCCTGGTCCCATGTTTTTCATGCTTGAACATGGAAACAATCGCCTCCCCATGCTCCGCTGGGATCACCACGTTTCGATCCGGTAGGTATAGCGCTGGCCATACCACAGGCGGTTCCGCGTCTTCCTCATCCACCACAACACTGAAGTTGATCCCGAACGTTGAATTCTTGCTGTCCAAGTGGAACTTGAAGTCCCCGTTATTTGAGCACGCAAGAAACGAGGAAGTGAAGATCCCAAAGATGGGATTGCATGTGGTTGCAACTTCCTATTGGTCTCGTTTTCGCAATTAGAAGGTGAGCGCTAAACTATAACAAACCCATACCTTTGTAATGTTGGCCAACATCCCGTGAAGAATGAGTGCATCATCTCTAGCTGCAAGCGAAAAAAGACAGACACTGTTTTGAGTACCTGCGGACTCAGCTCTCACAACGCGACTGTCCAGGAAATCATTGGGAAACAGTGGAACAATGACTTTAAAGCGACGCGAAAGTCCAAGAAAACGCGAACATCTACAGTGCATATTGATACACAAGAAAAAGAGTTAGTAGCGGATCAGCGGTTCAAGTACAGTCTGAAGCAGCGGTTCCTGCCTGGAATATTTATGGCTGTGTGGAGCTGCGGCATGATCATTGGAATATCTAAGATGTACTCTTTTGAGTCTTCTACCTTTATTTCTCGCTTCTTATGCCACTGTTTTGCGCAAATGGGCGAAGTACCTACCTTTTTTTTCTACGATAGAGCCTGCCGCTTGCTCCAATCCCTACGCGCCCGACACGTTGCAGGAAAATTCACAATATATGAAAGGTGCACTTACTTATTTTTTATTATGCACTCTGTTTATTATATAGTGTACTGTTCTTAAACTTACCACTGATCTTTGTTGGAATCAGGTTCTTGTACAAGACTGCTACGTTTGTGGTTGACAGGTTCCATTTTCGGATGCACAGGGACAACTTCTGTACAGAGCATTGCGATCCAGCAAAATTCAAGGAATTGACGTCAGGAGGGCCTGCAAATGGAAAGGGAAGGTTTAACACGTCCGCGGCGGAACAGTGTGCCAAGTGGTTCGATCAAACCGCTCACCTGATTCCCTTCCATGAGCCTGTCCAAGCGGATTTCATTATGTGGTGTCTCGCAGACTTGAGAAACGCAGACATCCAGAACAGAATTTCAAAGAAGAAAAGAGTTATTAGAAACGAAAGCGAAGACCAAATGGAAGCCGAGGGGGAACAACAAGAAAAGGATGACAAGGAGGATGATGAAGACGCCAGCAAAGATGATGGTGAAGGAGTGGAAGGGGATGAGGAAGAAGAGGATGAATAAATAACAAACTCACATTTACGAACTTGGTTTTAGCGCCCCTTGCGTCGACAGTGAGAAACACAGATCAGAGAGAATGAGAAAGCCCATTCATCATCTGCATGGAAGTGTTTGGGAGCGGGAGAACAAGAAAGCCCATTCATCACCACTGAATCAAACAACAAACTCGCACCACAGGACAGAGAGAATGAGAAAGCCCATTCATCATCTGCGTATCTGCAAAGTAGGAGAATGAGAAAGCCCATTCATCACTACCAACTGCGCATTTTTGCCATTTTTTTGTTAAGACATTTCTGGCGGGACGAAATTAAACAGCAATAATGTCAAACTGCACCTGTACAACAATCCCCTATCGCTGCATTAATCTTTGTTGGCCTCCCTGCTGAAACAGCAAGCATGATTCATTGATTGCTGATTGTGGTATGTGTGTTTTCTTCTCTAACTATCTATTTTAAATATTATGTCCCCATTAACACGATTGCGAGCCAATCCTCAGGAAATTGTGGATCCAACCAAGGCACCGTGGCTGAGCCGGTGTGCCAAACCAGGATCGCGTCGACAAGCACCAACATCGAAGCAGGGGGGTCAGACTAAAGCAACAGAACAAACCAAGGCAATCACGGCCTCACAGGTGGTCCTGTCCAACGGAGTTAACTGGAAGAAACCAAAGGCAACAATTCGGCTTGATCAAGGGAAAGCGTCAAGGAGATCAACAGATGTGGAGTACATCAATGCTGGACAAAGCAACACTAAGCCAAAAGCGCGGATACGGCTCAATCTGTCGAAAGGATTATACAAATCAAAAGAACAGATGAAGATGGAATCAAAAGAACAAGTGAAGATGGAACCTGTTGGCTGGATGGAATCGTGGGGATGACAGATTTGGTGGATCTCCTGGACCAACACCAAAAGCGGAGGACGACGATGATGAAATACTGTCGTATTCGAGCTCAAACGTGGGTTTGGATTGGGGACCCGATCGGATGGTATGATAATCGGTAGGTGACGCAGCACCGGACGATCACAGCCGCTAGATGTTGTATGGTTAAGAGGCAGCTTATGACTCTCAGGGAAAGGGGCGGTGGACGTCGCTCGCGCACGAGCTTACTTCCGCAGAAGCGACAAGGGTGAAGTATCGTGCACGCGCACACTTCTCCGCATGTTCGTCCCTTTTCCGGTGAAGGACATTTCCTCCTATTTATACCTTCAGAACTCTGAAACACGGGGGTGTTTCCTAAGAACTCTAAGGCCATGCTCCGCACGCCTACAGATTCTAACACTCCCCCAGTTCTGAACAATAAACCGGACTTTATTTAAATAGACTTCAATTAAAGCTGCCTGTCTAGATAAACTCCCCCGATACAACATCTGAGCAAACTATGGTCAACAACCATCTAACTGTTTCTCAGTCGCTTCTCCTCGGAGAACACGTAAATATGTCATACCAGTACGTCTTCGATGACCGACAAAGATTTGGCAGACCAACGGTTTGGTTCCAATATCAGAATCGTTCAAAGGGCCGGGAATGTGATTGCAATCAATCACACCTTCTTCGTAGAATTCCCGCACCTTCCAATACCTTCGGTTCATCCACTTGCTAGCTTCAGTTCTTTTGTTCTCGCGCACTCGCTCAACAAAAGCTGTATTGTCACTGAACATAGCCAAGGGTGTTGTCACATCGATATTCAAATCTTTGCACAAGTCCAACAGGTAAGGAACTTCCAGAGATCCTTGATAGAAAGCAACATGTTCGGCTGCAGTTTGATCCACAGTAACAAGTCCTTGCTTACAAGACCTCCACGACACCGGAGATTTTCCCATAAACTTGAAAATCCAACAGGTTTGAGCTTTCCCGCTCGCACTGTCCGGTTCAGACGCGTCCGTTAATCCAACAAAATGGATCTGCTTAGGAACGGGATTCGGCGCACGATGATACACGATGCCCAAATCGTAAGTATGCTTCACATATTTCAGAATATGTTTGGCACCCTTCCAGTGACGCAGAGTTGGCTTCGCGAGCGCACGTGCCCACAAGCTTACACTTAACGACATGTCCAATCGACTTACAACGCAAGGATACATGATACTACCAATTAGCGAATTGTAATCATACTTTGATGCATCCAAAGGTTGTTCGTCATCTCGTTGAACGGAATAATCAGCGCTAGACTCCATGGGGGTAGTGATCCCACTACACTTCTCCATCTTGAACCGTTTCAAGATACGCTCCATGTACTTTGCCTGATGCATGAAGATATAACTTCGATCTGACGCATATTCTAGTTCAAGTCCCAAATGATATTCACAACGGCCCTGATACTTGATGTCAACTTTTGACTTCAACGCAGCGACAATTGACTCCACAATCGATTCGTGACAGACAATCAGAATATCATCAACATAAAACGCGACCCATATCGTAAATCCATCAACGACTTTGACAAATAAACAAGGATCCGCGAATGTTTGCGAGAAACCAAGCTCGACAAGGATTGAGCATAACTTGCGATACCAAAGCAAACCAGCTTGCTTCAAGCCGTATAAGCCTTTGAGTAAACGCCAAATTACTCCTTTCTTCTTGTAACTCGGGGGCGGTCGAACATAGACTATCACGTCCAGAACTCCATTCAAATACGCACCTACAGCATCCGCTAGGAATAGACCAAGTCCAAACCAGGCAGCTGTTGCTATCAAGAACCGTAATGTAGTCATTTTGATTACCGGGGAATACGTCTCGACGAAATTGACCCCATATTTCTGGTAATCGCCTCGCACTACTACGCGCATCTTGAACTTCTCCACCTTACCCTCTGGCAAATCTTTCCCGTTCTTCACAGCGTAGATTTCCTGAGTAGGGAGTATCTCCGTTCCAGGAGGCACGTCACGCTCAAGCATTTCATCGTATGTACCATGATTTGCTATATTTGCGTACTCCGCGTCTTCTGCATCCAACCATTCCTTGATATTCCCCGTCAAGTATACATCTTTATGTCTTAAGGGAATCTTCCCATCCCAATCCAAGCCCACAGTCTTTGTGTACTCGGTAGCATTTGGGGACTCGCTTGACGCATTCAAGCAGTATACAAGAGTCGCCGGGTATTCAAAGATAGGAACGAACGACTGCGTAAGATGAATTAACAACCAAGTTACTAACTCAAATCGGATCTCTTCCTTTGATTACCTCTGCCTGACAGAACATAGCATGATAGCCTAGGTTCTCGGGAGAGTCCTCGTAATCCGATGAAGAATCCTCGTCTACTTCCTGAGAATCTTCGCTTTCGCTACCCGATTCCTCAGTACTCGATGCGCTTTCCGACCGCGTATCCTTTGCACGTTTACGTCGCGACTGACGGATAATGCTAGGACTCTCACTTCGCGTCGGGCTATCAGAATCTCCCTCCCCCTGTTCTTCAGGCAGGGCGACTTCTAATAAACTTCTCTTGCGCAGATTTACCGCTTGAGCTAACGTATCGTCTAACTCCGAGCGAAAATCCCTTTCTCCTTCTGCAGTAAGGACTTCCTGAGCTTCCTCCGGGAATTGCAACTCAGTACTTTTGTCTTCGACGCGTCCGGTCTTAGACTTCAACTTTGGAAACTCCGTTTCCATAAACGTACAATCTTGGAATCTGTGAAAACTCAGCATTCCATGATCATTGATGCATCTTATAATCGACGGAGAGTGATGTCCAACGTAAATCTTTGTAGCTACATCCGCTGACAATTCTCCTTTCTTGCCCTTCTTGAAGACAGGCACAAGAACCTTACACTCAAAGACTCGGTAATGACCTATCTCAGGTTTTATGCCGTAATAGCGCAAGAACGGACTTTCCATATCATTGTGCTGGTTCGGCCATAAATTACGTAAATCGTTAGCGACGATGGCTGCGTATCCCCAGAGCTCTTTGGAGAACGACGCGTGAATATGAATTGTCCGAGACACACTCTTCACATGACCAATAGTCCGCTCAGCGACTGCATCCATGTGTGGGTAATCCACCACTATGGTTTCAACCGTAATCCCTCTAACTTCGCAGAGTTCTATGAAGCGATTATTGGTTGCAATTTCCCCGTTGTCCATCCGCAAAACCCGAACTGGTCTTTGCACGGTCTGTTCAATTAAAGCCATCACTACCAATAGCTCGGCTAACGCATGCGACTTGCGTTGAAGTAACCTTAAGAAGGAGAAACGTGAGAAATCATCCACGACGATTAGAAAATAATGGTACACCTGACCGTTATAATAAAATCCGTCCGCGAATTTGCCAGTAACATCGGCATGTAACATTTCGCCTGGGCCAGTTGCCTTGATTACAGTCCAACGCGACTCTGAACCAACTTTGGCCAACTTAAACTTCCCAGCGACACACGACTCGCATTGATGCTTGTCGTCAATCACAATCGACTTAAACTGGTCAGAATTAACCGAACCACGATAAATCATCGCCATCAAGTACTTCGCGTTTGGGTGACCGAATCGTTGGTGAATCAGACGCGAATCAACTTTGATCGTCGCCGTGTTTGCGAAAACTCGATTTTCAACCTTGAATTGCAACATCTTCAAACCAGAAGGTGCCAATTTCGCGTTGAACAAGACTTGACGCGTCTTCTTGTCAAAGAAAACCGCTCCGCTCAAGTCCACCTTGTATTCCCAATCGCGATTGTTTGCAAGTATATCAACATCGGCGAATAAAGTAGTAGTACAATCCACCGAATAAATCGCGTCTTGAATTGTAATCCTATGCCCATTTATGACAAAATGAACAACGCCTTGCCTTGTACCCGTCAGGCAAGCGCCTTTCTTCGCGACGCCAATGTTGATCGATACCTCCTTGAAGGATTCAAACCAATCCGCATTCGGAATCAACGTCTTGTTGCATCCAGGATCCAAAATCCCTTTGTAAAGTTGTGACATTTCTTTCAAAGTCTCTTAACAATACAATGGAAAAACAACAATGCAATTTTACTTAAAACTAACAAAACAACCCAATCACAAACAACCAGAAAAACTGAATTTTTAAGAAGAAAGAGAACAATAAACACTCAAGCGTTTCTGAGAATTCCATTCCCAGGCGTCCAACCGACATGTTTAGGTTCAATTCCAACATCATTTTTCGCCATGTTTGACTGAATTGCGGGAGTCCCCTTGGGTTTTTCTACTCCCCCGTTGGTTTTAACACGTTTCTTCTTTTGAGGACACGAAGAACTGAAGTGATCCGTATCACCGCATTCCCAACAAGAACCGCATTCCCACTCCGGGTTATGAAATCCAGAACAGTCATCGCACTTCCGAAACTTGCGTTGTTTCGAAGCCACTTTCTGAGATTTCTTAGCGTTCTTCTGTTGTTTCGAGCCAGTACTTTGCTGCTTTCTGTCAGCATGGCCCGTAATCGTGACCTTCGCGACTGGAGCGTTACGTTCGTTTGCTTCAACGTAACTGTCCCACAAATCCACCATTTTCTGCTCCAACTCCTTGATGGACAGATATTCCTGGACTTTGAGGGCCATCACCGCCTGAGCGAATCGATGATCCAACCGCAAGCGCACCTTTTTTTGTGAGTCGAATCCCAAATGAAGAGTTTCACCCAAAGAAGTGCACTTATCTTCGACATCGCGAATCTCCTTGATATAATCAGGGATAGACTGATTCGCGCGTATCGCTAATGCCTTATACGCGTCCACAACCGAACTATCCATCTTGCGATTAGCAGGGTCCTTCGTACGTTGAAGTTCCGCCCATAACTCAGCAGGAGTGGCAAACCCGGAATAGGAAATTTGCATTGACCTAGTCAATCCACTTCTGATGGCTCGCATAGTCGTCTGAACCGCATCTGCATCGTCTTTTGCGCGGCGATCTAGGGTTTGCCAGATTTTATCCAACTGTTCAAACTGTTGGTAGACTGCTTTCCACTCTTTAATCGTCTGAGCCGATGGGATTCCATCCCTTTCAACAGCTTCCGCGTCTTCGTCATTGTCGTCGCCATCGTCGTCCGACTCTTCTTTGGCAACAGACACTATAGTTTTCCCACTTTCGTCTGGTAACAACGCGAGTTTTTCCAATAACGCCTCCGGCGGATTTGGGCGAACGCGCTTGTTTACGAATGGGACAAACTTCGCGTCCAGAGTTCTTTCGTTCAACTGACCTATCTCTGTCAGCGTTAGACGTTTCCAGACTGGATAGTTAGTGTCACTTAAGAGGATGCGCTTATTCTCTGGCTTCGCGTCTTGGTCTTTTGACATCCTTTGTTTTGGAGAACAATAACGCCGTCTGACGGCGTTAAATTCAAACAATGAACAGAAGCCTAGGAATCACCTCAACACAAGAGATACTCCTAAACACCCGAAATCCGCTTTCGAAAGCGATTTTAGTGCAGGCCGTCATACTCTTTTCTGCATACTACATAGCTTAGAGATAACTATTTATTCAATAAACAACTACTAAAACATAAAGAAAACTTTCTATTATGAGTTCGACGACGTTGGGTCTGCTCTCGAGTGGTTCTAAATTTAGCAACACCACTATCATTGCAACACCACACGCAGGTGCAAACCTACCGAAAAACCGGCAGCGTTTCGTTACATGATCAGTAGGATCGTAAATCCACAGAGCATTCCGCAACTCGACGCTAGGGAGCGATGATCGATGTCCTGTCAAACCACAAACAAGTCAACCGCTTCGGCGCCCCAAGGCGCTCGCCCACCAAACTTGGTGACGATATCGAAGGACTCATTCTGATCACAGATCAATCAGGGCGCCTCAGGGCGTCGCCAGTCTCAGTGATAACTACATCTGAAACACCTGAAACTTTGAGGCGTCAAACGATCAAACGCTTTGATCTAGCCAACAAAGAGAAGCCAAACAGCCTGCACATTCATAAAGCACATAACAACATAAGCCGAGCTGTTTGGGCTCATAACTTATGATAATCGGTAGGTGACGCAGCACCGGACGATCACAGCCGCTAGATGTTGTATGGTTAAGAGGCAGCTTATGACTCTCAGGGAAAGGGGCGGTGGACGTCGCTCGCGCACGAGCTTACTTCCGCAGAAGCGACAAGGGTGAAGTATCGTGCACGCGCACACTTCTCCGCATGTTCGTCCCTTTTCCGGTGAAGGACATTTCCTCCTATTTATACCTTCAGAACTCTGAAACACGGGGGTGTTTCCTAAGAACTCTAAGGCCATGCTCCGCACGCCTACAGATTCTAACAGATGGTTTTGGTTGATGGGGAACTCATGGAAGGGCTCCCAATTGTTGATGGGGAATTGTACACGCCTGGGCGATACAGGGCAGACTTCTGAGAGTATAGAGCCCAGCAAAACAAACGTGGATGGATCAAAGAACGCGGAGCGCTTGCACAGGGTCCCACTGCGGGAGTCGCGGGTCAACCTGCAGGAAGCAATCAGGAATGAAGTTTGCAGGGAGCAATGCCAACGCGAAGATGGGAGTGAGAGTGGCTTTATTCTCCACATTTCAGATGACGAAGAAAAGGAAAGCGACGACGATGTTGTAATTGTTGGTCCAACAATTGCAGGTATGTTTCTTTATTTTTAATGTCCAAGACTAAGCGCCAAGCATCGCCAACACCAGCCCGCAATGAGACCGCTATGGAAAGGCGCAGAAGACGTAAGCATTGTTAAAATGGGGTTTCTTCAATTTCAATTTTTTAAATCACACAACAGGGTCTGTAAGTTCACCAGACGAACGGGGAATCCAATCTGGAAGCGACGCAGACAATTGCGCTGATGGCAATGATGTCAATGCATCCTCAAGTGAGTCTGATAGACAGGACGCTCGCAGTGATGACGAAGACTTGGATGAAGACGAAGATGACACAAAGACGAACAAGTGTCAAGCCAGCCGCAGTCGTCTGACTCTATCCGCAGCTGCATTAGAGATACGCAGCCTTTTCCTTTGGATTACGATGATGGTGAGAGATTGGTTTTTATTGCTTGGCTAACAACATTCAGCAGATGAAGCTGACAAAAGTCCAGCACCAGAACCGCTGAAAGCCAAAATTGGAGTCACTCTTATTGCGGACAAGTCGACAAAGCTGCTTGTTGAAATTCCGTATGTGCTGGATCGGAAAGACCGCTATGTTTTAGGTAAGTGGATCCTTTCTTCCGCTGTTGTTTCCTCAAATCCTCAGAGTATTAACTCTGTTTTAGGTCCAAGTGACATCATCAAGGTCCTCTCAAGTCACGCAGCCAATTGGGGATGCGGGCCGGACCTCGCAAGTCGCGATACCGGTCGCGTTGCGAGCCGCTCACGGGCCGCTTGCGACCTGCTGACGAGCCGCTAGCGGGCCGCTTGCGACCTGTGCCACGGCCTGTTCGCAGGCCGCTCTGTACCTTTTTATGTGGGGCGCGAGCCGCAAGCCGCTTGTTCACAGGCCGCTAACCCCCAACCATCACTAAAACTCAAGAATAAGCCACAAAAAATGTATCAAATAAGGCTGTTTATTAAGGCTGTTTATTATCAATAAATAAATAAATAAATAAGTAAATAAGTAAATAAGTACACATTGCTCAACCCAGGGCTTGCAAAACCGAT